>CM075814.1:27217285-27602817 GCA_037975025.1 Excoecaria agallocha | reverse complement strand
AAAATAAGTAGACTCTCAAGAAGGAATAACGTCAAAAAGTCCAGACATTTAATACTGACAACTCAAAGCATGATCATGAAATTATGGAATCTGAAGAGACTAGAACTTTTGGCAACTTAAGGATATCATTGGTAAGTGAATGAGAAACACAAATCATTCCAATTTATGGATGAAGGCAAAAGGAAACAAGCATTACTATTTGAGGATAAGTCATGTGTATATTTAGAAGGTGTAGATCTTTATAATATAGTAGAATTCTACACCAAAGGAGCAAGAAGGAAAAGATTTTCTAGTGGAAACACCGAGTTCATTCCGCTTGAAGGATTTATTTTGGCTAGAAGAAACGGTAGAGTTCGTGATTAATGAGCCAAAAGAGGAGTCATATTGTATTGAAGATATGGAGTTTCCAAACTTAAATAAACTATGACAAGTTTCTTCTACCAATGGGAGAAAATGAGGAGCTGAAGTCCGAAAAGACCTACATTTGGATCACAAGCTTGACCTCTCTGAGAGTAACAAGAGTTGAGCTAGGACTCAATAAACCAGAACTCTTCTCTAAACTCTTCCGTTTAAATTTCATCAAAATTTTTATGTTTTGCATTTTATTTCAATAATTTGTTTTACCATTGTTTTAGTTTAAAGTTTAATGCATGTTTGTTATTAGTTTGTGTCTTTTAATTCATGAGTATAATATTAGGGGTTGGAAATAAGTTACTCCTAGTGATTTTGTGCTTAATTGTCATATTTAAGTAAGGGTTTCTAAGAGCTACAATAATTTTTGAAGTGAATTACAAATTAGTTGAACTTAATATGGATTATGAGTCTTGAGTTATTCCATTGTTTGAACGAGAAATTGATCCTAGTTGCTTGATGTTTCATAAACTTAAGAGAGAATATTCAGTTTGCTAAAGAAAAGAATGGGACTAGATTGTAATTCAACTAGTTTGAAGATTTACATATTGTTGGCATAACTAAATTGGAGCTTAAAGAGAAAAGAAAAGGCATAATTAAGTGACTAAATGAGTATGAGTAATGTTTTATTCATATGGTGAATGAAATTTAATTTTTGTGCGTGCAGAAAAATGAAGCCCGAGAATGCAGTAGAAAGACCAATGCATCCCATGCGTGGCCACGCCTCTCTCAGTTCAAATCTACACGTGGTCACGTGTGGTCCTCTTTGTTCTTCATGCGTGGCCATGGGTTGGAGATCTGCCTGGCAGTAGCCTTTTGCGTGCCCACATGTTTTCTCTTCATAGCTGCATGCGTGCCCACACATTAACAAGATTGCCTCGCCGCTTGTCCAGGACGTGCCCAGATGCCTTTTGCCCATACGTGCCCACGCACCAGGATTCTGCCTTCCATCACCATTTCGCGTACCCACGTGTTCATATAGGTATATCTACCCGTGCCCATGCATGAAGCTCCTGCCTTCACCCGTTACTATGTCTCCCTTGCATCTCTCCCATGCGTGGTTACGTGTGGGTATGACTATACCTTGTGTGGCCACGTGAAATCCACTGCCTCCTTAATTACATTCCCACGATTTTTCTTATTTCATTCCATCGTCACATGTTCATTTTTTATTCCTTTCACTTACTCTCATACATCACTCACCATCCCTCAAATCACTCACTCACTTTTACACACATCTCACTCACTCAAGAACACACCTCAGAGATTAAATTCATTTTTTTTATTTCCATCCTCATTGATTCAAGTAAACACTCTATCACTTGTTCAATATTGCACTTTACTTGTGTTTATTTCTTGCATTGATATTGAATAACAAGTACTGATATGATTGCTCAAAATTTGATTTGTTTCAGGGATTTAAAATAAGGTTATGTGCAGAAAATTTTTCAGGAGTTCCTCGTTGCTTCAAAGCTTCGAGGGGCGCTGCCCCTCCGGAACCCTGTAAGGGACGTCGCCCCTTAACCTCGTCCGGTAACCGGCTAGCGGACCGCCGTGTTGTCTAATCCTAGCACCTTAAATTTTATTCAAGTCATTACCTAACAATTTTGTTACATCATTTATTTTTATATATACATTCAATTGAGCATAATATGGATGACTTGATTTTCATTAATATCTTTATGATGCATGACATGGCTAATTGGGACTTTTGTGATAAAACATGTTGCACTTCATTTTTTACCCAAGCACACACCTTTCCACTAAGGCACACACACTTAGTTTTTCATTTGCATGATGTACTTGATGAGCTTAATTCAAATAAATTGGCATAGGTATCATTAGTGTTGAATATAAGTTTGCTTAGAGAGTGATTTTCAGTTATGCATTGCATTTACTCTTAGCTACTTATTGTTTGACATTGAGCGTCATTGTGGCTTCATATAGGTTGAGTTTGTATTTGAATTGGCTTATTTTCTTTTGTGCTTACCATGACCAATTAAAATCTTTCTCTTCCTTTTATTTAAGCCTAACCATCACCAATTATCTTTACACTTGTGATTATGCATTCATACACTGTCCACCTTGTCACCTATGGATAGGAAACAATACGCACTTAAGCAAGTTTGGCCTAGTTGCATTTCTTCACTTAGTTACCATGTATATTAAGTCTTGTTTATGGCACTTTGTTGGTTTAAAAGGCATGTTTGTTTGTTAACTCAATTCCATTTATCTCATGCGTTATTTTTGGCTTAATTATGGTTATAAGTATGGTGAGCTTACATTTTTTCTTGGTCACTAACTTGTTTCTCAAAAAGCAATTAAGTGTGCTGAAATTTTTCATACTTTGCTGAGGACAGCAAGATTTTAAAGAGGGGGATAGAGCTCAGCTGAGCTAAAAATTGAAGATACAACTAAGGGATTTTTTCTTACCTTACTCATTTTCTTACTCATGAATTATGTGAATTATTTTGTTTTAGTCATTTTTGTTTTTGCTTTAGTTGTTTAGTTTGTGTTTTAGTTGGCATGTTTAGTTTTTATTTTGCATGTTAGTTTAGTTAATTCATTTATCATATATTGTACATTTAACTTAGTTCACCCTAGTTTTTTCTCAAAAATTGAACATTTTAAACTTGAATTTAGAATGTGCAATGTTTAAAATTCTTGTTTAGCATTAGAACAAGCATGTTGTTTAATAAATTTTTGGCTAGTTTAATATTCAACTTGACTTATATTTGTTAGTTTCTACATTTTTGAGCACTTAAGACCAGTTTTTGAACTTAAAGGAAAACAATGCACTGAAATGGTTAAGTGATGAGTTTTAGAACACTAGAACCTTCCTCATCACCCTTCAAAGCATAAAAGCAACTCAAAATAACTTGAAAAGTGATCTAGGCAATGTTTTTCTTGTTAAGCCATATTTTAACTTATTTTCCTACCCTATATGCATATTTATCCTTTGTTAGCCATTTTTTGAGCATAATGAGGTATGCTTAATGCGTGCCATATTTATTTTTCTTGTTACACTTATTTATTTTACCATATATCCTAAAAAGATTTTATCTTCCCTTCTAGAATTGGCCACTCTAGGATTGGATAGATTAATGGAAATTGAGTATCTTGATGAGTGTAGTAAGATAATTTTGAATTTTATTATCAAGGGCTATTGTTGAAGTCAAGTGAATAGTAAATTGTGACTTTGTGATCACCCATGTTATTATTGTATTGTCAACATCAAAGCTAGTAAAAAAATAAAAGAAAAAAGAAATTTTGAAATAAAGCTAGCATGTATGGCAAAATCTTAAGTGTGGGATAGTGACAAGGAAAAATAATTTTGACTTCTAAAAGGGTATGAATGGTGAAATTGAGAGAATTTTAAGATTGTACTTTAAACTGTGAAGGGTTGGGAAATTCTGGCTAAGTTCTTTATTGATTAAGTTAATGGGATGAAATTTGTGAATTATTAGTCTATTTTATCTTAGAGTGGCTCTTCTTATTGTTGATCTTTTATCCATTCTTTGATAACCAATACCTTAGCCCCATTACAACCTTTAAAAGACCTAAGTGATTTTAAGTTTTGTTTTTGAGTTGTTTAGCGGAGATGACCTCCGGGTTCCGATGCTAAAGGAGAGGCCTATGGTGTTTCTAGAGTTTCAAGTGCGAAACCATGTGTATACTCATGTATACATTCATTCTAAACTTGACTATGAAATTGCATTGATGTTTTGGATTTTGAAAATGCTTAAAATATTTTGGTCTTGCACACACACAAGGAAACTAACTTATATTGTCTTGATTGAATTTATTCTAGTTGAAAATTTTTTTAAGTGCTCTTGTTAATTGCTAAACTTGGTTTTGAAATGCATGACTCTTTATTTGAGTTTGATTATTTTGAGAAGTTGGTTTGTTCTAATTTGCTCAAGGGCGAGCAAATTCTAAGTGTGGGGTATTTCATAATGGTCATTTATATGATGTTTTTAGTATGTTTTTAGGTGTTTAATTAGGTTAATTTTGTGTTAATTAGGTTTAATTTGAGTTTAATTTGTTAGTTTTATGTTTTCGAAGTTAATTGTAAATTTTGGTGTTTTTCAGGGTTATTTTGCAAGAAAAAGGACTTAATTGTAAAAAGGGCAAAGATTAGGGCCAAAACTGCAAATATGGAAAATTTATGCGAGAAAGTGATCATGAGGTCTAGAAGATCGATGCATGGCCACGTGAAAATGAATGAAGAATAAGACATGGCCACATAAGAAGGAGAAAAGAAGAGAAACCATGTAACACGTGACCACGTGTGAAACAAAGGAAGACCACACGTGACCACGTGTAAGGAAGAACAAAAACAACACGTGGCCACGTGTGGAATTACACTAGAAATCATGTGGCCACGTGATGCTTCTCCCACTTCACGAAGGATTTTCTCGAGCTTCCTATTTCAGGCAGAGTTTGCTTCCTATTTGATTTTAAGAGTTTGAGAAGGAATCCACGACATCTTTGGCCTATAAATAGCAAGCTAAAACATCAATTAGTGGGAGGAATTAGTAGAATCAATTAGAGAAATCTTAGAATTAGGCTTAGTTATTTTACGTTATTTTTATGTTTTCATTATTTTTTCTTCAACTTTGTTTTATTTTTTAATTATTTTTAGGAAGTAGTTTTTCTTCTTTTGCTAATGGAACCTTGAAATCTTATATTTTCATTGTTATGACTTTATTTTGAGCTTAATTTTCAATATCGGTTGATTATTTCTTGGTTTTAAGCATATTCTTATCTTTGATTGTGTTGAGATTAATTGTTAGTTTATTGAATAAATAACTAAAAATTGGATTTGACATAGTTAATGATTTGTATGTTCTTGGGTTAACTCTTTAATGTTTATACATGATTATTATCGGAAATATGAGATGATTATGTGTGAATTTTATTGGTTAATACTAAGAGAGGAAGAACTAAGAATGAATTGGAGTTGAATCACTTGAGAAAGGCTTTAATGAAAGTTTAGGAAGTTGAAACTAGATTTGCATGCTAAGTATTAGATTTGTCTATGAGTTTAATACTAAGAATGATATACTTGAATAAAGATATCTTGCTTTATTACTAGTTTTTCCATAATCACTGGTGTTTATATAGAATTTAAGTCATTACAATGAAAGTTAAGGTTTATAGTTTCTTTAGCAAGAGAATTTCAATTATTGTTTTGTTTTTTATTCATGTTTTAGCTTTTGTTTTGTTTAATTGTTTATTTTGTTTAATTTTTGCTTTTAAATCAAAAAACATTTGGGAATCAATCTCGGATTAATTTAATTCATACATAGATATTATTCTTAGCAATCCATGTTCCCTTGGGTACGATATTTGGGGTCTTAATCTATATTTCCCTGTATTACTAGCCGATCTAGTACACTTGCTAGATACCGATCACCAGCCGTGGTGATAATGGTCATTTATATAGTGTTTTTAGTATGTTTTTAGGTGTTTAATTGAGTTAATTTTTTGTCAATTAGGTTGAATTTGAGTTTAATTGGTTAATTTTATATTTTTGGAGTTAATTTAAAATTTGGTGTTTTTCAAGGTTATTTTGCAAGAAAAATGACTTAATTGTAAAAAGGCAATAAGATTTGGGCCAAAACTGTGAATTTGAAAAATTAATGTTAATTAGTGATCGTGACGATGCATGGCCACGTGAAAAGCAATGAGGAAAACATACATGGCCACGTGAGAAGAAATAAAGAAGAGCATTTGATGAACACGTGACCACGTGTGAGGAACAAGGGGAATTCACGTGCCCACGTGAGAGATTGAACAAAGCAACACGTGACCATGTGTGGATTAACAAAGAAACACCCATGGCCATGCATAAGCTTTCCTATTCAATGAAGGATTTTTTGATTTTTCCTATTCAAGTAGAATTTGGTTCCTGTTTTATTTCTGGAGTTTGAGAAGGATTCTACCACCAATTTTGCCTATAAATAAAAGACTCAAACACCAAAGAATATGATGAATTAGGGAATCAATTAGGGAATTAGAATCAATCTTTCAATTAAGCATATTATTTTCTTAGTTCTTTTACGTAGTTTTCTGTTTTTATTATCTTCTTCAAAGCTTTTAGTTTTTAAATATGTTTAGTAAATAGTTTTTCTTCTTTTGCTAATGGATTGTTGAAAACTTATATTTTCATTGTTATAACTTTATTTTGAGCTTAATTTCAATATCGGTTGATTATTTCTTGGTTTTAAGCATATTCTTATCTTTGATTGTGTTAAGATTAATTGTTGGTTTATTGAATAAATAACTAAAAATTGATTTTGACATAGTTAATGATTTGCATGTTCTTGGATTAACTCTTTAATGTTTATGCATGATTATTGTCCAAAATATGAGATAATTATGTGTGAATTTTATTGGTTAATACTAAGAGAGGAAGAACTAAGAATAAATGGGAGTTGAATTACTTGAAAAAGACTTCAATGAATATTTAGGAAGTTAAAACTAGATTTTCATTCTAAGTATTAGATTTGTCTATGTGTTTAATACTAAGAATGATATACTTGAATAAAGATATCTTGCTTTATTACTAGTTTTTCCATAATCACCGGTGTTTCTATTGAATTTAAGTCATTATAATGAAAGTTAAGGTGGATAGTTCCTTTAGCAAGAGAATTCCAGTTATTGTTTTATTTTTAATTCATGTTAATTTAATTTTAGCTTTTGTTTTGTTTCATTGTTTATTTTGTTTAATTTTTGCTTTTAAATCAAAAACATTTGGGAAACAATCTCGGATTAATTTAAATCATACATAGATATTATTCTTAGCAATTCATGTTCCCTTGGGTACGATATTTTGGGGTCTTAATCTATATTTTCCTGTATTACTAGCCGATCTAGCACACTTGCTAGACACCGGTCAAGTGGCATAAAAAAATTTTAAAATTTAATAATAATAAATTCAAAAAATTCAAAATTTAAAAATTTAATAAAAAAATCACATGGGAGAATTCATTGGGACATGGCAGAGACAATTAGTCCCAGCCGTGCCTTTTGTTTCGTTTCAAATCTAGAAGGGTGGCACAGCAGAGATAAATAGTCCCAGCCGTGCCTTTTATTTTATCAAAACGGGGAGTTTTGATTTTAACCTTGTCGCGGCTGAGACAATTAGTCCCAGCCGTGCCTCTTTGTGTAACAATCGAATTTTTTTCATTTTTAAATCGATCTTCTGCCCCTCTTTCTCCTTTCTTTAGTTTCCTCTGCATTTTCTTCATAATTTTCGGCCTTCTCTCTCCATTTTTGCTTCCATACTCACTCTCTCTCTTCAAGAATCAGGTAAATCTCTCTTCTCTCTTCTCTTTGTTTTTGGTTTAATTTTCATTTTGTTTGAGTTATGTTGATTTTTTTTCCTTTGTTGAATCTTCCTAAGTCTGCGATTTTGTGTTCCCATCCCCATTTTCTTGCCTCTTTAATTTTAATTCTTGGATTTGTGATGTTTGTGGTTTATTTTTGGTTTGTTTTATGAATTCTTGTTTGTTTATTTGTTGCCAAACACATCCACCCACCACTTGTTCGATGAAATGCCAAAGAGAGGTAAGCAAATTTTTTTTTCTGCTTTAATTGTCATGAATTCTTGCTTCTTTTCTCTTAATTTTTGTATGGTTATGAATGTTGGCATGTGTTTGGTTAGTTTCATGCATCCTTGTTTGTATTTTGTTGCCAAATGAAATCCGACCACCAACTGTTCGATGAAATGCCAAAGAGAGATTAAGATAACTTTTTCTGTTTAAATTGTCACAATGTCTTGCTTCTTTAACATTAATTGTTGAATCGGTTATGATTTTTGGCATGTATTCTGTGAGTCTCATGCATTTAGGTCTGGGTATTTCTTGTTTCTGTTGCCAAAATAAATCTGCCCACCACCTGTTCGATGAATTGCCCAAGAGAAGCAAGCAAGTTTTTCTGCTTTAGTTGCTTTATTGCTTGCCCTTGTTTGCCTCACACTCATGCTTAAGAAACATTTGCAATGTTTTTATGCTTCACGAATGGTAGAGAAGATTAATATACGAGTTGGGCAAATGTGTGTGTTCAAGCCATATTTGTTGAGTTTTTAGTTCTCCCTAACTCACTTGCATATGTTTTAATTTGTGTCTTGGTTCTAGCATTCTTATGAGTAATCCACTTGTGTTTGTTTATGTTTGTTCCTTATGTTTTAGACAGGTTATTTGTTATATATTTTCCTGTGCAAGTGCCTTGTTTTGTCTTTAATACTTATATGTTGTGTGTTATGTTGCAGGCAAAATGGCACCCAAATGATCTCGTACCGACACTGGTGCTTCATCATCTACCCCTCAGGGGTCCTCAAAGGTTAAGGTTCCAGTATGGGTTCCCGCAGAATTTACGGATTGGTGGGCCATCTTTTGCAAGCAGGAGTATCTAGCCACCTCTCACCTCAATATGGAAGTTATGGCGGAGTTGGGCTTCAAGAATGAATTGGACATATTATTTAATGGTGTAGGCTGGAAATTTTTCTACGAGCGGAATGAAAAGGTATACCCTCATTTGGTCCGTGATTTTTTTAGCACAGTTAATTTTAGAATGGGAGTGGATAGCTATGATGATCCAGGCCATGTGAGTTTTTGGCTCGACGGTAGTCCGTATCAGATGACCTCCAATGCATTTTCTGAAGTCTTAGGTTTTGATCAACATGCTCCTCGGGACATTACTCATCTAAACAAACAAGAAATCTGGATGGGAGTTTGTGATCCCGAGGATCCTACATACTTTAACCCCAAGAACACCAAGGCGCATCACCTGAGGGATCACCCATTGAGGATTATGCATCGATATTTGGCTTTAGCTTTCTTTAGCCACCTTGAAGGGCCCGATAATGTAAATGCAAGTGAAGCCACCATTCTTTATGCGATGCATAATGGTACTAGGCTGAATGGGGCGTCATTCATTGCCTAGAAGGTTTTGGATTTGCGCTCATTCCCTCATCATTAGAAGTTAAAACAACCTTTTAGTGTGAGGTCCTAAAGTATTCTCTAGTGGGATTAGCATATAATTGAACAAGTGGTAGAAAGAGTTTTAGAGTGAAAAAACCATTAATTATGCAATCGGGACATAATCGGTATTAATGTAAAATTAAAGGGTAATTTCGTAAATTGTTAAATTAGACTAAGCATGCTTTATCATTGAAGAATTATGGATTAATATTTTAAAATAAGTTATTATTATGTGTGATTGGCAATAAAGATTAATTAAAGGGAGTAAAGAGCAATTTACCTTAAGATGACAAATAGACTAATAAGGAAAAGATGGATATTGGATGCTAGAAATTTGTAGGGATTTAGTATAAAAGGGAGTAGTGGCTAGACCCTTTAAGATGGTTGAATTCAAAATTTTCTTCCTCTTTCTTCTCTTAATTAGACATATAATTAAAGTTTAAGAGGGCTTACGAAGGTAGAGCAATTCTAGTGCATTCTAAGGCATATTAAGGTGAGTAAATATATGGTTTTGGGTATGAAGTGTTCTATCTTCTCCTTATTTCTTTATTTAGTGAGTATTTTAGAGTGTGTATTAATAATATTTGAATGACAATTGAATGGTATTTCATGATAGCTACCAGAGAAATTAGCAAAAACAAAGGGAAAGAGAAGGATGAGAGGAGAAGCACTAGAAAATCTAGTTGTCCAATTTTGAGGTATGCGAGTTTTATATTTTTTTGATATGTACTTTAATTGATTTACTTGAAAATGCATTATAAATGAAATAAAATTGATTTTAGAGCCTAGAAATGATGAATAAATAAATGAAAAAGGTGATTAGAATTCTAAAGAATTACTTAGTGAAAATCTATCATGGGATTCACTTGAACCAATTTTAGTGTAAATGCCATATTTTTTCTTGTAGATGTCTAAATGAAGTGATTCTAGTTGCAAATTAAATATAAGACATTTATCTACAACTTTATTAAAGAAATAAAAACCTAATTCTACCAATAAAGTCCTCCCAATGTACTTCGAAGTTGAGTAACATTTGTTGCCCTATCACTAAAAGCAGTTTACTTTAGTTTATGAATATCTCCACATTTAAAAGCTAAAATGGATTTTTTTTTTAAAGATATGAAAACTAGAGATATAGAGGAACAAATTTTTAGAGTAAAATTTTTTCAAAAAATAATGTTTTCTAAGTCAACATTGGTCTTAAATTTGAACCTAATAATCTGCCTGCAAAATTTTGTGTAGAATGTATTGTCACTGCGGAGACTCTTTTGTCCAGCATGACTAAGCATTTTGGATAAACTATAAGCATTGGTCATGGCTGGAACTATTTTTTCTCCATTGGGAGCCTCTCATATCCCAACTTATAATTGATTTTTAGATCCCTTATTGTCACTAAAACTTACCCTGACTTCCTCAAACACTTTTAAGACACTTTAAACATAAAAATAGAGATATAATATCCCATCAAATGCATGAAATGGATGAATGAATATTGAAAAAAATAAGTATAAAATGAGCCTAAGCATGAGAAATTATATGCTCATGGTGTAGTTTATGTTATTACTAGGTTTACACATCAATTGTATGCATATATAATCATGTAACTAGACTTTAAGAGTACAATTAAGGGCATATGTATAAGTGTATGTATAAACACATGAATATGCCAATTGATGATATCCCACAAATGATTATATGTACAGAAGTGTATAATGTAATAAATTAAACATGATAAAGATAAATGAACATGAATAATTATATTGATAGTGTAATATACTATGAGATGAATGATGTTCATGTTAAATTATACTTTATGTGTAATTGAATATAAGTGATATAGTGATATCATTGCATGCTCTAATGTGTATGTTATCCCCGTAAACTTAAGTGCATTAAAATTAATATTATTTAATAATCGAAGACTCATTGAGAGCTTAAATTTGCATAGTTATGGATAGATAGTCATGCCTATAAAGGATAGTGATTATAGTTGCTCGTGTTGGCACTAAAATGCATATAGTGTTTCGATACCTATTTGTATCAAATGACTTAAGACTTATATCTCTAGTGTTTGATACTGCTTGCTAGTATTTAGTGTTTATTCCTGTTGTCCACCATTAATGGGAATTCAGGGCAATGAAAATGATCTAATTAACGAATAATGATGAATGATTAATAGAGTAAATGCTTTAGTGACTCATTACAATGCTAGTGTTCCTTATTGATATTATCAATGTGATTGGTAAATGATATTGAGGTATTACTGAATAATTAGAATTATCACCATGAATGTATGTGTATTGTGATATGATGAAGTATGTTAATCATTAAATGTTATTATGTTATGTATTTTGGTGTATTGTATTAATCATATTTAAGACTTTGACAAAAAGTCAATTACATTGTTTTACTCTCCACTAAGCCATAGCTCAATATGGGTGTTCTTCCCAGGTAGCTACACAGTGTAGAGTAGAGTGTTGAATTTTCAAGTAAACATCTGCAAGCTATTAGGGGTAAAGCTTGAAGATATATTTTGGTATACAATCACCATGAATGTATGTGTATTGTGATATGATGAAGTATGTTAATCATTAAATGTTATTATGTTATGTATTTTTGTGTATTGTATTAATCATATTTGAGACTTTGACAAAAAGTCAATTGCATTGTTTTACTCTCCACTAAGCCATAGCTCAACAAGGGTGTTCTTCCCAGGTAGCTACACAGTGTAGAGTAGAGTGTTGAATTTTCAAGTAAGCATCTGCAAGCTACTAGGGGTAAAGCTTGAAGATCTATTTTGGTATACAATCATTTTCATATTGTATGTGATGTCTTGCAATTTAGCATAGCCATTTTGTTAATTTATGTATCATTTTATGAGTTTAATGTATAATTTTTTGTTTATTTTCTTATTTTTTATGCTACTTTTCATGTCTTCTTTATTTTGTAGACTAAATGTGTCTAAATGGATTATTTAAAACATAATTAAGGGATTTTTATTGAAGAATTGAAGAAAAAAAAACTTTAAAGAGGTTTTAGAGCCTATGCTTAGTCATGCCAGTATGTGCTGACTCATTACAGTGACTCAAGATATCAATTCTTGCCTTGCTGAATTGAGTCATAAGGAAGTTAATGCATGCCAACTTGTGATGAAGGTGTCAACTCATTACAGAGCATGTGTGACACCCTTATACCCCCTATAAGGGATATAAGAGCACTACAAATCTTAATAAATTCATACTGTTAAATAATCTTTCAATTACAAGTTCGTTATATATTTTTAATCATGCCTTTCTTATGTAGAATCTACTTACCCAGTTGCATACAATTCCCATTTTGTAATTTATACAAACTTATATATTAACTCAAAATACTAAACATATATTTACAATCATTTGTGCTTTACATGAATTACATAATCTTTACTTTATACATTACAAAAGTTGACCATAAACCAAAATTAGTCTTCAAGCTCTATTCCTTGTGGCCTATAGATGTTGACTTGAAAATTGGCACTTTTACTCTAGACCTATGTATCTATATGAAAAGAACACCCATGCTGAGCAATGCTTAGTGTGGAGTAAAAAATATTGCAAACAACTTCTTGGCAAAGTCCTATTCTCTAGGACTTATTTAGTTAGGGTGAAAAGGGTGTCAAACTCTGGGAATAAATTTTAGGTATAAGTGTTATCTTATATTAACCTGTTGGATACTAAGATGGATAGGCAATGATAACATAATGGAATTGGTTATATTAATTTCTTACTAAACTAAACTAATTATCTAATCTAAAATATAAAATACAACTTATAATCAATAAATAAATATGTTAGAATTACAAAACATCAATTGATCTTTCAAGAATGCAAATAAACATATAAGCATGCAATGAATAGAGAATAAGACCTACTACCCTAGATGCAACTCTAATTATCATATAAGGGCATTCCCATCTAAAGTCCAGGAACACTCTCATGTCATCATAGAGATAGATGAAAATCGTGAAGTTCTATGCCTATTCTTAAGCCCCTCAAAGTGAAACCCTTGTCTCTTAAGTGATTTCTAAATTCATGTAAGATTAATTACCTTAAAAAAAATATCCCAAGTCTTATTATGATCAAGTTGATTAACATATTATATATGGTGATCAAGCATACATAATGAATTAAGAACCTAATTATAATTCATTCATTCATACTTAAAACAAAATAATGGATATTAATAAAGACCAATTCATACTTGTAATTCTAACAAAATAAAGTTAACCTAAACACATGTTGGGAAAACAAATACATAAGACAAGAAAAAAAACTAAGTGAAATCTAAAGAAGAAAAGAAGGTAGAAAAATCCTTAATGGTCCTTCAGAAAAGTACTTGAATGTTGATTAACCTTTTTGTTCTCCCTTTTTCTTGGTGTATTTTCTTTCTCCTAATAAGATTCACAAGGGCATTTTAGGAATAAAGATAAAAGTATGAGAATACAATAAGTTCATGAATGAATTCATACTATTCTATATACAATTAATGAATGAGATTAGAAGAACGATGAAAGGAGTGATTGCATGAAAATTTGATATGGAAAGGTAAAAGTGGAAACCACTGAGTTCCTATCATTTGGGTAGTCATGATGCTTGACTAGAAGCCTCTCATGACTTATACAATAATGTATGGAAAAAATCAATTGAGAATTAACATTATGGTTTAAATGAGTTTAAATCATAAAAGTCATAATTTGACTAGGACTCTTAGAGTTACAGTTCAACTAGGACTCTTAAAGTCACAGTTTGATTAAGACTCTTAGAGTCACAATTCGACTAGGACTCTTAGAGTCATAGTTTGATTAAGACTCTTAGAATCATAGTTCGAATAGTATTTTTAAATTCCTAATTTGATTAGAACTCTTATAGTCCCAGTTTGATTAGAACTCTTAAGCTCCAAGTCGATTAGAACTCTTAGAGTCCCAGTTCAACTGAAACTTTAGTTACATATTGTACTATCATGATGCACAAGAAACCCAAAGGATCACACACATATAAGAATTAATGTTTTAGGTAAAAGCAATGTATAAACATGACATGGGATGTCATGGAAAATTATTTGATAATTTTTTGAGAGAAAATTAAGGGTTTGATAAAAAGAGAAAAAGTCTATTGCATAGAAAAGGAGTATAAGATCGAATATATGCAATAGGGCTTTTATGAGCTACAGAATTTTCTTTGGAGCCCATTTGGCATTAGATGTAGTAATAATTAATATTAGGCTTTATTAATATTTCATAAGGCTATAAATAAAGTTTAAATGGGTTCAAAGCCCGTTCAAATGCACAGGCCCAATTTATTTAGGCCATATGCATATAATTGGACTATTGGGCCTGTGAGTGTCACTTAAGCCCATCCAATTTGTCCAAGCTCAATTAGGAGGTACAGATATTATAACATAACCCTAATCTAACCCATGAGGTATATAATTACATCTCAAAGTGAGAATTAGGGTAAAAGAAAAGAGAAAAAGAAAATTAGAACTCTTCTAGCCGCTAAACCCTACCCTCATCTCCCTTTCTCTTCAAGCCGAATTGGCTTTACTTGTAACACCCTTCTCAATTATGGATTATTTATACCATCTGTATTACTATTCATTTTATTACAATTTCAGCAGCACAACAGCTTAAAAATTGTGCTACCTAAACCTGCAATTTCGAAATTAAACACTCCCAATATGTATACTCCTCCTCCAATACTTCATAACATATATTGTACTTCTATATTACTCATCAATTCATCATCGTCACAACACAGCATAACACATAACATTCTCATTCATTCCATCACATTCACATTAATTTACACATAACTAATTAATAGAAATTATTACTACAATATAATCCATAATTAATTTACAAACTTAATTTACAACTGTTCTATTACAAAATACTTCAAATGCGCAAAAGTACATGCCATTGTCAACCTCGCGCGTCTTTTAATTCCTGAGTACTTGTCCCTACGCACAGTACCAAAAACCATGTGCTAAGCAATCGTGTTGCTTAGTAGTGAATACTACTACATAAAATTTTATTTAATTTGTTTTGTAGACTTAATTTAATTTATTCACTATTATTTTAATAAATTTCCATCACTAAATAAATTCCAAATTTATTCCTTAATTACCCAATTTCATCTTTAATTATTCTGAAAATCTTCTTTCTTGTTTAATTTCATGAATTTCTAAGTTCGGTTGCAAAATTACCATTATAGCCCTAAGTTTGACTTTTTTCCTTAATGTTGACCCATTTTGACCTTTTTGTTTGACTTTTCTAATTTATAGTCAATTTGACTCCAATTTTGATCCGGTTGATTTTCTTAAATTTTTAATTTAATTTAATTAGAATAATTACACTTTAGTCCTTGACATTCTTCCTTAATTGGAAAATTTCCTTTTAGTCCCTAAACTTTCCGTTAATTCCATTTTTGCCCTTATTGCTCTGATTCACTATCTTATTCATTTTATTCACTCACTTTATACTTAATTGCCATCTTATCTATAAATTATCGTGTAATTACATTTTCACCCCTAATAAACTTATTTTTTATTTTTTTTATTTTTTCCTTAATTTATTTGCATTTTTGCTATCTTTTTCATTATACTTGCTATTTAAATTCCATTTTCTTACATAATTACCAAAATGCCCCTACTAATAAACAGTGAAAATTCTCGAACCTAATATACAGGAGGAGGACTGTCTGAGTATTCTATTTGACTGTCTGTAATTGTTAGGCCTCTTACTAATTAACTGTCTAGATGTTCTGTCTGATTTTACCGCGGTATAAAATTCCTATGGCTAGCCATTATATCCTAATGTCCTGGATTAGCCACTGGATACTAAGGGCAACATAATCTCACACATTGAATTACATTTAAACTTTACTTACTTAAACATACCATTATGTATTTAATTATCCATTATTATACTTACGAAATTTTATTCTTTTCACACATGACTTCACATATACATAATATATAACACATAAATATGAATTAAACCATGCATTCACCATATGAATACCATTCGGAAATCACCATATCATCACCATACCATGCTTTTTTCATACCTCCATTTATGTCATTTACCTTACTAACATTAATTTATATATTTATATGTTCATTAATGCATATTATTTCTTATTTGCTTTTTATTACCTAATTGTTCACTATTATGTAACATATTCAAATTTACATATATTTATTATTTTCATGTATAATTTATCTAAAGTTATCAATTTATTATTTTTAGGCTAAAATTACAATTAATTCTTCATAAACTAACATAATTGCATAATAATATAATTAGGTAACCATTCGGCCACTTCCCTTTTCTCTCCCTAATTAATTAATTCTCATGTAATTTCATGGTTATTCCATCTTATCTCATCATGCTACACCTTCTTCTTAAGCTAGATTAAATTATTTCATTAAATCTTATAGTTACATAATGTGTAATTTATAGAGAAATTAATATATAAATGAAATTAAGTGTAGATTTAGTATCCACTAACCTTATTCAAGCTTGAACACGCCTAGGCTTCTTCCTCCTTGCTTCATTCCTTTTTTTCCTTTTTTCTCCACCTATGGTCGAATATTGAAGGGGTCATTTCATGAGTTTTCATTCACATATTTAGCTTCTAGTTTATACCTACTGATCATATTTAATATGCCTAATCAAACTACACAAAAATTTTCAACCAAAATTCACAAAAACACAATACTTTACTTAAGGTGTGCAGTCTCTTTCTTTCCAAATTTCTTCTTCTCAAGACTTCTTCTTGCTCTAACTTAAATTTAGGAGTGAATAGGATGTCTTAATGTGCCTTGGGGTGAAATTTGAGCTGAAGTGGTGAAGAGAGGAGAGAGAATTGGAGAGAAAATGGAGAAAACCTAATTCTAAAGAGCTGGCCAAATTTTAATGGAGAAAAGGATGATTTTTACAGAATTTTTGGGAGAGAAGTAGAGGATTCTAGACCTCTTCTAGCTACCTAAAAATCTCCCAATCCAATGGCCCAAATTCTT
The DNA here is from genome assembly GCA_037975025.1 of Excoecaria agallocha. Taxonomy (NCBI): domain Eukaryota; kingdom Viridiplantae; phylum Streptophyta; class Magnoliopsida; order Malpighiales; family Euphorbiaceae; genus Excoecaria; species Excoecaria agallocha. The sequence goes on along the minus strand of CM075814.1, from coordinate 27,585,355 downwards.
ACTCGAACTATTTGATTTAATAGCTAAACTTTATGCCATTTGTCACACTCTCAAGGGTTTATACACCTCTCCACCATGTGTTGGAATTAAAAAATATTTTTGGCTATTTTAGGTGGACAAAAATGCCCTTGTATGACTTTATTAAGCCCATTTTACCCCCTAATTGATTTTATTTCGATTTTTCATCATTTTTCAGCCATTTTTCTGAAAATAATGTTTTTGATGTCAGAATGCCATGAAATATTTCCCCACATGCACTTACATATACAATAGCTCATGGTTAAAATTTCAAATCATTCCGACATCGTTTCAATATATTTATAGCTTCGGCGGAAAATTAGCCAGTCAAAAATCAAAAAATTTCAGAATTACCAGAAAACTTATTTTTCAATTCCTGGGATAACTTTATGATATTCCTAACATTTCTATATCATTGGAATAATTTTTGAAGGTCGTTTGGTCTCTCTAAGACCCGATCAAAGTTGTGGTCAAATTTTTATATGGTATCGGGTAAAACTTCTCTGTTTGTTTTAAAGGCCTATTTAAGCTCAATTTCATTTCAAATTGTATCGTTAGAGTCCATTTAACATATATTTTCATATTATGGTATTAGGTTATGTTTCCCATCGAGTCACCCATCCTAGGATTATCCCGACCCAAGCACGTTTAACCTTTATGGATCCTATGTTTTATCATATTATCTTATTTCGATTTCTTCGAAATTTATTCTAGGATTATTTCTGACGTCCTAAAATCTACCATACATGACAAAATGCAAATTTTTTGGGTGTTACATTACTAGTCCTTAAGCCAATTTCGGCCATTGCTACCCCTTGAGAACGTTTTTAGACATTACTTCTTGTGTGGATACCATGGAGGTGCCTTAAAGTAAGGACACAGGTGGTTTACAACAACTAGGTGTGATGTTTAACAACTGTTTAACAAACACACACGGTAAAGTTCTAAACTTTAGTTAAAAAATCAATTCTTTTGACTAGATCATGAATTTTGGTTTATAAAAATTTTAAATTCTACCCTTTAAATGTGGTGTAATGTGATAATAAACCAACCTATCAATTATGACTCCTGAGGTGAGATTTGAGAAAAATAATGGAAAAAAATAAAATGAGAAAAATACAAAAAAAAGTCAAAAAAAGGAAGGAAAAGAAGAGTCTTTGCCAAGACCTAAGAGCCAACGAGTGTATGCAAAGAAGGATAGGAAGTTAAATCCCAAGTTATCACCTTAGCTCATTTTTTTCTCAAGAAGGCTACTGAACCTCAATTCTTAACCATTCCCTCCTTCTCAAGGTGACTATAATACAACCCACCAGAACCAAATCTCAAATATCCTTCTTTTTTGATTTGGTCTTGACAAAACCAAGAATTGATCTTAACCACAACAATATAGCCCATTGGAACTAAAGCTTCAAAGTTCCTTCTTTTTGAGTTATCCTTGACAAAGCGAAACAAGAACTAACTTTCAACCATCAAAAGACACCTTGAGAATTAAATCATTAGAGCTAAAATGAGCAAATGAACAACTCAAAATTAAAAACTTTAGTTTACACAAGCTAAGATGAAGTAAATCCAAAAGCAATATCGATAAAGTGAAGAAGGTTTCATGGAAAAGCTTCATAAAAAAGAGAGAAAAATAAAAAAAGAATAAAAAAAGAGAGTGAGAAGCTCGCTGGTCAAAAATCAAAAAGGCAACCTTGCTAAAATTGGGCACCTCGCTAAGGTGAAAGCCAAAAAAAGACACCCTAAGCAAAAAAAAAAAATAGGGGTTGAGAGAAAATGTTCAATCAAGATAATTTGAGAGGGTTGATTGATAACAAAAGTCAGTTGCACACAAGATGTCCTCCTCAAGTTTGAATTAAGCTAGTGTTTTTGCATTACATGTCTTGTAGTGCCTATTTTTATTGCCATAAGATGCATATAGATAGGAACAAGTACATAAGCATGATCATGTGATTCACTAGTCAAAGGAAAACTTGTGACACACACAAGGACACATGATGAAGTTGATAGTAGAGATGCCACCAAAAAAAATAAAGAGATAAGGTCATCAAAGATGAAAACTATAACTGGCTCTCTAAGCAAAAGTTAGGCCAAAGGGTCGAGTAAAAACTTGGATATCCTACAAAAAAAAAAGAGAAAGAAAAAATAAAAAGCTACTAGATTGCGTTGGGTCCATTCAAGGAAAAAGCTAGGCATAGGGTTATGTGAAAATCACCATTGGGATGCATCTCCTGCAGAAAAAAGCTAGTGTGAAAAACCACAAGGGGCACACTGTCTTCCAATAATGACTACAGGCACCTAGAGGAATAAGGGGTTGATAGCAAAAAGAAGGTCCAAAATAATTTATTTTCAGATAAGGCCCTAAGGGGTAAAAGGCTTTTTTAGAGAGACATAAGATAGTATAAAGAGCTTGAATGGGATGTTTATCAATAGCAGCCAAGTCATGCTCTCAACAAACCCCTAAAATGCCTGGAATATAGTCTATGCATTCACATGCATCATTATTTACATGCATGTCTACGTGCCTTTATATGCTTGCATCAAATATCATATTCATATAATTCATTACATGCATCATATATCATCCCAACATATGCATAGCCATTTTTAAATGCATTTATTTCCATATGTACATAATTCACACACACCATCCTTTATGTATATATGTTGCTGTATATAACCTTGCAGGAAAAATCCAAATGAACTCCATGAACAAAAGTAGGTCAAGGGATGACTTTAGCCCAACATCGTCCCACAACAATGTAGGGCAATCAAATCAAGACAAAATCAACGAAGATTAGAGGAAATCCTACGAAGAGCGAGGATACTGCCTACACTCTAGCTGGGGGTAATTAGGTAAATCCTTTAGCCTTAAAAATCTATATTTAAAAAAACACACATTCATTCAAAAAAAATACAAAACATAAAAAATAGAAACGAAAAAGAGAAAGAGACAGAGAAGAAGAAGAAGAAGAAGAAGAAGAAGGAGAAGGAGAAATCAAAAATCCAAAGTCCTTTTAACAGGCACAAAATCTAAATTCCTCGTAAGAGGCACCAAATCCAAAGTCCTCTTAAGAGGTACCAAATCCAAAACCTCTTAAAAGGCACATATTCCAAAACCCTCTTAAAAAGCACCTAATCCAAAGTCCTCTTAAGAGGCACTAATTTCAAAGCCATCTTAAGATGCACCAAATCCAAAGCCCTCTTAAGAGGCACCAAATCTAAATCCCTCTTAAGAGGCACCAAATTCAAAGCCCTCTTAAGAAGCACCAAATCCAAAGCCCTCTTAGAAGGCACCACATCCAAAGCCCTCTTAAGAGGCACCAAATCCAAAGTCCTCTTCAGAGGCATCAAATCTAAAGTCCTTTTAAGAGGCATCAAAACCAAAGTCCTCTTAAAATGCATTTTCTAAAGTCTCATAATGAGCATTAATTCCTTTTTCAAGGCATTTCTAGTCACATAGTGAGCATTAACTCTTTTTTTTCAAGGCATTTCTAGTCTCCTAGTGAGTATTGAGTCCTTTTTTAATGCATTTTTAGTCTCTTAGGAGCATTAAGTCCTTTTTCCAGTCATTTTGAGTCTTTTAGGAGTATTAAGTGAGTATTTCGAGTTTTTTTAGTCACAAATTTTGAGCTTTATCTACAGGGGGCATCTTTACAAGATATGTTACTTATGGGGGGTAAAAATATATCCTTAGTTACTACAAACCCTTTAGGCATGGGGTATGGCTTCTAAGTAGAATTATGGGATTATAAGCTTAGCATGGCACCCAATAGATGAATACATTGCAATTTGGGGGGAAAAGGGTTTTCTTCTACCAGGAGTATAGTAATGGTACATAGATTATCTACACTAAAAATAATAGAAAAACTCAAATTGAAGGCAAAGCAGAAAAACCTAAAGGAGATAACCAGAGGAAGCTTATCGGAAGACCAAAAGTTCTAAGAAAGACAAATGTAGGTTGTCATTTCTCCAATTTTAGAGGGTGTTTTTATTTAAATAATTTTTTTACTAGGTTTAATGTATCTTGCCAAGTTATGTCTAAGGTTTTTACATAATTATTTCTTGTTAATTTACTTTCAATTTGAAATTTTGCTTAGTAATTCTCGACTATGAATGGGTTTGACATTAATCAAAAAAATTTATGTTTCATATCAAATATGAGCTAAACAGGAGATAGTCATATTTTTATCTATCTTTTGAATCGCATAAAAGCCTTGATCATACCATGAAATTTATAAATCCTAAACATTCTAGGCCTGTTTTAAAAATAAGTTAAGAAAAAAAAACTATTTTCAATTGAGGGGATTGGGAAACACTCGTTGAGAGCACTAGAAACTTTCTGACAATCCATCAAATTGACCTCAAGATGAGATGAAATCTAGAAAAGGATTCAAGCTGCCATTTTTTATAAATCCTTTTAAATGAGTTTCTCCTACCCAGATTTCATAACTGCTTGTCAACCCATTGAGCCTTTATTTCAAGCATGTTAAATACGTGCTCATTTTATTGTTACATACATTAAAATGACCACTTAGCTCAAAATGATTTTAGTTTCCCCTTGGGAAGATGACCACTATGGTAAATCCGATTTTACCTTTCAAGAATATAAGAGATTAATTTTTACCAATCCTTTGTGCAAATTTTATCCATAGGGAATTAATTTCATTTGATGAAACAAACCAAAAAAAAACTCAAAGTCAATGCTGCAATAAAGATAACAAAAAGGAAAAGGAGATCTTGTGCTAGTACACTTTGAATAATTTTTGGTAAATTGAAAATTATCAAGGCTAAATGTGAGAATGCTTCAATGACTGGCAAATAGGTATAAAATTATCCTCTCGATAATTAAGGAAACATAATGTCCATTTTCCTTTAGCAATTTGACAGTTATTTAATAGCCATTCACCCAAGCCTAACATTACAACCAATGTAAAACCTCCTGAATCTGGATTCGATCTCATCCAACTTAGCGAAGATGACCTTCTAGTAAGGTTTGGTATGTAAAAAGAGGCATATGGTGTTTCTTAAGCTTTAAACGAGAAGCCATGAATTCATTTATGCATTTGAGTAAAATCTCATCCCCAACTTTACATTTAGAATTTGCTCTTAAAAGATAAAATTTTATTTTGGCCTTCAATGCACATATACATAGAAATAGCTTGGTATGCATTGTGCTTATATACGGGTTTAGCGAACCGTTGTATTAGCATACCTATTCTCATAGTCCTTCATTGAGAATAACCCCTTAATTTCTTTTATTGAGATTGAATTAATTGAGAATGTGGTCCATTCAAATTATTCAAGGATTATTAAAATTCAAGTTTAAAGTATTTGATGAGTTGTAATTACTTTAAATTTTGGACACATATTGGCAAACAACATTTTACACACATCATGTGTCGCGAACGTTGCACATAACTCATTTATATAATTATGCGTACACATATGAATTTTGCACATATATTACACATATATAATTTCATTCACATTTTCACTTGAGTAATTTCTTGCAAGGAAAAAATGTAAATGGATTCCATTAATCAAAACTGATCACAACATAACTTTGGGCAATCAAATAAGGATAAAATTCCCATGGGAGAAACCATGCCAAATCAAAAAAAGGAGTACCTCAAAAAATGAAGACATCTACGTATGCCATGCAGAGGGCAATTACAAGAGGATGGCCATCTTGCTCAAAGACAAAGTCCCCATGGAATGGCAATAATGCAAATCCCAAAAAAAAACCTTCGTGAAGCTAGGCAATCTACACGTGCCCTTGCTTAAAGGGCAATTGGGAGCAACCTTTCGTATTGTCAAAGGGACATCTTCTACCCCACTTAAGAGGTTTTAGTTATTACGCATAATTAGACAATCAGATAAAAATGGAATACTACTTGATACTAGATATGAATGTTTGATTGAATGTGTATTGGTCGTATAAGCTGATGCAGCCTTAGGATTGATCAATGCCTTGACATTTCTTCCACTACAAGGAGTAAATGGCCATGCAACTGGTAACTAATTTTACCTACCCTACCAAATAGGAAAATTTTCCATCCCCACCAAAAAAGAAAAAGGAAAATTTTCCACCTATATTTACCTGAACCCATGACCTCTTAGGGTGCACATCAAAGATTTTTTGCCTCAGATGGTATGCATCTTAAATCCTAATTTTGTATGCCAACAAGCTAACCTTAATTAGAAATACAACCAAAGGTTAAAACATCAACAAACTAATGGTAACTACCCGATAAGAGACTTACTGCCTCAAATGGTACATGTTTTATCCAAATCAATCTAGAGATTCGCTGCTTCAGATAGTACGTGTCTTAGATCTAAATTTTGTATACCGATAAGCTGGCATTAATCAAAGATTTAAGTAAAGGTTAACATGTCGACAGGCCGACAATAACTACATAGCCAAAGATTTACTGCCTCAAATGGTACGCATCTTAAATCCAACTTTTACATGTTAAACTAGAGATTTGCCAACTTAAATGGTATATGTCTTATCAACTTAATCTACCACTTGATGGAATATGACATGGTATGAATATCATGATAGCACAGCGGAAAACAAAAATTTTTATCATACATACCATACATATCCAAAGCTAGAAACGAAACATGCAATTTTAGGGTTGTAGTACTTACAACTTTTGATGCCTTTTAATGTTGAATTAGGTGATGGCCAGCAACTAAGATGACTTTGTCCGCCTTAGATCTCGATCACCAATGCCAAGGAACAGCCTTTTACGCCACTCCCTCTATTCTCACACACAAACTTGCACCGACGGCTTAAAATCGAGATTGCTAGTTCTCCTTTTTCGGTATTGTGTAATGGTTATAGTTTGAAGCTACAAAATTTGATTTTGTACTTCTTTTAGGTTGCTATTACTACCCAATAACACAAGAGAATGAGGAACAATCCTTTCTCCTTGTGAAAAATTGGACCAAAAGAATTAAGAGAGAGAGAGATGAAGTTCACGCCAACCTTAGAGAGAATTAGGGTGTCACGCAAAAACTAGTGTAGTTTAGGGTTTTATTTCATTTAATATATATGCTTATCCTTTGGCAAGTCTTTCATTTGAATTCAACTATCCTAAGATAAGTAATATATTTTGAATTAAACTCTTTTGAATTTAAATTCAAATTTGAAATAAATCATTAGACATTTAATTAAATGGAAACACTTAATATAACTAATACACATGTGCCGAAATTCCTTGATTTCCCTCTTGGAATTTCGGCCACTTCATCAATTATATAAGTGATTTAATTTAATTTAATTTCCTTTAGGCTTTAATACTCAATTAACTTAATTAATGTAACATAATTAATTAATTGAAATTAAACCTTATGGGCTGAATTTCTCTCTCTCATGGACCAAAGCCCAATAGCAATTTTATAACCCATTACATACATTAATTTGACTTTAATTAAAAGCCCAAATTAATGTCCAATACTTAATTTAAATATTTTAAGCCCAATGCTTTGTGTGCGATCCTATAGGTCCATTTAATGTTGGCAATGAATTAATAAATTAATTCAAAGGCTATATATATTCTCTAGCAAGATATTATAGCATTCCAAATTAAATGAAAATGCATATGGCATTTAGTGTCCTAATGATCCGTAAGACAGAACTCATAAAATCAGAGAGAGCATACTAGTCTTAATTCATTGTTATTCCCATAACAATGACTGACTAGGGACATTTAGAATGATGTCTCATTTGTTTCAAGGTCTTACAACCATGTGCCTCACACATGATAACTTAAACCGAAACAACACTCTTGGATAGTTTTATCAATTGATATGCACAGGAATACAAAGGATAAAACAAATGCCTCATTTTATTGATTCAAAGTGTTTTATTACAATGCATTGGGGCTAGGGCTTACACTAACATCACTGACATGCGAGACCTTTTAAAAGGTAAAAGGAGATTGCACGTTCAACCACTACTGACAAGCTGGCACCAATCACTCCATCCATCCTTAGGGTAAGCCTTCTCAAGAAGTAGCTAGAAGACTGCCTCCTCAGTTAGGTGTCTTTTTCTCTAACTCTAAACTTTGGCTTGCTTAGACACTTAGTGTACTAGCCTTCCCAAAGTTGGGGGCAACTGTAGACACTAGATCCTAAGTCAGCTTTTGTCAGAGTTACCTAATGAGGATGACTTTTTCTTTTAAATAAAAATAACTCAAATTTTAAGGATCTCTCTTTACTTTATGAACTTTTTGAAAACATTTTTTTAACCTTGGAAAAATGAGTTAGGGATTAAAGATTGACTTGGGAGAAATTCTTTGTAAAGTTCCTTAGGATCAGTTTTGGTATTTTGGCTATATCTCAATTTATACCTTAAAGTTGAGTTATTTCATTTTTTATGAAATCTAAGACATATATCTACAACTTTGTAGAATGATCCAAAATCTAGTTTTGACCTTATGGTGCTCAAAACTAGGTATGAACTCAAGATACTTGAATTTGTCCCCTATTCTTGACCAGTCGGTACCAATTTTGGTATAACTCTTTCTATAGAACTTCTTTTTGAGAAAATTCAAAATTTTTAAAAAATATACTCATATTGGAGAAACTTTCATCAAGGATATATACCTAGTTCTATCTCCATTATTGCCCAAAAAATTTCAAAGATAAGGTAACAATTCTATCCCTGAAGTGCATCCATGAGCAGTTAGGGATATTTTGGTTATAAATCATGTTATACAAATCCAAATTAATTAATTCTTGATTTGTTGGAAATCTGAGACATAGAGGAACATCTTTTAAGAAACACTTTGGCCTAAAAATGTTGTTTTAAGGGGAAAATTGATTTAAATTTTGGTCCTTAAGTCATTAAATGGCCAGGAGTGAGTTTTAAGCCGTTACTCACTAAGTTCCAGCCATGACCCTGAGTCACAAACCATGACTCACTGTGTCATACATATGACTTGTTTTTTTTGCTTTTTAGCTAGTCACATATGTAAGTTGAGTTCCAAGGGTCGTGACTCACTGAGTAACACCCGTGACTCGCCCAATGGCCCAAAACTCCCATTTCTCACATTTTTACCTCATTTTTCTCCTATTTAAAAGCATTCTACCACCTAAAAAAGGGGTTGGCAATTATATGTTAGCAAGGGATGTCTAGGAGACCAAAAAGATAGGGAAAAAAGAGAGAGAAAAAGAGAGAAAAAGATAGGAAAGGAAAGGAAAGGAAATAAATGAAAAAAAAGATATTTTTTTTATTTTCTTTAATTTTTTCCTCATACCTTTCTCAAATATACTCTTTTATTTTATCTTTTAAAAATTTTCTTTGGTAAAAATATTAAAGGGATCCTAAAAAACATTGAATTTTTATTATTATTGTGAGAAAAATTCCTAAACGTAATATTATAAAAGCTGACCATACTCTTGTCCTATTGTTTATTTTCACTTTCACTATTAGATGTTAAAGATCTGACTTCCTTTTTTACAATTTACTTAATATTTGACTGGATCTGGACTATTTTATATATAATAATAAGGTTTAATAACTTTTATATGTTAAAAATGTAATTTTTAACTTTAAAATGTGATTTTTAGTTTGTTTAATTTATTTTCTTTGTATATATTATTTAGATCATGTCTTTTAAAATTCTTAAATATTTTTTGTATTTTTGTGGGGTTTTAAAACCCCACTTTGGCAAGAATTTACATTGAAAGTAGCCAACTCGATGTGATCTTGACCTTGTACTCTTAAGTTACACCCGCATTATTTAATATTGACTTTTATTTATTTTATATATTGTGTTTCTAATATTTTTTTCATGTTTATGTTTATTTTATGTTAATATTGTTATTATATTATCATTATATGTTAACATTTATTATTATAATATTATTATATTAAGGTATTTATTATTATTATATTATTATTATAATATCTTATTATTACATTATTATATTATGATGTTTATTATTTTATATTTTATTAAACTATATTATTATTATATTGCATATATTTATCTAAACATTTATATTTGGCCTATTTGTTTAATTTATTTATTTTTATTGTACCACTTCATGCATCTAATATATGTTTGTGAGTGCAGTTTGGCGGATATAGTGTAGCAAAATTTTAGATATTTTTAGATATTTTCCTTAATGTGTAATTAATTAGTTTTTTTTCATTTTTTATTTATTTTATATTCTGGGTCGGTAATAAAAAATGATTTTTTGACCGCTAAAAGGAAAATTCACATAAAAATATTTATATTAAATTATTGGGATCTTTATTAATAAAACTAAACTAATATCTTGTTTCAAACCCAAAAATCACACATGTAAATAATATAAAATGATTTTGTGTATAATTAATTAATATGAAATTTTTCTAATAAAATCGGATCACTCATCCAACTTTTATTTAAAATGGACAATGAAACCTTTTTTGGCAAAATGCATGCGAGACCACCAAAATGGATCATAAATGAATCATTCATTTTATGTATGTTTATTTTTTGTTTAGTGAATAGTATTTTATTCTATAATTTTTTTTATATGCCATGCTTTACCGCTTTCCAAACTTGATTGAGTGCGCCTTTTATTTTTATATGCATGAATTTACATAAGAAGAGAGATAAAATAATTAGTTTAAAAGCCCAATTATAGTTTGCTAATCAAAGGTATAAATAAGAGTGAGGTTCCAAACATTCTTTGGTTTTGGCCTTATAAGATTGGAACACTATTTTCTAATATTTTATTGGATGGCAACTCCTTTATATCTCCCTTATAGTGCCCAACATGGACACATACCAATCACTCGATTTGTGATGCGGAACCCCAAGGTTAAAGAACCCGAACCCCTTAAACATATGCTTTGATTTCAAAAGACAAAGAAGACAAACACCCTCCCTATTGAACCCCCAAACAACACATGAATGGAAACGCAAATAATCGGGATAAGAAGAATAAGAAAACGCCACAATCAAAATGATTGATAAGTAATCCTAATTCTTGATGCAATAGAAAAGAAAGCAAGCAATCTCACAATCTCTCTAAAGAATTTCGGCTAAGCCAAGAGAAAAACTCTCAAAAGTTTATAATTTGATTCAATGATATCTTTTTACAAGTTATAATAACCTATTTATAGCCTCCAAACCCTAATGGAATGGGTATACATAAGTCCAATAGGTTTAAAACACTAAATTCAACCTAAAATAAGCCAAAACAACTAGGCAATCCAAGCACAAAATCCATAGAAACATCAGTCCAAGGAGAACTAGGCACTGGTAGAGGCATATACAAACCATGAGGCATAGTTTTAGACTTAGCTTGCCTACATGCAATACATGAATTACATACTTTTTCCACATCCCTACGCATATGAGGCCAATAAAAATGCTCATTCAACATGTCATACGTCTTATGCACCCCAAAATGTCCCATCAATCCCCCACAATGAGACTCTAATACAAGCAAATCACGCATAGAACATTTAGGCAAACAAAGCTTGTTGCCCTTAAACAAAAACCCATCATGCCTATAAAATTTATCAAAAGCTTGATGCTCACATGCTGCATACACATTACCAAAATCAAGATCTCCAACATATAGTTCCTTAACATGCTCAAAACCAAGAAACTTAGAACTAAGTGTAGAAATTAAAGAATATCTCCTTGACAATGCATCAGCAACAATATTATCTTTTCCATGCTTGTATTGAATGACATAGGGAAACTGTTCAATAAATTCAACCCATTTAGCATGCCTTTTATTCAATTTACCTTGTCCCTTCAAATGTTTAAGGGACTCATGATCGGTATGAATGACAAACTCCTTAGGAAGAAGGTAATGTTGCCACACATCCAAAGCTCTTACTAAGGCATATAGCTCTTTAACATAGGGCTCCATTAAGCTTCTCACTAAAGTAGGCAATTGGTTTCTTCTCTTGCATCAACACCGCTCTAATACCTACACCAGAAGCATCACATTCTATTTCAAATGTCTTATCAAAATTAGGCAAAGATAAAATAGGAGCAGAACACAACTTCCCTTTCAAAGTATCAAACACCTTTTGTTGTGCATCTCCCCACTTGAATCCAACATCCTTCTTGATGATTTATGTAAGTGGTGCAGCAATGGACGAAAAAATCTTGCACAAAATGCCTATAAAAACTTGCTAATCCATGGAAGCTCCTTACATCAGAAGTAGTTTTAGGCATGGGCCATTCTTGAATTGCCTTCACTTTTTCTTCATCCACTTCAATTCCATGTGCACTCACCACAAAACCAAGAAACGCAAGTCTATCTATGCAAAATGTGCATTTCTTAAGCTTAGCATACAACTTTTCAAATCTCAAAGCTTGGAAAACAAACCTAACATGCTCAATATGTTCTTCATAAGACTTGCTGTAAATGAGTATATCATCAAAGTACACAACAACAAACTTTCCTAAATATGCACGTAATACATGGTTCATAAGCCTCATAAAAGTGCTAGGGGCATTAGATAGCCCAAATGGCATAACCAACCACTCATACAAACCATATTTAGTTTTGAAGGCTGTTTTCCACTCATCACCAGGTTTCATTCTAATTTGATGATATCCACTCATTAAATCAATTTTAGTAAAATACACAGCACCACATAATTCATCCAACATATCATCTAGCCTAGGAATGGGATGTCTATACTTTACAGTGATTTTGTTGATTGCACGACAATCAACACACATCCTCCATGTTCCATCCTTTTTAGGCACCAAAAGAATTGGCACTGCGCATGGACTCATGCTTTCTCTCACCAATCCCTTCTCCATGAGTTCTTCCACTTGCCTTTGCATCTCCTTAGTTTTCATAGGATTGCTTCTATAGGCTGGTCTATTGGGGATGGTAGATCCTGGCACAAAGTCAATCTGATGCTCTATCCCTCTCAAAGGTGGTAATCCATCCGGCATCTCTTCAGGAAATACATCAGAATACTCCTACAACATAGAAACAAAACTAGGAGGCAAAGAATCAAAATTAAGGTCAGTGTTAGAAAATAAAGTTTCCTTGTAGATGACAAGGATCAATGGTTGTCCTAAAGCTAAAGCACTCTTAACCTCTCTTGTTCTCACATAAAAATTTTGTTTTTGCCTTCTCGCTTGCTTGTTTTCACTCACCAAAGGGCCATTTATTTGTTTTGTTTCTTTTCTGGCCTCTTTTCCCCTTTTCTTTTCTTTTTCTCTTTCTCTCACACCTTGGGCCAAAAGCTCTCTCCCCTTTACTCCTTTGGCCGAAGCCTCTTTCTCTTTCTCAAACATTTTCTTTTGTTCTTCATAAATCTCTTGAGGAGATAATGGAGCTAAAACAACCTTTCTACCTTCATAAGAAAAAGAAATTCGGTTAGTGTACCCATTATGAATAGCTTGTCTATCAAATTTCCAAGGCCTCCCCAAAAGCAAATGGCCTGCCTGCATAGGTACAACGTCACATAAAACCTCATCCTTGTACCATCCAATTGAAAATGGCACTCTAACTTGGCGTGTCACCTTAACTTCTCCACTATCATTTAACCATTGCAACCTATAAGGTCTAGGATGCTTCTCACATGCCAAGTTCAACTTTTCAACCATACTTGCACTAGCTACATTCGTGCAACTCCCCCCGTTAATAATTATTGTGCACACTCTCCCATTAACTAAACACTTAGTGTGAAATATATTCTCTCTTTGTTCTAGGCTATCTTCTTTAACATTCAAGTTTAAAGCTCTCCTAGCAACTAAAGATGTCCCGGTTTCAGCGACTAACAACTCCCCTTCATTATCACAATCACTACAATCTTCTAAAGGAGGCATTTCATTATCACTATTTTATGATTCAGAAGTAATTTCCCCATCATCCCTAGCTATTATTACCCTCCTATTAGGACATTCACGTGCTACATGCCCCTTACCCAAACATTTAAAACATTTAATTTCTCTACTAGGGGTAGGAGTACTAGAGTTACCTTTAACAACCTTGTTTGGAAGTTGGGGAACCTTTTCTTATTTGGGTGTCGAATCTACCCTATAGGTTTTAGATACCCTAAAGTCCTTCTTCTCCTCCTTTTTGGTCCACTTAGATGCCAAAGAGTGATTTGAGTTGTTGTTGGTCTTATGGAAGCCTCTATTCTTCTTTTGCTTTTCAATCTTCATTGCCATGTGCAACATTTCTTCCATGGAGTCATATTTGTATAATTCAAGGGCATCAGCAATATCATTGTTTAGCCCACTTAGAAACCGAGCCATGGTGACCTCCTCATCCTCCTCAATGTTTACTCTCACCATGCACATTTCCATTTCCTTATAGTACTCCTCCACTGGTTTTGCTCCCTGCACAAGCCTATGCAATTTTTGATGTAATTCTCTAAAATAGTGCGAAGGAACAAACCTTTTTCTCATGGCTTCCTTCATGTCTTCCCAATTATTAATGGGACGCCTTCCCACCTTCCTTCTACTCAAATTGAGTTGCTCCCACCAAAATACTGCATAATCAGTGAACTCCACAGCTGCAAGCTTCACCTTCTTTTCCTCTGAATATCTGTTGCATTCAAAGATCATCTCCACCTTTCGCTCCCACTCCAAATACTCTTCTGCACTATTTCGGCCTTTGAAAGGAGGAATCTTGAGTTTGATGTTGCCCAAGTTCCCATCTATCGTTGCACTAGCCTCCTCTCCATCTTCATCATCATAATCATGCACTACTTGTTGTTCAATAATTCGGTTTCTCCTTGCTGTCCTTCTAGGTACATTGGATGTACTTCCATCACGCCTCTCTTCTATTCCATCTTTCCTAAGGTTCAGCTATCGAATCTCCCTAATAAATGCTTGATATAGCATCTTGTTATCGGTTACATTTACATCATCCTCTTGGGATATTCCTTTCCCACTAAATTCTTCAGTCATGGTGGATTCTCTGCAAGAAAATGTTAGATAAAAAACCTCACAAGCACTCCCCCACGTGTTTTAACACTCAAGAATGTCACTCCTCTCGTGTTTCACACAATTAAGGCTTTTACCCTCTTATTGTCCTCTCACTCTCTTGCCTTTTTCCTCTCAAGCTTACAACTTCAAAATTGCACTTCAGAATTTAAATCACAAATCAAAAACTTGAGCACATTTAAGAAAAGCAAGGAAATAATAACTAACAACAAAAAGATAGCTCAAAAACTAGAAAAGAAGACTCTAGACACAATGGAGGTGATACACGGACAAAGGTGGTGTACCACTTGATGATAAGTAAATTAGAGTATTGGACAAGCAACGATACTCTAACAATGTAAATGGAACAAAAAAACTAGCTTAAAACAAAGAAAATAAGTAACAAGAATCAAGGAAAATAATAATATGGATAAAATGAATGAATTTGATTCACTACAAAGTAAATCAAATATTGAACCTAAATATTCTACCCAACAAAGCAAGAAATCAACAAAGAGACCTAATTAAAATAAATGAAGTAGGTTGCATGCAAAAATAAATCAATTTAGAGCCAAAATTATCACTAGGCCGAATGGTGTAACAAGCTTGATTAGTGTATGTTGTGTGCAAAACAATGGCAAAAAGATGGCAAAGTGATAGCAAAATGAAGAAAAATGATGGCAAAAATGATAGCAAATGATGCTAGAAATGGTAACAAAATGGTGGCAAATGATTGGAAAAATGATGGCAAAATGATATCAAAATGGTAGCACAAATAATCAAAATGATTCCAAAAAATGATGGAACAAATGGATAACAAATGACGGCACAAATGGATAACAAATGATATAAAATGGTGGCACAAATGGATAACAAATGGATAGCACAAATGGTGGTTCAATAATTGCAAAGTAAATCCTTGGTTAAGTAGGACTAGGATTGTAATTCCAAATCAAGTATGGATTGGATTTTGAAAACCTAAACCCAAAGCAATAAGGATTGTATTTCCTACCCTTTAAAAGATTCCCAAAGGTGTTTGGAAAAGGTGTAAATAGCCCCTCCCAATCCTAAAACAAAAAGGATTAGTTTTTTCCACTTATGAAAGGATTAGGATTTCTTTAGGCTATATAAACTACCCTTGCTCAATTGCTCCTTACTTTTTTTTTTCTTCTCTTTCACGTTTTTCTCTCTTCTTTCTTTTTTTTTTTTTATGAACAGTTCCAGAACAGTGCGATGAACAGTGCCGTAAACAGTGCGATGAACAGTGCTGTGAACAGTACCACGATTTTTTTTTAATTCAACACACCAATTTAAAGGCTACTACTACTGGAATTTTTTTTTTTGTTTTTTTTTATGCCAAAGATTCAAAGTTCAAGTTTGGTTTCTAAGGCTTTTTAATGAATCAAAACACAAGGTAAGGGAAAAAAAGGCTAAATTTAACACACAAAAAGCACACAAATCAAAACTTATCACTACCTAATTCGGCATAAACATAAAGAAATCAAATAAAAGAAAACACAAACCTAACACTAAGATAAATAGGAATTTACCTTTCTTTTGGCTCTGATACCAAATGATGCGGAACCCCAAGGTTAAAGAACCCGAAACCCCTTAAACATACGCTTTGATTTCAAAAGACAAAGAAGAGAAACCCCCTCCCTATTGAACCCCCAAACAACACGTGAATGGAAACGCAAATAATCGGGATAAGAAGAATAAGAAAACGCCACAATCAAAATCATTGATAAGTAATCCTAATTCTTGATGCAATAGAAAAGAAAGCAAGCAATCTCACAATCTCTCTAAATAATTTCGGCTAAGCCAAGAGAAAAACTCTCAAAAGTTTATAATTTGATTCAATCATCCTGTTTACAACCTAGGTTAGCCTATTTATAAGGTGGCTAACCCTAAATCACTCTTTAAAACCCTAATTTAAATGCTCATATGGCCTTACACGAATTTTCTTGGGCTTTTACAAGCCAAATAAGCCCAAATAAGTCTTAAACACACCTAAAACAAAAACTAATTAATAAATCTTATAGGCCTAAAATGAAAGCCCAAAAGAAAGACTAAAATAAATAACCAAACGAACTAAAACTAAACCCAAAAGAAGCGCACACGCCTAAGCCCACATTTACAACTTAAATGAGTCATGTGACTTTTAAATGAGGCACATGACTTGTACAATTAAACCCAAAGTTGTTAAAAGCCCTTGATAGCTTAAGCTTGCCCAATTCCTTCTCTTGCTTCCAAGAGGCTAAGTACTTTATACTTGCCTTCAAGTTCTCCATAACACTTCTCAAAGGCATCTTCATTAAGTTCTTGAGTAACAAAGCCTTGAACATAAGATGACATGGCCATCTTTAGCTTCTTTGCACGTCCTCTTGTAATTGGACCACTAGGCATCTTTAAAGGATCATTGGTTGATGGTGGTGGATCCGTATCATTTTGGATCCTTCTTAAATGATCCATCAGCTGTCTTGAGCATATTGATTAACTCAGGAATGGATACTTGGATCTTGTTCATGCTGAAGTTAAGCACGAAAGGTGCATAACTTGGAGCCAACGAGTACAAGATTAAATCTATGTATAGATCATTATCCATAACATAGCCAAGTCTACTCAAATGCTTAATATACCCATACATCTGCAATGCATGAGTAGCAGCTGAAGTGCCTTCCACCATTTTGCAACTAAATAGAGCTCGAGCAATCTCATATTGCTCAGTTCTAGCTTGAGAAGAATATAGCTCCTCTAGATGCAAAATGATGGTTCTAGCATCCATCATCTCATGTTGCTTCTAAAGCTCCGAGGAGATAGCACCCAGCATCAGACATGCTGCTGCTTCACTATCCTCCATGTATTTTCGATAATTGCCTTTGATCTCATCAACGGCATCATCTGATGGAAGTGGTGGTGGATCTTTATCCAAGACATAATGGATCTTTTCAGCTCTGAGAACAATTCTCACTTGCTTGATCCAGTAAGAATAGTTGCTGCCAACCAGCTTGTTATCCAAGATTGATCCTATATTAATGTTTGATGTGCTCATGAATCACCTAAATGTGAAAAAGAAAAGATATGAGAGTATGTTCATATATATGTATGCATTAATAAGGTCTTTAATTAATCCATTTACTCCCACTATTTTATTGCGAATTAATAGCCCTCACTATTTAATCCGAGAAAACCCGATGGTTTTCTTAGTGGGCCAATATCCAATCCTTGATATGTAATTTGACCTTGACTGTGGTCAACAAGCCAAACTCCATACCCTTGAAAGGTAGGTATCTATATACCAATTGTGTCTCTACACAACTATTGGATCATTAGTTTATCAACTCTTGATGTATGCATATCGTATATGCATTCTCTAATCTTGCCTCTAGAACCATTAGCCTTGACTGTGGTCAACAAGCTAATGGCCTAGATAAGAAGACCCATTTAATTAGATTTGAACATATTCGATATAATGTGAGCTTGACTGTGGTCAACAACCCACACTATAAAGAACTCTAGTTCTCCTCAAATTAATGGAAGGCTTGATACGACCATGGAGAGGGCAAGTCATGATGATTTCGTCAATCAGCATCACAAGCATAAAGTACTCATCCTTTTGGAAGCAAATGAAGAATTGGGCTAACTTGAGTCATAAAGGGCTTATGCAACTTTGGGCTTTAATTGTACAAGTCATGTGCTTTATTTATAATTCACATGACTCATTTAAAGTTGTATCTTAATGGGTTTAAGGGGCTGATTTGTTTAGTTTTTAGTTAGGGCTTTTAATTCATTATGTTTAGTTGGTTTATTGAACAAATAAGGCCTTATTTAAGTGGGCTACACGCCACCTTCATTAAGGCCCATCATTTTAGTTTTGTTTTAATTCTTTAAGTAGGAGAATGGGCTTGTTTTTTCTTATGAAATTCGGCCACACCTTGTTTAAGGCCTTTTTAGGGGTTGTTTTAGCTTCTAAGGGTGATTTATTACTTCTTAAAGAGGTTATTAGACTTGTTTAAGAAGTAAAGAGTCCTTAGAATTCCTAAAGAGGTTATTTGGCTTGTTTAAGAAGTAAAGTGTTAGGGTTTTAGTATAAATAGCTTGTTATGAGTTGTAACAGGAGAATAATCATTGAATCAAATTATAAACTTTTTGAGAGTTTTTCTCTTGGCTTAGCCGAATTTCTTTAGAGAGATTGTGAGATTACTTGCTTTCTTTTCTATTGCATCAAGAATTAGGATTACTTATCAATCATTTGATTGTGGCGTGTTCCTATTCTTCTTATCCCGATTATTTGCGTTTCCATTCACGTGTTGTTTGGGGGTTCAATAGGGAGGGTGTTTGTCTTCTTTGTCTTTTGAAATCAAAGCGTATGTTTAAGGGGTTTCGGGTTCTTTAACCTTGGGGTTCCGGATCAAGGCTTATATACCTTAGTATTTGTTTGAGGGTTTTAGTTAATTAAGTCTCATCATACATGGTTGGCATACATTGGTATGTATCTTATATCTGTCACATAATAAGCAAACAAATATGGTATAGTTATGGACTTCACTACATTGATTTCCCCGAGCCAAGAGGGAAATCAAAAGGTCACACCTAGGTAGTATGCATGATTCAAACAAGAAAATAATTACATTATCTTCAAGCTTTTTGGATCTCCATCCGGCCCATCTTGCTCCTTGATAGTGGTCTCCATCTCTATTTCTAATTCTAATCTAAGTAATCTAATTACATATTACAATTTGAAATGAAATACAAACTAAAAACAAGTGGCTGGGACATGAAAGTCCTCATTGGGCCAAAACATGCATAATGCTCAATCACATTAGGCTTTGTCCATAACTATCCATCATGCCAATCATACACCCTTATATGCCTTTCTAATGCATAAAGAAATGGATTACTAACTTTGTTTCAACCTTTGAAACAATATTTTGAGTTATTTTGATGATGTGATCAAATTAGGACACTTTTTCCATTTTGGAAACTTTCATTTTAGGAAACCTTTTTGCATGCATGTGTTATTGCTTTAATAATCAATCCAATTGATTATTAATTAATTATAAATTGATTATTTAATTAATTAATCATATTAAATAATTAAAAGAATCAATTTTGGGCTTAAAAACAAGTGTAGGCCGAAACCCACAAAAGAAAACCCTAAATGTGTTCACACACAAACTAGTTTTGTGTCTTTTGGACTATTTGGGCCTTTTGGAATGAGCCAAGCCCACTCCAGCCCTTAAAACCCATTAATAAACTTAATTAATGTTTATAATATTTAATTTAAATCAGCTCCTTGGGCCCAGCAAGTCATTTACTAATTTAAACCAAGTCCATAAACATAATTAAGCCCTTAAGTGGTTTTAATGAATTAAAATTAATCAAATTAATTTAAGGCCCATTTTAATTAATCCAATTAATTAAAAACACTTTAATATATCATATATATCAGATTTAGAAGATTAAAAATCGTTCTAACCAAGAACACATCAAGAACATATGAAGAACACCAATTTATCGAACTTTTCGACTAAACTAGTTTTCATGCAAAACTTGTTCGATTTTAATTTCGTTCGATCTTACGGCTTAATATCACATATTAAACACATAAAATATCATCTAAATGATGTTTTAATGGACCCATAAGAAATCAAATTAGAACAGCCCCTTAAAATTCCATGGGTTTCACGCAAAACCCTAGGCACAATTCTTCAAAAGTTTCGTTTTTGTTTCCAACAAATTTATTTGATCACAATCACATCCAGAAATTAATATTTCTCATTCATGAACAATTAAATCTGATATTTTAAAATTCATGAAATAGATAACTCAAAATAAAACAAAACTTATTCTGTAGAAAAATATAGAATTGTATATTCATGGCAAAACCATGGCTATGATACCATGTTGGAGTTTAACGGTTACATGCATAGCATACGTGAGCGGAATTTTAAACTTTTTAACCATTAGATCTGATCTTGCCATGAATACATAATATAACTATATGAGAATAAGAAAAATCACCTTTGATTTTTGTTGAACAGTTGATTTTACTTCGCACCGGATTTTCGCAAACCACAATGTCCAAAATCGAACACCTCCAATGAATAATCCACGCTATAGAAGGATAAATTGAACCAACAAATTGGTATTAAACTAGGGCTGGCCAAAATTTCAAGAAGCTAGCTTGGAGGTGGCGCAAAAGAGAGAGAGAGGATAAGAGAAAAGGTCTTTCTTTTCTGTATAATCACTTAACCCTAATTCCTCATTAGTTGGCCTTTTATAGTTAGGTTAAAATTCCAACTCCTTAATGAGATTGGGCTCTTTAGAATTGCTGGAGAATTATTAATTGGGCCTCTGGAATTAATTATAATCATTTGGGCTTAATTAAATCCAATTTAAACCTTTTCATAAAAGACTATGCACAAAAACCCACAAACTAGGCCCTTTGTGCAACTAATTGGATTTAAATAGCCAAATGGATTCCAAATCCAACCAAATTAAATATGTGAGTTCCAAAACACTTATGTAACATATATAAATTAATTTGGTGCAAGAAAAAGACCTCTAAGGCCTTCTGTATGGAGTTGGCGTGTGGCCCTCTACAGAAGGGCTTCCACACCAGCTCCATTCCTCTAGCCCCTTTATAACTTCTCCAATGGACTTATTAATTATTATATTAGTCCTATAACACTTATAAGACAATAATAATTAATCATGAAATACATTATTTCAATTAGGTCCAATTTACAGAACATTTCTCAAAAGTTCTGCGGATAATTTTACTTGATCATAATTAATTAAACTCTTTAATTAATTATTATATTATTTACTTCTCTACCCTCATAATAATATCAAATATTATTATCCTTGTCATTTTACCATTTTATCCTTTTCTCTATATGTGTGTGACCTATTGGGTTCCTTTCCATGTTGGCAGTATAATATGTAATTGTGAGTTCTATTCAAAACTCACATGATTTAAACTCCTTTAAATCATTTTATCAATCCCTATTGATATTTTGATACATCATTATACAAGTCATGATTGGCCTCTAGCTAGGCATCATGACTACCCAAATGTCAGGAAAGTCATGTGGTTTGACTATACCCTTCCATAGAAACAGTTACTGTGCAATTACTCCTTTTACCACTCTTATCTCAATTAGATTCTGAGTATGGATTTCTGTCAACTCATATAAATCTAATTATGTATGTTCTATTAATTTAACCATTGTTCCCAAAATGCCCTCCATAGATCTCTATCCATCTTGGCATTTTACTCTGGCCAGAGATTCTCTGAACAAGATAATTATAGAATCATGCGAGATAGACTTCCCTTATTAAATCTAGGATGGTGAATCCTTTGTCAATCACTCAACTATCTTCAAGTAGGTCATGATATACCCAATCTCCTAACTATGTTCGCTCCCAGTTGGAAGTAATCAGTTATGGAGTCAAAGTATACCACTTGCTACTTAAGATAACTTTGGTGATCTCAAGTCTAAGGATACTTGCACAACCGCTATGAAGAGATTCCTCACTGACATAGATTTAATATCCATGTGAGGATTCTCTTTGCAGGTCTCCAATGAAATTGTTCTTCTAACAAACATCCACATGTTAGCTTTGATTATCTTCCATAATCACAGTTATGAGAACCACTGCTTGAACCATTCAAGAAGCATAACATGTACTAGTCTGTCCGAATTAACAATGTCCTATCTTGTTAATCTATGACTAGGGATATTTAGATATTAACACATTTATATGCAATAGACATCTCACATCATGAACACCTTCATGATTGCCTTTGCACTGTGTTTATAATATCTAGGACTTCATTTATTAATTTAAGATTTACAAACTCATGTATTTAAACATAGCATTAATAAATGAATGATGCCTTTTATTAAGAACATAAATTTTATACATATGAAAAACATCCCTATTACATGGGCTCTAGGGCATACTCTCTAACAACGTAGACTAAGAGTTCTAGAGACGCTCAATTATCTTTATGAGACATGGGTTGTGAATGTAGGTTGGACTAAACATGGAAAGGGATGCCTGAACCTAGGCAACAAATAAATGGGTTTGTGCTATAACATCTTAAGATGTTAGACCATTTGATCCAAGAGTCATGTATGAAACATGATTGGAGTTTTCCTACCTAATTAACTTAACTCTTTAGGCGTACAAGCTCAACTTGACTAATGAGTTGTTGTGAAAAGTGGATCTTGGCCCACATTAAATCATTAACGCAAATTATTTAAAGGGATATTAATTAGGTTTTTGGATTATATTAAGACCTCATTTAATCTTACTAAGTTTAAAAATTAATGTAAATTGAAAAATGGCTTCTTCAAACAACAACTTTTCATGGCAATCAGTCCAAGAAAAGGACAAATTGAATGGCACCAATTTCATAGACTGGTGTTGAAACTTGAGAATTGTTCTTAAGCAAGAGAAGAAGTTGTATATTTTGGATGAGCCCTAGCCCACCGAACCTGCTAGGAATGCCTCTGCAGTTCAAAGGGAAACCTTTGAGACTAAGAAGAGTGATTCCAATGAGGTGACCTATCTGATGCTAGCCACTATGGTGCCCGATTTGTAAAAGCAAATCATGGACTAAGGGGCCTATGCGATCATGGTGCGCCTCAAGGAGATGTTCCAAGAACAAGCTCGTCACGAGAGGTTCGTGGCAACAAAGGCCTTGATTTCCTGTAAAATGATTATGGGTACTCCTGTTAGTACCCATTTACTCAAGATGAAAGGGTATCTTGATACTCTTGAGAAGCTTGAGGTACAAGTCCTAAGAAAGTTGGCCACTGATTTTATCTTAGGGTCATTCCCTGATGATTATGATCCATTTGTTATGAATTATAACATGCATACAATGAACAATACAATCATCGAGCTTCCTTTAATGCTTAAGAATGCTGAAGAGAACATTTGAAAGACCAATCCCATACTTATGGTTTAAGAGGGCATTAAAAAGGAACCAGCGAAGGGAAAGGGGAAAGGTAAGGCAAAACCCAAGAATGACCAAGCACGACCTAAATCAAGTGGGAGTGCGCCTCAGGCCCAACCCAAACCCAAGGCACAAAAGCTTAAGGAGAGTGAGAGCACGTGCTTCCATTGCAACAAGTTAAGGCATTGAAGGAAGAACTGCGCTTTCTTTAAGGAAGAATAAAAGAAAAATGGGGCCAAGGCATCTAGTTCTGGTATTTTTGTTATTGAAATTAACCTTTCTATTTCTACCACTTGGGTATTATATACCGGTTGTGGTTCTCACATTTGTTCAAATGTGCAGGGGCTAATAAGCGGTTACTAGGGAAGAGTGAAGTGGACCTCCGCATGGGGAATGGAGCACGAGTTGTGGCTATGGAGATAGGCGACTATCTACTCACTTTACCTTCTGGATTATGGTTAGGTTTAATGAATTGTTATTTTGTGCCTTCTATGAGCAGAAACATTATTTCAGTTTCATGTTTGGATATGGATGGATTTGACTTTGTTATTATTAATTACAATATTCATTTTCATCACCAAGGCATTTTATATGGCATTGCTAAGTTACAAAATGACCTTTATATGCTTGATCTACACAACAAAGAGTCCATATACAACATTAATACAAAGAGGGTTAAATCAAACGAATTGAACACTACTTACTTTTGGCATTATCATTTAGGACATGCAAACGAAAAATGCATTTCAAGACTCCACAAATCTGGAGTGTTTGGGTCATTTGATTTGGAATCTTATGACACATGCGAGCCATGTTTGCATGGAAAAATGACAAAGAGTCCTTTTAACAAGAAAGGTGAGAGGACTAGTGACTTATTGGGATTAACACACACCGATGTATGTGGACCATTAAGTAAACAAGCTAGAGGTGGTTTTAGTTACTTTGTAACATTCACAGACGACTTTAGTAGATATGGCTACATCTATCTAATGAAGCACAAGTCTGAAACTTTTGAAAAATTCAAAGAGTTTAAGAACGAAGTAGAAAACCAACTTGGCAAAAGTATAAAAGCCATTCGATCAGATCGAGGTGGCAAATACTTAAGCCAAGAGTTTGATAGTCATCTAAAGGAGTGTGGAAATATTTCACAACTTACTCCTCCTGGAATACCACAATGGAATGGTATGTCAGAAAGGAGGAATCGAACTTTGTTGGACATGGTTCGATCAATAATGAGTCAAGCTAATCTTCCTATCTCTTTTTGGGGTTATGCATTAGAAACTGCTGCATTTCTACTGAACCGTACTCCAACTAAAGTTGAGAAGACACCATACGAGGTATGGACTAAGAAAGAGCCCAATATGTCATTTCTCAAGATTTGGGGCTATGAAACACATGTTAAGAAATTAACATCTAACAAGCTAGAGTTTAAATCTATTGTCTGCTTGTTTGTGGGTTATCCCAAAGAAACAAAAAGATACTACTTTTACTCAGAAGCCGAGAGCAAAGTGTTTGTTGCTCGCAAAGCTATTTTCTTGGTAAAGAAATTCCTTCTCAAAAAAGACAGTGGGAGCAAAGTAGAACTTGGAGAAATTCAAGTGCTGGAAACTCCTATAGAGGATGAGTTGGAAATGGGATCAAGTTCACAACTAGTTATGGAATAAGAACCCATTGTACAAGAACCTAGAAGGCCAAGTAGGGTATGATAGGAGATTGAGAGATAAGAATTTCTAATCACCGACAGTGACACTATTAAGTTAGTGGATCGCGAGGATCCAACTACCTACTGATAAGCTATAGAGAGCCCTGAATCAAAAAATTAGCTTGAAGCCATGAAATTTGAGATGCAATCAATGTACGATAACTAGGTTTTGACCTTAGTTGATCCACCGGAAGGTGCTAAGGTAATTGAATGCAAGTGGCTATTTAAACTCAAAGCTGATAAGACCTACAAAGGTAAACTAGTAGCTAAAGGTTTCCGGCAAACTCATGGTGTAGACTATGATGAGACCTTTTCGCCTGTAGTCATGCTCAAATCCATTAGGATCTTGCTTGCCATAACTACATATCATGACTATAAAATATGGCAAATGGAAGTCAAAACAGCTTTCCTTAACGAAAATCTCCTCGAGGATGTGTATGTGACACAGCCTAAGGGTTTTGTCAATCCTAAACATCCTAGAAAGGTTTGCAAGCTTTAAAAATCCATTTATGGATTGAAGCAAGCATCCCGAAGTTGGAATCTCTGTTTTGATGAAGCTATCAAAGAGTTTGACTTCATTAAAAATGAAGATGAGCCTTGTGTATACAAGAAGGTTAATGGGAGCATAGTAGTGTTTCTTGTCCTATATGTAGATGACATCCTTCTCATTGGGAATGCCATCCCAACATTGAAAAATGTTAAGCAATGGTTGTGAAAGTGTTTCTCAATGAAAGTCTTAGGTGAAGCCAAGACAATACTTGGTATTCGGATCTATAGAGATAGATCACGTCGGCTCTTTGGACTAAGTCAAGAAAAGTACATAGACAAAGTACTAAAGCTTTTTACTATGGGAGACTCAAAGAAAGGGTACATACCTTTAGCTTTGGGAGTTCCTTTGACTAAAAAATAGTGTCCTAAAACCAAAGAGGAGAGGGACAACATGAGTAGAATCCCATAAGCATCTGGTATTGGATCTATCATGTATGCTATGTTGTGTACTAGGTTGGATGTTGCTCATGCACTGAGCATAACCAGTAGGTTTCAGCAAGAATCTAGTGAGAAGCACTAGTCTGCTGTGAAGGGGATTCTAAAGTACCTGCGAAGGAGTAAGGATCAATTCTTGGTGTATGGTGTTCAAGAAAAGCTCGTCATACAAGGTTATGCCAATGTTGTTTTTCAGACCAGCACTTAGGACTCAAGATCGCAATTTGGTTTTGTTTTTATTTTAAATAGTGGTGATGTCAGCTGGAGAAGCTCAAAGCAAGAGACCGTTGCCGACTCAACTACATAATTTGAGCATATTGTAGCGAGTGAGGCTGCAAAGGAGGCTATTTGGATTAGAAATTTTGTTTATGGATTAGGAGTGGTCCCAAGCATCCTAGATCCATTAAAAATTTTTGTGACAACAAAGGGGCCATCGCACAGGCAAAGGAGCCCCGATCACACCAGAAATCCAAACACATACTCAGGAGGTACCACCTAATTAGAGAGATCATTGACCGTGGGGACTTAAAGATTAGTAAGATAGCAAGTGAAGACAATTTAGCAAATACATTGACGAAACAGTTATGTCCAAATCTGCACAAAGCTCATTTGAGAGTGTTAGATCTTAGGGCTATGCACAATTAGGACTAGAGCTAGTGGGAGATTGTTCGTGTAAGCCCTAGCCCCAATGCATTGTTGTAAAACACTCAATTTAATATATGAGGCATTTATTTTATCTATTGTATTCCCGTGCACATCAAGTGATAGAACTATCCAAAAATGTTGTTTCAGTTTAAGTTATCATGTGTGAGGCACATGGTTGTAAGACCTTAAAACATTTGAAACTTCATTCTAAATATCCCTAGTTAGTCATTGTTATGGAAATAAAAAATAAATTAAGACTAGTATGCTTTCTCTGATAAGTTGAGTTCTATCTTATGGATCATAAGGACTAGAGTGTCAATCAGAGATCATGATACAAGTTTAGAACATGGTATCTAGATTTGATCCGCTCATGATAACACTACATTGGTACAAGTCATAAGTGTTTCTCAATTGCAAGTTTTGCATTGGAGTCCTTAGACATAAAATCTCTATGAATTTTTATGAATTACTGTGTACCACATACACATAATGTGCTCGTAACAGAATGACAAGTATGGGTATGCTTGGGTATACACTATTTCATGTCAGAGAGCATGAGAGAAGTAAAGAGATTACCCCTCTCGATAAGAGAGAAAATATCACCGGCCACTTGATCAGTGAACTGAAAAGTGTATGGCCATACCGAGATGAAAGAATGAGTAATCATTATTTATCTGAGAGTTCAATGTCACAGGAATATCAAGAAAGAAATTAGTATATATAAGGATTATTAGTTCCATACCTTATATTAATTCTGATATTTGTGGGTAAGGGACAATGCAAAATTGCATTAGGTCACTAAATGCCATTTGCATTTTCATTTAATTTGGAATGATATAATATCTTGCTAGAGAATATATATAGTCTTTGGATTATTTATTAATTCATTGCCAATATTAAATGGACCTATAGGATCTCACACAAAGCATTGGGCCTAAAATATTATATAGAGTATTAGACATTAATTTGTGCTTTTAATTAAAGTCAAATTAATAAAGTTAATGGGTAATTAAATTGCTAATGGACCTTAGTCCATGTGAGAGTGAAAAAAATAGCAAGACATGAATAATAACAAATATTTATTTATCATTGGATAATTAATTATTTATTTATCTTTAGATAATTAAGTTATTTGATTTTAAATCCTAAATGAGTTTGAATAAAATATACCACTTGATTAGGAAGAGATTGAGGCGGAAATTACTACCGAAACCTAGTAGATTTTGGCATCCAAAAGAAACCCTAGCCAAGTGATATATATTGATTAAATAACTTTTCCATTTTAGTTTTTTCTCTCTCTCATTGCCGCAATTTTCATAAGGGAAAGAATTATTTTTTCCTTTCTTGTATTTTAGGCATCCATTTGCAAACCCTAAGAAGAACAAGATCAAATCTTGTATCTTTATACAATAGAGCGTTGTGGCATGAAAGGCAGTACCTTTGGCATTGGTGATTGAGTTCAAGGGTATATTGGTTTATCTTATATACTGGTCATTGCAAAAATTAAGTCTTGAAGTGAATTCAAAGATATAAGTTTAAATGAAACCCTAAAATTGCATGTTTTCGATTCTATGTCGTTATTGCATGGCTTGTATGATCAAAAGTATTTGTTTTTCTATTGTATGATCATTGCATTTATGCCATGTGATATCCCATCAGAAACTTGTAGTAATATTTATGCAACTAAGGATAAGGTTTAACAAAAGTAGGGTAGGCAGATTTTCTACTCTATTTTGCATATAAATTTTGCCATACTAAATTGCTAAATTAACTAAATTGATCTTCTAAACAAACAATGGTTTATGTCTCTAATTTCTTATGCTTTAAATACCAGTAAATTAGGATAGTTAAATTAGGAATTATAAGCCAATTATTATAGACTGTCCAAGAGAATGCTTTTTTTTTAAAAATAGTTTATATGACCACTTTAAAAAATTTGTGGAAAAAAGTAGGTGCCAAATTAACGTAAAATTTATTCATGAGAATTATACTCCTATAATTCTAGTTTAACTAGAATTTTGTTCCACAGCATTTTGATGCTTCTACCATAATTTATATAAAATGTATTACAACCTGTTCATTGACACAAGATAACACTTCACAATACCAGACTAGATTTTGTTACAACTTAAAACAATTGTAGAATAAAATAGGTATAGAATTAAGCTAACATTCCTTCGCAATTTATTCAAAATTGTGCCTTATAGGATTTAGACTTCTCTATCAAAAATTATGGCAAAAAATACAGTAACCTGCTCCCTACAACTAGATAGCAACTCACTATGAATTTCAAGTTAATATTAAGGACATTTAAAGACTGAATCAAAAGTAGGTTCCTTTTATAAAATTATAAGTCTAAGTTTTAGGTATAATTAACAGCTAGAATTACTAAAATCGAAGTTATAAAACTTGAGATATTCATACATTATAGAAACTCTTTCAAGAAGCAACATAATTTCAACAATTAGGCAATC
Organism: Excoecaria agallocha; assembly: GCA_037975025.1. Classification (NCBI taxonomy): domain Eukaryota; kingdom Viridiplantae; phylum Streptophyta; class Magnoliopsida; order Malpighiales; family Euphorbiaceae; genus Excoecaria; species Excoecaria agallocha. The sequence continues at coordinate 27,555,631 of CM075814.1, read as the reverse complement.
TATCTTTCACTTACCTTAATTCCATGTGAACCTTTATCCTTATAACAAATCTAGCAAATAAATAAAACTATTTAACACGGAAACATACTTACAACTACACATGCAAAGCAAAGTTGGTTCAAAAATTCCTCACTTTGGCCGAATTTCACCATAAGCTACCTTTACACCTTAATCACTTCTTTTCCTTTCTTCTTCTTATCTTCCTCCTCTACAACAATATACATTCATAAATTTATACAATTTCTTCCTTTATTAAGATTTTTAAACCTATGAAGAAGATGAATAAAATGAGAAGAGGAAAGAAATACTTTTAACTTACATATACCATTTAAGAAACCTTGAATTAACAATCTAAAAATGAAAATTCTAAAGAAGATTTAAGAGAGAGTGAACTTAAGTTTAGAGAGAAAGGAAGAAGAAAATGAAAATCTACCCTTTTTACTATAGCTAGCCATCCATCTCTCCTCAAAACCAAAAATTAAAATTTTCTTTCTCTAACATGCAAGACCTAAGCTTTTAAATGAGAGTGGGAAATGCTTTAAAGCTCCCTCATTTATTTGCATGTAAGAAATCTACCTCCCAAGTTCTTTCTCTCATAAAATCTCCCCTACAGTCCTTTCTAACTTTTTAAAATTAGCCCTAACTAAATATTCTTTATTTAATTGAACACTAATAATTATCCTATTTATATAATTCATATAAATTGCATCTCGTATATTTCTAATTTGACCCTACCAGGACCCTAATCATATATATCATGCTTCGCTAATAATTAATCAATAGATATATCAATTAATCAAGTTTAACAAGGGTCAAAGTTGAGGTCTTACAAGTCTCTCCCCTTTAAATAATTTCATCCTCAAAATTCATACTTATTTTAAACAATTAGGGATATTGCTCTTTCATGATTGCCTCTAGTTCCCAAGTCTCTTCTTGAACACCATGATGTTGCCAAAGTACTTTGACGAGAGGAATCTACTTATTCCTTAACTATTTGATTTCTCTAACCAAAATCTCTTATCATTCCTCATCATAAATGAAGTCAAGCTGAACCTAAATATCTTGCACTGGTGGTAGCACATGTAATTCATCCGAACGGCATCTTTGAAGCATTGACATATAGAATACATCATATAATTTGGCTAATTCCATAGGAAAAGCCAAGCAACGTGCCAGTAGTCCAACTCTTTGTAGAATTTCATATGGACCAATATACTTCGGGATCAATTTACCCTACTTTCCAAACCTATGTACAGTTTTCCATTGAGACACTTTCAAGAACACTTTATCACCTACTTGATACTCAATGTCCTTTCTCATTCAAGAACACTTTATCACCTACTTGATACTCAATGTCCTTTCTCATTCAAGAACACTTTATCACCCACTTCAAAATAATATGTACTCAAATTTCAAAGTGAATGCCCATTCATGCATTATCATAATATATTTATGTTTATACATACTTGTATATAAGATTGATAATTCATACTAAAGTATGCTAGTAAATTCATGAAATCAATATCAATCATGTATAGTTTTAAGTGTATAAACATTAGGCATATAAGTACTATCCCATTATAAAATCTTAATCTTGTTACTATATGAAAGTGTAGGCATTCAAGCATTCATTAACTTTTTCATGTAAACAATCAAGGTCATTAAAACATATTATCTTTTAATCACATTGATATAATTGCATGTATATCATTTAACTAAAGGGTTATCATCCTTTTCTAAATTTATGGAGCATTGCATATCTAATTCTCTTTACTAAGACATTCTAAAACCATTAAAGTACACCTTGCTCATGAAATTCAATAGACAGATTTCGGTGACTAACTTGCACACTAGTTTAGATGTATTAAATGACATTTATAAGAAAAATGACCTCCGAAAAACTTATTTCTCTATATTTATAGTTTCTAGAGTAGTAAAAATCAACTTATTATCAACTATAAATCACAAGATAATTAAGAAATACTACAAGCTATTTCCACTAACAAGGCAGCAGGTATATCCGATTTCAAGTTAACATTTGACCAATTTAGAGATAGATTTAGAATTATATTTCATCATAAGAAATATAGAAATAAAGTATAGTTTCTAACCCAACAGGAATTATTCAATTTGCTTATCTATAGCCCAAATTATAAACAAAGTACTTAAGTTAGGTCAAGTTAACTCAAAGATAGATTTTTTCAATAAAGGATAACTAATTTATAACCACTTTGAGAATTTGTTGAATAAAATAGGTATAAAATTAGACTAACATTTCCCCATGAAATTTTTTATTCTATGGGTTTAGTTTACCTAGAATTTTATCTCATAGAATTTTGACCTCTCCATCAAGAATTATGTCTAAAATACTACAATTTGGTCACTATAATTGGACAACAGCTCACATCTAACTTCGAGTTAAAATTAACAATACATATATGTAGAATCAAACTAAAGTTTCTTTTATAAAATTATAGGTCAATATTTAGGAGTAATTACCAACTAGAAACACCTAATTTAAAGTTGTATAACTTGAAATATGGTCAAAAAATAGAAATCGATTCCTAGTAAACCAACATAGATTTCTACTTCTATAATCTTCATCAAATGAACATGTGTATGGTATAAATTATTAGACCTATCTTCATAACTATATTACCAATCAAAAATATATCCATTACACATTTTAATTCACATTTCCATCTATAGTAATTAAATGTAAAAAAAAATAGAATTCCCAAACCTTTCATGCAACACCATATCTTCCCCCAAATCCTCTTTTTCCTTGACTTATTCTTCTTTTTTTTTTCCTTGCTATTACATTTCTCGATGATCCCTCATCACAAATCCTCACATGCTAACTTACAGCAGCTTAAAAATGTATCAAGGAGTGAAAAGGCTAAATTCTTCAATGGAGTAGGAGGAGAAATATTAAGGTTCCAAAGAGAGAGGTAGAAGGGAGAGTTTAAAAGATATGAGTTTTCATTTTAATTCTTTTATCTCTTTAATTGCCATCAAAACCACCCTATAGAACCCATTATTCCCTCTTCTCTCTCTTATATACGACCCTTAAAAACTTAGGTGGGGAAGGAAATTTTCCTTTTTGGTCTATCAATTTCTTTTATGTTCAAAATCTATCGCCCTTTATTTATTTCCTTAAATTTTATCCCCATTGTTACTTTCTTTTCATTAATCACACCCCAACTTCCTTTCTTTTATTGTAATTAACCTACCAAATCACAATTATATCATAAGTGGCCACTTGACTATATTTTTGTTCTAACTATACATATGGTAAAATAACTATTTTACCCTATTTCACTTAAGATAATAGTTATCAAACTTATAATACTTTATTTAAGTAAGCTTAATTAGACTAAATTCTATAATAATTCCTATGAATCCTCCCAGGGCCAATGATAGGTCCTCATAAATTTCTCAATTTTTCATCGGATTCTTGCAATCGCACTCAATTCACTCAAAATCATCTTTAAAGATAGAGTTTATATGATATGAGCACGACCAAGCACAATGGCAATAAGAAAGATGAACTAGCATTTCCTCAAGGACCAATAACAAGAGCAAGGTCAAAGAAGCTTAAAGAAGTCCTACAAGCATTCATGAAACCTTATGTGGAGAAGATGCAAGTTCAAGAAGAGAAAGAAGCTAAATTGGACTATGAAGACAAGTGTAGGCTGAATGGTGCAATGGGCCTTCAAGCTACTTTATTTAGTTTCTATTCTTTATTTAACATTTAAGTAAGTATATTTGGGCAGCCTAGAACCTAGGAAAACAAATTAGGCTTTATTAGAATAGGTTTGCTTTATTTTGGGCTTATTTTACTGTTTTAGGTAGTTTAAGTGGGTAGGCTAAAGTTGGGCTTATCTCTTCTAAAGAGTTGAGCCAAAATAACTATTTGAGGCTTAGAATACCTAAGTGGACCGAATTTTACATGGGAGAATTGAATTTTAATGGGTTTGGGTCAGATTTAGGTTTAGGCCTACATTGGTGAACTTAGGGTCCTAAATTTTAGGAATGGATTTTCCTTGATAAATACTTATTATTTTGGGATATTATTAAGTAGAGTTTGAGGGAGAAATAATAGCTTGACCATATCTTTAAAGGGCTGGCCGAAATTCACTTGTAGCCAACATTAAGTCTACATTCATTCATTCATTTTCTTAGGATAATAAGCATATTTATCACTTTCTGTTAGGATTAATCTCAAATTGTATTTATCTTTATTTCTTCATGTACTTAGTCCATATTATGGCCAAATACATGTAGATAAAGGTTAGGAATTATCTTTGTTATTTATTTTATTATTTATCTCTTAGAGTTAGTGTTTGATTTTAATTCATCTAGGGAGAGGTGGCTGCCTAGCCTATATAAAGGGCTGAATTCTTCATTTGTAAGACACTTGAATTTTGATTAATGAGAATTTTCTTTGGCTTGGCCGAATTTGTGAGAGTTAATTTATTATTGATTCTTGCTATTGCATGAAGAATTAGACTTAGGCTATTTGCATGATTAATGTATGCTTGATTCTTCTTCTTCTTGTTTTCTAAATCAATCTATCATAAGCGTTTCCAATCAATCTTGTTTGGGGGTTCTTTAGATTGGGGGTTTATTATCTTATTTATGTTCAATATTCATGGTATGTTGGCGTTCTAGTTTGGCATATAGGCTGGGGTTCGGCATCATTATATCTCCTAATCTTTAAGTTTTATTTATTTATACTGATTATTGTGATTCTTCTTTTCTTTTCATATATATATATATATATATATATATATATATATTGCATTTTATAGCTTTATATTAAATGATGTATTGGGATTTTTGGATAATTTTAGATTTGATTGGTCTTATTTTTGTGGATTTAGAGATGTGAATTAATGTTGTTGATCTTTGATTAGCAAGATAAATTTCTTGGAGGATTTTGAATATGTTTTCGTTTAGAAAGTGAAAAATAAATCTTCCTTTTTATCATATTCTTCTTCTTCGTGATTAAATGTTTAAAAAGTCTAATAAATTTATTTAATTCCCATTTTATTTTTTGATAATTTTGGATTTGATTGGTCTTATTTATGTGGATTTGGAGATGTGAATTAATGTTGTTGACCTTTGAGTAGGAAGATAAATTTCTTGGAGGATTTTGAATATATTTTTGGTTACTAATTGAAAAATAAATCTTCCTTTTTATTTATTTCTTCTTTGTGATTAAATGTTTAGAAAGTCTAATAAATTTATTTAATTTCCATTTTATTTAGTTAAAATAATTGGGGTGGCAAACGTAAAAGCTTCAAGTGGCTCGTGTTCGATTAATATTGCTCTTGCTATGCTTTTAATATGATTTTAAGAGTAATTGGGTTATTATGTTAAAGAAAGTAATGAAAATTATTTTACATAAGCTGAAATTCAATTTTTATATAAGCTAAAGTTCAATTCAATTTTTAAAATGATTACTTAAGTGTGTTTAAGTGCTTTGGGTCAAATTATTGGTAATGAAATATTAACATTGAAAAGTAATAGTAATTTTCTATAAAAAATCAACAATATTCTAGTGATGGAGTAGCAACGAAAAATCCATCGTGAATTTTTTTATAATTGTGGCTAAATTGACAAACAAAATTACTAATTAAGCTGCTAAATTTTCTAATGGAACTTGTAATTTCCATTCTAAAATTTAGCAACAGAACTTGTAATTTTCACTGTTAAAAATAGCAATAGAAATCTTTTTTTGTTGCTAAATTTAGCAACAAAAATCAATTCCTTTGGTAAAAATTAGCGACTATCAAAATTATCACCACTTCTTCCATTGCTAATTTTGATTAGCAACAGAAAATGAACAATTTCCATTTCTAATTTCCATTGCAAAATGAGTATTTTCTTGTGGTGTAACACTCAATAGAGAAACAACCCTAGATTTTCATGGCCCAATCCTTCATCACAACTTAACCCTTCAAATAACCCTATGCCTAGACCACAAAACCCACCCGAATTTCCTATAAAGCCACCCTTTAATCCTTCACAACCAAAATCAAATCTTCAAACCCTTATAAGACAATTCATCAACTAACAAATTATCACCAATAAGAATAATGAGGATAAATTTAAGTAAGTTAATGCAAAGCTTGAACAACTTGTTGCTCATAATAAAATCTTTGAAACCTAAATTGCCCTGTAAGGTTCTTTTAGTTCTCACCCTATGGAAAAACTACCCAGCCAACCCAAGTTCCCATACAAGGAGACTTATCAAGTAATAACCTTGAGAAGTGGTAAGGAAGTTGAAAACAATGTGATGAAAAGTAAGAAAGTAGTTAATTAAGATGATGAGTTAAGGGGTAAATCTAATAAAGTTAATGAGTAAAGATAGTAGTAAAATGTTATGGATCCTAATAATTATAAAATGAAAAATGACCATTCTAATAAAAAAAGATGAACCTAAAATGGATCTTAAGGCTTTACCTTTTCCTTAATGGTTCATAAGGCGTAATTAGATAAGCAATTTGAAAAGTTTCTAAATTATCTTTAGGATATTACTATTACAATTCCATTTATGGATGTTATTGGAGATATGCCACATGGGGTAAGTTTCTAAAAGATAATACTACACATAAGAGTAAGTTAGAGGATTATGGCTTAGTTTGTTTAGTTGAAGAGTCTAACACTATATACTATAAGTCTCCACTAAAGTAAAAAGACACTAGTTATTTCACGGTTCGTTGTATTATTGGTGGTATTCCTTTTGATAAAGTTCTTTGTGATGTAGGAGCTAGTGTGAGTCTTATGCCCTATTTTATTTATAAGCATTTAGATGTAGGTGAACATAAGCCTACTAACATGTATTTATCTATGGCTAACAAATGTATCACTCAACCTCTTAAAATTCTTGAGAATATGCCACAAAGTTTAGTAAATTTGTTATTCCAGCTGATTTTGTTATTTTAGATAAGGAAGAGGGCTTAGTTACAGTTGGTGCCATCGATAACATGAAGAGAGGTAAAATCATGTTAGAGGTAAACAATGAAAGCATAGAATTTGATGGTTTTAAGATGATGAGATATTTACCTATTGAAACTATAAGTAGGATTGATTTTTTTGATATTATTGATGAGTGTGATGATGATGTTGCACATGATTGTATGAGGCAAGAGCCTATTGAGCCTTATGTGGAGAGGATGCCCAAATGCATCAATTGAAGGATAATTCATTCCTTTTTTCATAGGCCCTCAAGGTTTGAACCCTTGAACAAGTATGATAACCTAAAGGACAATTCATAAAAGGATAGAATAAAATTTAAGTTCAAGCCTCCACCATCAAATTTAAGATATGTTTTTCTTAACTCAAACTCTCAATGTCCCTTTATTGTTAGTTTATATTTGCCTAATGATCATGTGAATGCTCTATGTAATGTTTTTCTTAACTCAAACTCTCAATGTCCCTTTATTGTTAATTTATATTTGCCTAATGATCATGTGAATGCTCTATGTAATGTTTTTCTTAAGCATAAGAATGCTATTGATTATTCCATTAGATATTTGAAAGAGATTGGCCCTAAAATTTGTATGCATATGATCTTATTAGAAAATAATGCTAAGCCTTCCATTGAAGGTCAAAGGCATTTAAATCCCACTCGTAAGGAAGTGGTGAGGAAGGAAGTGATTAAGATATTGGATAATTGAATCATATACTCTATTGGTGATAGTAAGTGGGTAAGCCCCGTTTAAGTCATTCCTAAGAAGGAAGGCTTGACAGTGGTCAAGAATGTATCTAATGATTTGATACCTACTAAAACTATTACGGGATCGCATATGTGCATTATTTATAGAAAGTCAAATAAGGCACTAGGAAATATCACTTTTTGTTACCTTTTTTTGATCAAGTCTTAGAAATGCTAGCCAATTTTTTTATATTTTTGCTATTTAGATGGTCTAAGTGGTTTTTATCAAATACCTATTCATCCTGATGATCAAGCTAAAACTATATTTATATGTCCTTATGGTACTTTTGCATTTAGGCGTATGCCTTTTGGTTTGTGCAATGCTCCTACTACTTTTCAAAGATGCATGTTTTCAATCTTTACTGATTTAATTAATGAATGTGTTGAAGTTTTTATGGATGATTTCTATGTTTATGGATCTAACATTAACCGTTATTTAGAGAATCTATCTAAAGATATTGATAGGTTGTAAGTATAGTTTGGTGATAATTGGGAGAAATGTCACTTCATGGCATAAGAGGGTATTATTCTTTGACTTTATATCTCAAGTATAGGGATTGGAGTGGATATAGCAAAGATTGAGGTGATAACCAAGTTGCCACCTTTAAAGTATTTAAAGGATATTAGAAGTTTTGTTGGCTATACAGGATTTCATAGGAGATTTATCAAGGATTTTTCTATGATAGCTAAGCCATTATGCAATCTACTTGCCAAATTTGGTGAGTTTGTATTTGATGAAGCTTACCTTTATTCCTTTGAGACATTAAAGAGAGCTCTTATTTTAGCACCTGTATCGTAACGACCTAATTAGAATGGACCATTTGAGATTATGTGTGATGTAAGCAACTTTGTGGTAGGGGTAGTTTTGGGGCAAAGGAAAGTAAGTTATTAGATGATGCTCAAATGAATTACACCACCATGGAAAATGAATTATTAGCTATTGTTTATGCATTCGACAAGTTTAAAGCTTATCTTATGGGGCAAAAAGTGATTATCTATTCAAATCATGTTGTTCTTAAGTATCTTTTAAGAAAAATGGATGCAAAGCCAATGCTTTTATGGTGGATTTTAATGCTTTAATTATTTGATTGGGAAGTTAGAGATAAAAAGGGAAGGAAGAATCCTGTGGCGAATCACTTATCAAGATTAGATCAAGATGAACTGAAAAAGTATGATGATGGTGTGCCTATTAATGATACTTTCCATGGTGAACACCTTTTAAGTGAGGTGTCTAAAGATGTTATGTGGTTTGTGGATATTGCCAATTATCTAGTAAGTGGTATCCTTCCATATGGCTTGGATTATAATCTAAGGAAAAAGTTTGTTGCATGATAGCAAGTTCTATTATTATGAGGAGCCTTTGTTTTACAAAAGATATGCTGATGGTTTGATTAGAAGATGTATTCCAAAGAGGTTAAGGATGTTTTGAATCATTATCATTTCATAGAGGTTTGTGGTCACTTTGTTATTTCCAAGACAGCTTCTAAGGTACTTCATTCTTGTTTTTTGTGGCTTACTCTATTTAAGGATGTTAGAAATTATATGCTCATATGTAACACCTTAATGCACAAGATATACAAAATTACTAATGCAGATATTAGTCCCATAATAGATAGATAAATAATAATGTTATAGGCCATAATTACATTTAAACTTCTTAGTCGATATAATATCCAAAAATGATAAAACATATACATTCCTCAAGAAAACTATCGAACAATAAGGGTGATCTGCGCACTTCTAAATCTTCTTTTCTGCTGGAGGACCAACTCATTGCAACTTCCAACCCGAAATGAAGCCTATCTTGCAATCTACATGAATAATAAAACCCTTGCTAAGCTATAATGCTTGGTGGGGAACAATACTCTATGGACAATTATTAGTGTAAGCCCTAGCCCCAATATATTTTTTAAAAACATACAGGTTAATAAATAAGGCATTTGTTTTATCTATTGTATTCCTGTGTATATCAAATGATAGAATGATCCAAGAATGTTGTTTCAGTTTAAGTTATCATGTGTGAGGCACATGGTTGTAAGATCTTGAAACAATTGAGACTTCATTCTAAATATCCCTAGTCAGTCATTGTTATGGGAATAGCAAATGAATTAAGACTAGTATGCTCTCTTTGATAAGTTGATTTCTATCTTACGGATCATAAGGACTAGAGTGTCAATCAGACATCATAGATACATGTTTAGAAAATGGTATCTAGATTCAATCCACTCATGAGAACACTACATGGTGCAAGTCATAAGTGTTTCTCAATTGCAAGTTTTGCATCAGAGTTTTTAGACCTAAAATCTCCATGAAACTCTTTATGAATTACTGTGTACTTTAACATACACCTAACGTACTCGTAACAAGGTGACTAGTATGGGTATGCATGGGCATGCACTAATTCATGTTAGAGAGCATGAAAGAAGTAAAGGGATTACCCTCTCGATGAGAGAGAAATATTATCGGCCACTTGATCAGTGAACTGAGAAGTGTATGGCCATACCAAGATGAAAAAATGAGTAATCATTATTTATCTGAGAGTTCAATGTCACTAGAATATGAAGAAAGGAATTAGCATATATAAGGATGACTAGTTTCATGCCTTATATTAATTCTGATATTTATGGGTAAGGGACTATGTAAAATTGTATTAGGTCACTAAGTGCCATTATAATTTTCATTTAATTTGGAAAGCTATAATATCTTGCTAGAGAATATATATAGCCTTTGGATTATTTATTAATTCATTGCCAATATCAAATGGACCTATAGGATCGTACACAAAGTATTGGGCTTAAGATATTTAAAATAAAGTATTGGGCATTAATTTGGGCTTTTATTTAAAGTCAAATTAATGTGGATAATAGCTATTAAAATTGCTTAATGGACTATGGTCCATGAGAGAGGGAAAATCGACAATTACTAGGTTAATGTCAATTAATTAATTATCTTTGGATAATTAAGGTAATTGATTTTAAATCTTAATAGAATTTGAATCAAGAATCAACACTTAAATAGTGAGTGAATGAGGCCAAAATTCAAGCTAGTTTCCTATTTGAATTTGGCATGCATTAAACCCTAAAGAAGTGATTTATTTTGACTAAATAACTAATGACAATTTAAATTAATTTGAATTTAAATACTAATAGAGTTTGTATTAAGATATATTTCTTAATTAGGAAGTGACGAAGGCTAAAATTACTACCTAAAACTAGTAGATTTAGGCTTTCACACTAACCCTAGACAAGTGATATATATTAATGAATTAAAAGGAATTTTTTTTGCCCTTTTTTGCTCTCTCTCTCTCTTTGCCGAATTCCACAAGTGAAAGGACTCTTCCTTCTTCTCTTATATTTTTGGGCAGCCATTGCAATCTAAAAGAAGAACAAGATCAAATCTTATGTCTTCATTCAATACCCATTGCCGAATACAAAAGGTTAGAGCTAGCACTCTTGTTTTAAGCCATCTTTGCGAGTGTGTAAGTGAACATAGAGTGGTGTGGCACAAAGGAAGCATTGTTGGCATTGGTGATCGAGATCTAAGGTATATAAGTCCATCTTATATACTGGTCATTGCAAAAATCAAGTTTTAAAGTGCATTCAAGGATGGAAGTTTATTCAAAAACCCTAAAATTGCATGTTCAGATTCTATATTGTATATTCAATGGCTTGTATGATCAAAAGTTTTAATTTTTCCGCTACGTGATCATTATATTTATGCCATGTGATATCCCATCAGTGCTATCAAAGCCTAATCATGTGTTTTTAGTGCTTTGGATGCATTACAACTTGATTAAAAATCATTTGTTGTATGAAACATAATGCTGAAATTTTCTGTTTTGAGTTTTTTGCATTGGTTGAGTGTAAAAACGATTTTAAATGATTAATTAGGTATTATAATAGTTATGACATGTTAATATACTATCCCAAGATGTTATTTGACCTGTTCATGGTCTATTTTAATTATATATACCTGATTGTACATGTTAATCTTGAAACTAGGTGCTTGTTTTCATGATATGTGTATGTAACCAACTAGTTTCTCAAAATTAAATGTAAAAATGTGTTAGGCATGTTTGTAAATGATTTTTAAATATTAATAATAGGTCTGGACATGTTTTAAAAATGGTTTTAATTTTGGTCCATGACAGTTTAATTGATTAATTTACAAATCACTTAAAACGATGACTAGTTTGTGTTTGTTGCATGTTTAATCAACATTGTTTGATTTGTTTTGATTAAAATGGAAAAAACACATTTAGATCAGATCTGAACAGAACCTTAATTCAATATTTATGACCTTATTTAAGTTATTAAGTGTCTTATAAAATCGTTTTAAGTGTTTATGCATCGATTATGGCATTATATGAGCATTAAACAACTAGTTTCACGTTGTTTGTTTGTTTGTTTTGTTATCAATGTCGTATGTGGTATATGTTCTTCATGAATTTTTATGTTTTAATTAATGTTGGTTCATATTATTTGTATTTTTAATGTTTATGGGCTGTATGACATAATATTAATAATGGCAAAATTAGAAATTATACTAGAGTTGATTTATGGCACAAATCTAACTAATTTGTATTTTGGGCTTTTAAGAGAACTTATTCAATAAGAGGATTTAGTCCATTGGGCTTCGGCCTAGGCCCATCATAGGGATTTCTCTTAAAAGTCCAAGTACATAATTTCCATTAATGGGCTAGGTTTAATTAATTAAAATTGGACTTTTTTTATCCATTAATGTTATGTATATTTGCTTGCTTGTTTTATGTGATGAATGAATATGCATGGTGCATCCATGGGCCCTGGGTTATGTAATTAAATGTGGCCTACGTGCCATTATGGATTATTGTAAAAATTTCATTTATTTCTTAGTATAGAATTTATTTGAAGACTTTGTAAATCAAGACAAAGCCCACTAGAGTGGAAAGCCCAACTTGAAGATTCATATGTAATAGTATAGAATCTTAGTTGTAGGTTTTTGGGCCCATGTTTGTAACGTTTTACTTTACGCACTTATATATACATGTTATGAATAGATGACAAAGCGTATGCCATGTAAGCCATAATAAAATGAATCCTTAAAAAATATTAAGTCACAAAGTTGCCTTCCTATTTCGAAACATGTCAATGCATCGATCATCGATCACGTAGACTAGGAGTCCTAGATGCGCCCGATTATCTTTATGGGGCATGGATTGTGAATGTAGGTTGGACTTAACATCTTAAGATGGGTTTGTGCTATAACATCTTAATTAACGCCCATTTGATCCAAGAGTCATATATAAGACATGATTGGAGTCTTCTTGCCTAAGTAACTTAACTCTTTAGGTGTACAAGCTCAGCTGTAATGAGTTGTTGTGAAAAGTGGATCTTACACAACATTAAATCACTAACGTGAATTATTTAAAGGGATATTAATTCGGTTTGTGGGATTATATTAAGACCTCATTTAATCTTGCTAAATTTTTATAGATTGAAAAATGGTTTCTTCAAACAATAACTTTTCATTGGGATCGGTCCTGGAAAAGGACAAATTGAATGGCAACAATTTCATAAACTGGTCTCGAAACTTGAGAATAGTTCTTAAGTAAGAGAAGAAGTCGTATGTTTTGGTTGCACCCTTACTCGACGAACCTGCTAGGAACGCCTCTGCAGTTAAAAAGGAAACTTTTGAGACTAAGAATAGTGACTCCAACGATGTGACTTGTCTGATGCTAGCCACTTTGGTGCCGGATTTTCAAAAGCAATTCATGGACCAAGAGGCCTATGCGATCATGGTGCACATCAAGGAGATGTTCCAAGAATAAGCTCATCACGAGAGGTTCGTGACAGCCAAGGCCTTAGTTTCTTGTAAAATGGCTGCGGGTACTCCTGTTAGTACCCATGTACTCGAGATGAAAGGGTATCTTGATGCTCTTAAAAAGCTTGAGGTACAAGTCCAAAAAGAATTGTCCATTGACTTGATCTTAGGTTCATTGACTGATGATTATGATCAATTTATTATGAATTATAACATGCATGTAATGAACAAGACAGTCACCAAGCTTCATGGGATGCTTAAGAATGCTGAAGAGAACATTCGAAAGACTAATCTCGTACTTATGGTTCAAGGGGGTATTAAGAAAGGACCCGCTAAGGGAAAGGGGAAAGGAAAGGCAAAACCCAAGAATGAACAGGCATGGCCTAAGTCTAGTGGGACTGCACCTCAGGCCCAATCTAAGCCCAAGGCGTAAAAGCTCAAAGAGAGTGAGAGCAAGTGCTTGCATTGTAACAAATTAGGGCATTGGAGGAAGAACTGCGCTCTCTTTAAGGAAGAATAAAAGAAGAATGGAGCCATGGCATCCAGTTCTGATTTTTTTGTTGTTGAAATTAACCTTTCTATTTCTACCACATAGGTATTGGATACCAGTTGTAGTTCTCACATTTGTTCAAATGTGTAGGGGCTAAGAAATAGGCAGTTACTAGCAAAGAGTGAAGTGGACCTACATGTGGGGAACGGAGCATGAGTTGCGGCCATGGAGGTAGGCAACTATCGACTCACTTTACCTTCTGGATTATGTTTAGATTTAATGAATTGTTATTTTGTGCCTATTATGAGCAGAAACATTATTTCAATTTCATGTTTGGATATGGATGGATTTGACTTTGTTATTAATAATGGCAATATTCATATTCGTCGCCAAGGCATTTTATATGGCACTGCTATGTTACAAAATGGCTTTATATCCTTGATCTACAAAACAAAAAGTCCATATATAACATTAATACAAAGAGGGTTAATTCAAACAAATTGAACCCTACTTACTTCTGGCATTGTCATTTAGAACATGCAAATGAAGAACGCATTTCAAGACTCCACAAATCTGGAGTGCTTGGGTCATTCGATTTGGAATCTTATGATACATGCAAGCCATGTTTGCATGGAAAGATGACAAAGAGTCCTTTTAACAAGAAAGGTGAGATGACTAGTGACTTATTGGGATTAATACACACTGATGTATGTGGACCATTAAGTGCACAGGCTAGAGGTGGCTTTAGTTACTTCGTAACATTCATAGATGACTGTAGTAGATATGGCTATGTCTATCTAATGAAGTACAAGTCCGAAACTTTTGAAAAATTCAAAGAGTTCAAAAATGAAGTAGAAAACCAACTTGGCAAAAGTATAAAAGCCATTCAATCAGATCGAGGTGGTGAATACTTAAGCCAAGAATTTGACAGTCATCTAAAGGAGTGTGGAATTATTTCATAGCTCACTCCTCCTAGAACACCACAATGGAATGGTGTGTCTTAAATGAGGAATCGAACTCTATTGGACATGGTTCGATCAATGATGAGTCAAGCTAATCTTCCTGTCTCTTTTTGGGGTTATGCATTAGAAACTATTGTGTTTCTACTAAATCGTACTCCAACTAAAGCAGTTGAGAAGATACCATACCAGGTATGGACTGGGAAAGAGCCCAATATGTCGTTTCTTAGGATTTGAGGCTGTGAAGCACATGTTAAGAAATTAACATCTGACAAACTAGAGTCCAAATCTACTGTTTGCTTGTTTTTGGGTTATCCCAAAGAAACAAAGGGATACTATTTTTACTCACAAGCCGAGAATAAAGAGTTTGTTACTCACAAGGCTATTTTCTTGGAAAAGGAATTCCTTCTCAAGAAATACCGTGGGAGTAAGTAGAACTTGGAGAAATTCAAGTGCCACAAACTCCTATAGAGGATGAGTTAGAAATGGGATCAAGGTCACAACCAGTTGTGGAATAAGAACCCATTGCACAAGAACTTAGAAGGTCTGGTAGGGTACGACGGGAGATTGAGAGATATGGATTTCTAATCACCGACAGTGATACTATTAAGTTAGTGGATCATGAGGATCCAACTACCTATCGAGAAGTTATTAAGAGCCCTAACTCCGAAAATTGGCTTGGAGCCATAAAATTCGAGATGCAATCAATGTACTATAACTAGGTTAGGACCTTGGTTGATCCACCAGAAGGTGCTAAGGTAATTGAATGCAAGTGGCTATTTAAACTCAAAGCTGATAAGACCTACAAAGGTAGACTAGTAGTAAAAGGTTTTTGGCAAACTCATGGTGTAGACTATGATGAGATATTTTCACTTGTAGTCATGCTCAAGTCCATTAGGATCTTGCTTGCCATAGCTGCATATCATGACTATGAGATATGGCAAATGGATGTCAAAACTGCTTTTCTCAATGGAAATCTCTTTAAGGATGTGTATATGATATAGCCTGAGGGTTTTGTAAATCCCAAGCATCCTAAGAAGGTTTGCAAGCTTCAAAAATCCATTTATGGATTAAAGCAAGCATCCCGAAGTTGGAATCTCTGTTTTGATGAAGCAGTCAAAGTATTTGACTTCATAAAAAATGAAGATGAGCCTTGTGTGTACAAGAAGGTTAGTGGGAGCATAATAGCATTTTTGGTCCTATATGTATATGACATCCTTTTCAATGGGAATGATATCCTAACATTGCAATAGGTTAACCAATGGTTGGGGAAGTGTTTCTCAATGATAGACTTAGGTAAAGCTGAGACAATACTTGGTATTCAGATCTATAGAGATAGTTCGCATTGGCTTTTGGGACTAAGTCAAGAAAAGTACATAGATAAAGTACTAAAGTGTTTTAGTATGGAAGACTTAAAGAAAGGGTACATACCTTTGGCTTTGGGAGTTCCTTTGACTAAAGAACAATGTCCTAAAACCAAAGAGGAGAGGGACAACATGAGTAGAATCCCATATGCATCTGCTATCAGATCTATCATGTACGCTATGTTGTGTACTAGGTTGGATGTTGCTCATGCACTGAATATAACCAGTAGGTTTCAGCAAGTCCCTGGTGAGAAGAAGCACTGGTCTGTAAAGGGGATTCTAAAGTACTTGTGAAGGACTAAGGATCACTTCTTGGTGTATGGTGGTCAAGAAGAGCTCTTCATACAAGGTTATGCCGATGCTATTTTTCAGACTACCAATCAGGACTCAAGATCACAATCTGGTTTTGTTTTTGTTTTTAATGGTGGTGCTGTTAGCTGGAGAAGCTCTGAGCAAGAGACCGTTGCCACTTAACTACAGAATTTGAGTACATTGTAGCAAGTGAGGCTGTAAAGGAGGCTGTTTGGATTAGAAATTTCATTTATGGATTAGGAGTGGTCCCAACAATCCTAGATCCATTAGAAATTTTTTGTGACAACAATGGGGCCATTGCACAGGCAAAGGAGCCTCGGGCACACCAAAAATCCAAACACATACTTAGCAGGTACCACCTGATCAGAGAGATCATTGACCATGGGGACGTCAAGATTAGCAAGATAGCAAGTGAAAACAATGTAGCAGATCCATTGACGAAATAGTTACATCCAAATCTACACGAAGCTCATTTGAAAGCGTTCAGTCTTAGGGCTATGCCCAATTGGGACTATTGCTAGTGGGAGATTGTCAATACATTGTTTAAAAACATTCAGGTTAATAAATGAGGTATTTTTTTTATCTATTGTATTCCTGTACATATCAAATGATAGAACGATCCAATAATGTTGTTTTAGTTTAAGTTATCATGTGTGAGACACATGGTTGTAAGACCTTGAAACAATTGAGACTTCATTCTAAATATCCCTAGTCCAGTCATTGCTATGGGAATAACAAATGAATTAAGACTAACATGCTCTTTCTGATAAGTTGAGTTCTGTCTTACGGACCATAAGGACTTGAGTGTCAATCAGAGATCATAGATACATGTTTAGAACATGGTATCTGCATTTGATCCGCTCATGAGGACACTACATGGTGCAAGTCATAAGTGTTTCACAATTGCAAGTTTTGCATCGGAGTTCTTAGACCTAAAATCTCAATGAAACTCTTTATGAATTACTGTGTACTTTGACATACACCTAACGTACTCGTAACAGGGTGACTAGTATGGGCATGCACTAATTCATGTTAGAGAGCATGAGAGAAGTAAAGGGATTACCCCTCTCGATGAGAGAGAAAATATTATCGGCCACTTGATCAGTGAACTGAGAAGTGTACGGCCATACCAAGATGAAAAAAATGAGTAATCATTATTTATCTGAGAATTCAGTGTCACTGGAATATCAAGAAAGGAATTAGTATATATAAGGATGACTAGTTCCATGCCTTATATTAATTCTGATATTTATGGGTAAGGGACTATGTAAAATTGCATAGGTCACTAAGTGCCATTATAATTTTCATTTAATTTGGAAAGCTATAATATCTTACTAGAGAATATATATAGCCTTTGGATATTTATTAATTCATTGCCAATATCAAATGGACCTATAGGATCGCACACAAAACATTGGGCTTAAGATATTTAAAATAAAGTATTGGGCATTAATTTGGGCTTTTATTTAAAGTCAAATTAATGTGGATAATGGCTATTAAAATTGCTTAATGGACTTTGGTCCATGAGAGAGGGAAAATCCAGGCATTGCTGGCTCAGGGGAAGACGGGCTCTCTGAATCGTCGTTTTTTCTAGGGCCACCCAGACTTTGTTTTCCTTTCCCTTCAGTTCTGCCGTTTTCGTTTCCTCTTCGCTGGACTCCTCCGAGGCAAAAGTTGAGTCAATTGCTAGGTTAATGGTCAATTAATTAATTATCTTTGGATAATTAAGGTAATTGATTTTAAATCCTAATAGTATTTGAATCAAGAATCAACACTTAAATAGGGAGCTAATGAGGCTGAAATTCAAGCTAGTTTCCTAGTTGAATTTGGCATGCATTAAACCCTAAAGAAGTGATTTATTTTGACTAAATAACTAATGACAATTTAAATTAATTTGAATGTAAATACTAATAGAATTTGTATTAAGATATATTACTTAATTAGGAAGTAATAGAGGCTAAAATTACTGCCTAAAACTAGTAGATTTGGTATTCACACTAGCCCTAACAAGTGATATATATTAATGAATTAAAAGGAATTTTTTTTGCTCTCTCTCTCTCATTGCTGAATTCCACAAGTGAAAGGACTCTTCCTTCTTCTCTTCTGTTTTTGGGTAGCCATTGCAATCTAAAAGAAGAACAAGATCAAATCTTGTGTCTTCATTCAATACCCATTACCGAATATAAAAGGTTAGAGCTAACACTCTTGTTTTAAGCCATTTTTGCGAGTGTGTGTGTGAACATAGAGTGGTGAGGATCAAAGGCAGCATCTTTGGCATTGGTGATCGAGATCTAAGGTATATAAGTCTATCTTATATACTGGTCAATACAAAAATCAAGTTTTAAAATGCATTCAAGGATGTAAGTTTATTCAAAAACCCTAAAATTGCATGTTCCGATTCTATATTGTATATTGCATGGCGTGTATGATCAAAAGTTTTAATTTTTTCGCTGCGTTATCATTATATTTATGCCATGTGATATCCCATCAAAAATCTCATATAAAACCATCAAATCATGTAAGCACCAAAATTATACTATGGATATGTACATTAACCCCATTAATCATGGATTCCATGCTTATAGAGCTTTAGATTTTATGTCAATATATCTCACTCTTAAAAGCATTATTTAACCTTTTAGTTAAAGGTTGTTGCTTGATCCAATAATTAGCAATATAGCTTATGTACATATATATAAGTCAGGTTTACACTACAATAAATTATAGCAAGCATTATAGGTTATCCAAAACATATATGTTTATCGCCATAAAGATAGATACAAGGCTTGCAATAATTTAATACTCGAGGTACACTCATCTAGCCTAAAAAAACCTTGCAATTCACTTAATCCATACATATAATTTAGCTTTGGTTAACCATAGTAACTTTCAAGTTTTATAAGCAATGTGCATAGGCATCAAAAGTGCTAGTTGTGTATAATAACCGTGAAAACTAGAGATAAGCTATAACTATTTAAAGAAACACTGTTATGCATAAATCTTGCATGAACATCTTACATTTGCATGCCTAGGAAGCATTCTGAAAGCATAATCATATCTATATACATAGGATAACAAATACCAAATCTGTATGAAGGATTATGTCTCACACAATATCATGTTAATCCATACATCAGGCAGTGATTAACAATAAGGTGATATGAAGATCACTTAAATAATTAGCATATGATCACATAAAAGCATGCATTGAGCAATATAATTACAGGATAAGACTACCAAAATGCACAATATCATAGGAATACTTTTATTGATTCCAAAAGAACATGAGATCTCATGTCTATATCAATAATTGATGCATTTGAACCATTACAACAATAATGGAATTACCTAAGTTCTAGTTCCAAGGGTGGATAACGGGAGCAATAAATACCAAATGGTATCAACAATAGATACCCGAAAGGATCAACAATAGATATCTGAAGATATCGAACAATAAACCTAAACAAGGTCGAGCAATAGTTCCATCAAGGAACAAACAAGAAACCCAAATAGGGTCGACAATAGTAGCTATAGCAATATCCTTCTAGGCATGCCTCTCTAATCCACAACTAAACTAAAATTCGTAGACTAAACATCATCCATGAACAATTTAGGTTATCATCACTGTTCTTTCATGGCACGATATTGGCTTAAACGTACAATAAACAATGATGCATATTGCATGAGCATATAGTTGCATCAATGTTCCTTAACTCATAATTTTGCAAAATGATAATAACGCATAGGATTTAAGCCGATTGATTCATTTCATCAACACTAACAATATGTATGATTCTTACGAGACAATATGAAAGTACAACATTCAAGCAAAGTAACCCCTATTTCAATTATTGTTTAATCAGGATAAATGTGACTATAGATCAATAAATATGTTCTTATAATGCTTATAAGAACATATTCTGAAAACTGGATAACTTACATAAACTAAGGTTTAAGCACTCAACACTTGAAATCCTCCTAGAGTCGCATACTAATTTATACATATGCATAAACATAACCCTTGACATGGAAATATAGACTTACATTACTCATGCCTGCTTATACATTAAGTTAGGCCATTTATTAGGGCATAGTCACATAAACTATAGGGTATTAAATTTTATTGAACTCATTGTTAATTCACAATGATGTACCTTTGCAGTTTGCCCTAAGAAGCTTTTATACATCATTATAGTTACTCACACCAATACACAATCATGTGAAATAATATCCAGCATACATGATTACTATAATAGAATCAACAAGGTTAATCCCATTCTAAGTTAACCCCTTATTCATTTTTAATGCCTTAGTTTGCTTTTATAGTCTATTAGATCATAGATAACCAGTTACATATTCTAACATAATCATACATGTATCAATTATCTTACTGAATATTCTATCCCAATCATCAATATAAAGACTTGTATATTATTACAGTTTAGCCAAAATGGCTCAAACAATTCCATAACCAAGTTCGCTATAATTAAGTTACTTTAGAATTAAACTTCCAAATAATAGACATTTCAAGTCCAATTAGATAGGAAGTGATATATATATTAATAACTAGGAAGCCAAAATGATACAATTCATCATTTCTATCATAAAAGCAAGCTACTTAGATTAATTCACCAAATCAATAATTGAAGTAAACTTTTATTATACAATTTAACTAAACCATTTAATAAGTGTGTGTGTCTGTGTGTGTGTTTATAGTACAACAACATCCAATATTTATGAGTTATGTTGATCCAAATTTAAAGGCTATATGAAAAATTGAACAAAAAGGAAAACGTGAGGTAACACTTGGTATAATGAGGTATGGGGCTTGGTAGAGTGGGTAGGGAGCTCAGTTGAGTGGGCAAACCCACTCGGTAGAGAGATGTCCTACTCAATAGAGTGGTGATCCACTTGGCTAAGTATTCAACCACTAAAGAACATTGTCAAACATAACACGATTTCCGCAAATCAAAACCTTAACTCATTTTAGGATATCAGTAAATAGTTTCCAATAATGCTTGTTACACTATTAAACATTTTTAGCTTTACCTATGATTTCAACATAACTCACTAAATCAACTCCATAGATGGAGATTCCACAACTTCATAGGACATTGAGTATATACTGCTAAGCAAGGACCCTAATATGCTGGATTTAGCTATTGCATCTTCTTTTACCGTAGGGATAACCATATGCAATGTATAATCAAACCAACATTCCCATACTCTTATCAATAATTCATTCTATCATTGGAACAAGATTAGGTCAATAACTCAAGTAGACAAATCTATAATTTTAGTAATTACGATGTCTATTCTTCTTTCATTACTAGAATCCTTTAATTCTACAAATCCTTTAGCCTTAATTCATCCTCTTTAAAAACACTAAGACTCAATCAAAACACCTATAAAGGATCTACTAATTTCTTATCTACAAAACTAACTCTAGATATTTAACCTCCTCAAGGAGGACAAACACACATACAAGAAGAGAACAAATTTTTCATAACCAACTCACATAAACAATGTGGTAAGCCTAGTTCCCGTACCTGGTATTAAGGCTTCAAATCTTCCTTTATAACTATTGATCCATCTCTTAAATTTTGATTTCCTTCCCTTACACAAGATAGATAACAATCATAATCTCTTTAGATCCCTAATTCCAGAAATTGAATCAAAGAAATAAAAGAGGGAGGATTGCAATAGGGGCGGTAACATTACCCTTAAGAACACCAACTCTTTAACCTTAAGCTATACACTTTCTTCCATCCGAAACCAGGAGAGAGAGAGAAGATAAAGTTACATCTCTCTTCTTTTCTCCTTGAGCCGATCTCCACCTCTCAAATCTAGTAATCCCTTCTCAAAGAAGCTTTAAGGGAGAAGATAGTGGGGTAAATATCTCAAATTTACCTTTCCAAAATTACCCTTATACACTTTAACCTCCATTATTTCAATTTCTTATAATTTAACCCAAGACTTCTAATTTAATTTAAATGCACCACTAACCATAAATACTTACCATAACTTTACCCATACTATACACAAGCATAATTACCAAAATGCACCTCATGGTACTTAACTTCAGTAAATGCAAAATAATCCAATTTTGCCTTGTTTAACCATAATCCTCTTCAATCTTCCATAATCCGGTTGGGGCCAAGGTTGGGGCCTCACATGTGATAGATGTCGAAGAATTGATAATATAATAAGGACGAATGAGATGCCCTTAAAAGGAGTTTTAGAGGTAGAGATATCCAATTTATAGGGGATGGATTTCATGGGGCCCTACTCTCATTATTGATTTCCGTAAACTATATATTATTATTAGTGAAATCACGTGATTGCTAAATTTATTAACCTTTATTGGTGGTACTCAATGGCTTAATTTACCCTTTTATTCCAAATACAATTTCGGGTTATGAGGTTACTATTTGTTTGGCATAAATTTCGATAGTATAACGGCTTGTAAATCGTGCTACCCGAACCTGCAAATTTGCAAATTCACATTCCGAAAAGGCAACCTCTACCTCCAATACTAAAAACATTTATAGCACTTCTAAAATTACTCATCAATCTTCAAAGCAATACAATCACAAGTTCCATAAACTCATATATAAATATATAATGACTAGTAGTTTACATTTGTAAAGCTACATATTACATTATTTACCAAGTATCTAAACCTAACACATAAATCTGCTAGACTTCAAATCCGTAATGGCGACAAGTGTACATGCCACATCATATCACCTTCTTCGAGTCCTTAGTTATCTATCCCAACACGCAGTCAACAAACCACCCGCTAAGCAATATTATTGCCTAGTGGTGATACAACTACATAAAATTTCATTTACACAAATTAATTTTTTTATTTTTATTTTTATTTTTAATTTTTATTTTTATATTACTTTTAATCCTTGTTGACCTTATTATTATTTTCTTACATTTGCACCTGTTTACCATTTTACCTTTATTGATTATAAAATAAACATTAATTTACACTTATACCCTGCTCTCTTATTTAATTACATAATAGTCTTTATCTAATACTTAATTTATTTATTCATTGTACTTTCATTAGAATTTATAAATTTAATCTTACTAAGCATAATGATAATATAATTAATATCTTAATTATCAAATTAGTTTTCTCCCATATTTAACTGAATGAAGCTTTATCTATCTTAATTCCTTAATTACTTTTAAATGCTTTTAATATTTCTATTTTTCCTTATTTGCTTACTTTATCTACAAAAATTCTTATTTAACAACATTTTTCACTATTAATTTTGATTTAGAGTAAAACTTCATTTTTTCCTATAATGTTTCCATCCTTCTCAAAATTATATTTAAACCTTCCTTTTTTTTGTCAAATCTCATTTAGGTTCTCAACCTTTCTCAAAATAACATTTAATTTACTGAATAGCCATTTAAGTCTTTTATTCAACTAATTAACATTTATGTTGTCTCTTTTTCCTTTAATTACTATTCTATCCTTTATTTGTAAAATTTGTTCAAAATTCCATTTTTACCCTTACTAAAATTCTATTATTTATTGACCATTTTATTTTACCATTATTTACCCTTTTGACTCCTCAATTTAAATTTTAAACTCTAACATTTGATTATGCAATGGTAAATTATTGTTTTGCCCTTTATTACTACTTTTGCTAATTTAAATCAAAATTTCCTCTCATTAACAAAATTTAGCTATTTAATTTTTTGACACTTATTTTTTTCTAATTAATTTCCATATGATTCTTACTTGAATATAAAATTACAATTTAGTCCTTAAATTTTTCTTTTTATCATATTTTGCTTTATTTAACTTTAGTCTTAATTCTTTTGTGTCCTTTATCTTCTATCCTCTCTTAAGTGGTAAATTTAAATTTTAATCCCCATATGTAATTATGAAGTGGCAAATTATATTTTGGTCCCTACTTTCATTTTCTTCTAAGTGTAAAATTTGCATTTTAGTCCTTATGCTTCTTCATTAAATGTTAAATTACATTTTGGTCTCTAAAATTTTTGCTACTTTCAATTTTCCCCATTTTCACATATTTGACATTTTTAACTTTTTTATTCACATTGTTGAGGCCAAAATTATGGTTTTGCTCCTAGTTTATCGTATAATTATATTTTTACCCTTTTTGAGTTTATTTATCATATTTTTCACTTTGTTTCTTGTTTACTCACATTTACGATCTCTTTTATGTATAATTTACTTTTTGATCCCTATTTTCATAAATAATACAATTTTCCCTTTTTAAACTATTAATTACATTTTTTATTATTTCTTATTTAATCAACTTCATGGTATTTTTTATGCATGATTTATTGTTTAGTTCCTATTTTCTTATATATTTACCATTTTACCCACAGTGATGACTAGTGGAAATCCTCGAATTGGATATACAAGATGAGAATTGTATGACTAAATGCTAACATACTAAAAGGACCATAACTGAATACGATACTGTTGCTCCAGTATGGGTAGAAGGACCACAATTTAATATGATCTAGCTAACCCACCGTTTGTTATATGTTGGCTACTCATCAGTATGTTCAATAAATAAAATTTCATAGTGATCTCATCTGGATTACCTGCTATACACTAAGGGTAACTAATTATTTCATATTATGTTATATTTTCGTGCCAAACTTTATGTTATTTTTATTATGTATCATATCATACTTTCGCATTCTTCATGCATATAACAACATTTTGTGTAATGACATATTGTACATAATAAATAACGTTTAAACATGATAAAATGTGGCATTTTCACAAGTGGTACCATTTGGCCTCAACAAGAATTCAAGCACGCCAAGTGTTTTCTTCATTCTTTGCATGCTATATATGTTTCTAAATTCACTTTATGTGATTATATGCTATCATACATCCGTGGTACCTTGCTATTTCTTTGTTACACACATGTACATCATTATGTTCACATGACCATTATGTCCACATATTATTTCAAGCTCAATGTAATCATATCTTGGTTATTTACATTAGTACTATGTATTTTTTGCTTAATATATCAAATATTATCAAATTATTATATTATTTTACATATGATGTAATTTGGCCAAGATATATTCTCATACTTTTATCATGATTTTTACTATACATGCTTTGATGATCATTTTAGACCCTTACGTATTGATATACATTTAAAATTTATCATGACTATTTTGTCTCTTTTATGAACATCATTATGTTTACATAACGAACATAGTGTCCATATGTTATTTTAAGCTCAATTCATTCATGATATATTTATTTATCTTTAATTTGCACATTTTGTTCCTAAAATTCACTTAAATATCCATTAACATTTTACACAATATGGTACATAATTTATCTAAGGTGTATTCTTCCTTCATATAATTTATTTTTACTTTAATTCATATTCATTTTAATGTTAAAACATCATATTACTATGTTATCTTATATTATTTCTTATTTTCCTTAAAATTTTTATAGTTACATATTGTGAATTCATACCTAAATTTAAAATAAAATGAAATAGAGTGTAGTTTTGCATCCACTAGTCTTAGAGTAGCCTGAAATCCCTTATTATTCTATTTTCTTTCCTTTCTCCTCCTTGCCTTTCTCCTTTCCTTCGATTTCCCTTTTTAGTCGAGATTGTGAAGGAAAAATTAGTGAGCTTATGTTCTAAATTTAATCATCTAATTGCTACTCAATAATCCTAATAAGGATGCTCTACAAGCCTATAATAAAATCCCCAATAAATTCTACAATAAACTGAAGAATTTACCTTATTCTCTTACTTTTTCTCACTAAAAATCCTCAATTTCCAAGCTTTTTTAAGATTTAAAATGATTTCCATATTGAAAAGGATGCTTTCTACTATATGTGGGTAAAATTATAGCTTAAAATGTGGTAGAAGGAAGAAGAAATAAAGAAAAAATAATGAAATGGCTATGAGAAGTAAGGTTTGGATTTCTTCGAAGAAATGAGGGAAAATTATAGAATTTGAGGTAGAAATATGGAGGATTCTAGACCCCTCTAGGCTACCCTTAAGTACCACAAACCAATGGCCAAGATTCCTCCATTTACTATTTAATCCAATGGTTAATTTTTAAGACACTCGTTATAATTTCATTAGTTCCTACACTTTTATTTCTATGCTTATGCATGTAACTTATCATGGATCATTTCTTAATGATAATTATGCCTTTGGATGCTTTAAATATAGCATTTAAATCTACTAATTAATTTAACCTCAAAGTTTTACTATTTTTTGAAAACCAATGTTTTGCTTGTCAGAATACTCTAAAATTTACCTTGACACGAAACTCCAGCCTATACGACAAACTAAAACGCCACCATTCCATGAATAATGACCATAAACAAGATAATAAACCTAAAATCCAAAGAATCCTCAAATAAGATTGATTGAAAATTCTTATGATAGATTGATTTAGAAAACAACAAGAAGAAGAATCAAGCATACATTAATCATACAAATAGCCTAAGTCTAATTCTTCATGAATAGCAAGAATCAATAATAAATTAACTCCCACAAATTGGGCCAAGCCAAAGAAAATTCTTATTAATCAAAAATCAAGTATGTTAAAAATGAATAATTCAACCTTTTATATAGGTTAGGCAGCCACCCCTCCTTAGATGAATTAAAATGAAACACTAATTCTAAGACATAAATAATGAAATAAATAACAAAGATAATTCCTAACCTTTATCTACATGTATTTGGACACAATAGGGACTAAGTATATGAAGAAATAAAGATAAATACAATCTTAAAATAATCTTAAAAACTGGTGATAAATATGCATAATTATCCTAAAAAATGAAAAAATGAATGTAGGCACAATCTTTGCTATAACCAATATTGGCTAGCAATTTAGAGATATGGTCAAGCTATTATTTCTTCCTCAAACTTTCTTAATAATATCCAAAAATAATAATTTTTTATCAAGGAAAATCAACTCCTAAAATTTAGGATCCTAAGTTCACCAATGTAGGCCTCAACCTAAATCTGAACTAAGGCCATTAAAATTCAGCTCTTCCATGTAAAATTTGGCTCCTTTAGGTATTGTAAGCCTCAAATAGTTATTTTGGCCTAACTCTTCATAAGAGATAAGCCCAACTTTAGCTGACCTAGTTAAACTGCCTAAAACAGTCAAATAAGCCCAAAATAAAACAAACCTAAACTAAACTAGCCCAATTCATTTTTCTAGGTTCTAGGATGCCCAAATATACTTAATTAAATGATAAATAAAGAATAGAAACTAAATACAGTAGCTTGAAGGCCCATTGCACCATTCAGCCTAAACTTATCTTCATAGTCCAATTTAGCTTTTTTCTCTTCTTGAACTTACATCTTCTTCACAAGAGGTCGCATGAATGCTTGTATGACTTCTTTAAGTTTCTTTGACCTTGCTCTTGTTATTGGTCTTTGATAAAGTGCTAGTTCATCTCTCTTGTTGCCATTGTACTTGGTTGTGCTCATATCATCCCCTCCCCCTTTGAAAGGATTCATCCTCCAATCTGAATCACAGTCAAACGAAGATAAGTTAGAAACATTAAAAGTTGCACTTACACCATACTCACTTAGAAAATAAATCTTGTATGCATTATCATTGATCTGTTCCAACACTTGAAATGTTCTATCTCCTCTTGCATCAAGTTTAGACTTTCTTTTGTTAGGAAACCTCTCTTTACGCATATGGATCCAAACCTAATCTCCTGGTCCTATTGCCTACTGCCCTTGTTAGCCTGCTTTGCATAAATTATGTTTTTCTTCTCAATGTGATCATGTGCTTTCATGTGCATTGTCTTAACCAAATCAGCCTTAGCCTTACAAGCTAAGTTAGAAAGTTCATTTAAAGGTAAAGGCATCAAATCTAAAAGAGTTAATGGATTAAAAGCATACATAATTTCTAAAGGTGGTTTTCAAAAATATGAATTTCATGATTATAAGTGAACTCAACAAATGGTAAATATTCTTCCCAAGTTTTAACGTTCTTACCAATTATGGCACGCAATATAGTTCCTAAAGTCTATTAACAACTTCGATTTGGCCATCTGTTTGTGGATGACAAGTAGTTAAAAACACAAGTGTAGTACCAAGTTTACCGATCAGAGACAATAATCCTAGGTATACCATGCCATCGAACTACTTCCCTAAAAAATAAATCAGCTATATTTGTTGCATCATTAGTTTTATGACAAGCAATAAAATGTGCCATTTTACTAGATCGGGTCCACTTATAAACACACCATCCCTTCCCCTTTTCGTCCTAGGTAACCCTACAATGAAATCCATAGAAATGTTAGTCCAAGGTTCAGTAGGAATAGGCAATAGAGCATAAAAACCTTGATTTAAAGACTTAGACTTAGCCTGTATACATGCAAAGCATTGAGCACACACTTTTTCAACATATTTTCGCATATTAGGCCAATAAAAATGTTCATTAAGCATGTCTAAAGTCTTTTACACACCAAAGTGTCCCATCAATCCCCTATTATATGATTTCTTCACAAGCAACTCTCTAATAGAACATGTAGGTATACATAGTTTTTTTCCTTTAAAAAGAAACCCATTATGTATATAGAAGTTATTAAATGCATAATGTACACATGCCTTATACACTTTACCAAAGTCAGAATCATGATCATACATTTATTTCAAATGCTCAAAACCTAATAGTTTAGAACTAACCATAGAAATCAATGTATATCTCCTAGAAAAAGTGCATCAGCAACAACATTCTCTTTACCTTGCTTGTGCTTAATCACATATGGAAAAGTATCCAGGTACTCCACCCACTTACAATGATTCTATTCAACTTACCTTATCCCTTCAGATATTTAAGAGACTGGTGATTTGTGTGTATCAAGAATTCTTTAGGCAAAAGTTAGTGTTCCCAAACCTCAAGAGCTCTCACCAATGCATAAAACTCTTTGTCATTGGTAGAGTAATTCAGTTGTGCTCCACTCAACTTCTCACTAAAGTATGCTATTAGATGGTTTTTCTGCATCAAAACAGTACCTATACCAATCCCAGAAGCATCACATTCAACCTTAAAAATCTTAGACAAATAAGGTAATTTTAAAATAGGAGCAGTACACAATTTATCTTTCAAAATATTAAAAGCACCTTCTTTCTCTTTACCCCATTTAAAACCAACAGACTTTTTAATGATTTCATTTAAAGGTGCAGTAATAGTAGAAAAATCCTTAAAAAATCTTTTATTGAAACTTGCTAAACCATGAAAGCTCTACATTGCACTTGCATTCTTAGGTGTTGACCATTCTTGGATAGCCTTAACCTTTTCATTATCTACCTCAACACCACATGCACTAACAACAAATCCTAAGAAAACAACATTATCAACATAAAATGTGCATTTCTTCAAAGTAGCATACAATTGTTATTCTCTCAAAATAGCTAGCACAAGTTTGACATGCCGTAAATGCTCTTTTAGGTTTTTGCTGTAAATCAAGATATCATGAAAATACACAACAACAAATTTCCCTAAGAATTCATGCAAAATATTATTCGTGAGTCTCATAAATATGCTAGGCTTATTAGCTAAGCCAAAAGGCATAGCCAGTTATTCATACAAACCATATTTTATTTTAAAGGCAATTTTTCATTCATCACCTAATTTCATCCAAATTTGATGATAACCACTTTTCAAGTTATTTTTAGTGAATATTATAGCTCCATTTAACTCTTCAAGCATATCATTTAACCTAGGAATGGGATGGCGATACTTTACAGTGATTTTGTTAACTGCTCGACAATCAACATACATACGTATAGTTTTATCCTTTTTAGGTACCAAATAAATAGGTACAACATAAAAACTTAGGCTTTTTCTCACATGTCCTTTTGCTAAAATTCCTTCATTTGTCTATGTTACTCTTTTGTTTCCTCTGTATTGCTTTGATAAGCTGGATGGTTTGGAATTTATGCACCAGGAACAAAATCGACATGGTGTTCAATCCTTTGAATTGGTGGCAACCCAGGTGGTATCTTTTCTGGGAAGACATATTATAATCCTGCAATAACTTAGAAAAAAAAAACTAGCCAAATTTGGGTCAAGTTTAGTTTCAGAGAAATAATTATCCTTAAACCTCAAAAGTACTAAAGTTCTTATGCCTAAGTATGCATTTTTCAACTCTTTTTCTATTGCATAAAAGGAGTATTTACTAAATTTTTCACTCGGCTCACTCTGCTTTCCTTTTACCTTAGCACATATTAACTTCTTTTCTCCTGCACTTCTCTCTTTCTTTTTCGCACCAGTGCAGTCGCCCATCGTTAGGCCTTTACTTTTATTTGTTTCTTTACTAGCCTCTTTTCTCTCATTTTTGTTTTCTTTCTCACTTTCCTTTACCTCTTTTGCAAATTAATGTATCTTTACTTGATCTACATATACCTCTTTAGATGCCAAAGGGGTAAGTGTACTTTTACGTCCTTTAAACTCAAGAGTGTACCTATTTCTAAATCCATTATGTAATACATGCCTATCAAATTGCCAAGGCCTTCCTAGCAAAATATGACCAGCATGCATAGGGACAACATCACAAGTGACTTTATCTTCAAATTTACCAATGGAAAATAATACAGTTACACATTTGGTCATCTTTACTTCCCCACTAGCATTCAACAATTAAAGTCTGTATAGGTTAGGGTGTTTCTCAGTTTTAAGTCTTAATTTATCAACTAAAACTATACTAGCAACATTAACATAATTACCCCCATCAATTATCATACTACAAACTTTTCCACCTATTAAACACCTAGTATGAAAAATGTTTTCCCTCCGTTCTAGTCTATCTTCTTTCACATTTACATTCAATGTATGACATACAACTAAGGACTCCTCTTAAATGAGATATTCTACATTTTTATCTATATCAGAACAATCCTCCAAAGGTGGCATATCATCACAATTATCATCAGATTCAAAATCAAAAACAATTTCATCCCCCCTTATTATCATGGTCTTTTTATTCCCACATTCATTAGAATAATGACCACGACCCTTACATTTGAAACATCGAATGTCCTTATGTCTATTAGTTTTAGGGGTTATTTCAGAAGTATCTTTTTGTACAGTGACGATTTTCTCTTTGAAATTTGACTAGTACTTGGCAATGATTTCCTTTTTTAAGTCATCCTTGTTCAATTTTGAATTCCATTTGTTGTTATTGGAATTTGAATAGGACTTGGATGCCCCACATTTACTTCATTGTCTCTTCACTTTAATTGCAATGTTCACCAAATCATTCATATCCATACAATGCTGTAATTCAACAATATCAACAAGTTATCTATTTATACCTCCAAAGAAGCGTGACATTGTTTGATATTCATCCTCCACAATGCTTACTTTAATCATGAGCATCTCCATCTCCTTTTAGTAATCCTCCATAGAACTAGATCATTGTGTAAGTCTTTGTAACTGATAGTGGAGTTCCCTATGATGGTAGGCACATACTTCTTTCTCATAATTTTTTTATCTTCTCCCAAGAAGTGATAGAGAGTTCACTATTTCTCCTTTTATTTTTCAATAAATTATCCCACCAAATTAGTGAATTATTAGAAAATTCAATGGCTGTAAGTTTTACCTTTTTTTCATCCGAATAGTGGTGGTATGAAAAGATCATCTTCACCTTTCTTTCCCAATTGAGATAGGCATCCAAATCTTTTTTGCCTTTGAGTGGTGGAATCTTTATCTTGATAGCACTCAAATTGTTGTCTTTGCTCTCCATTCAGTTGTCATACCTCCTTGCTCTTATTGGAAAAGAATGAGCATCTTTTTCCTTATCATCATTGTACAATTGGCCTACCTCTTCATCCCTTGTAAACATAACCTTAAAACCTTTAAGGCTATCTTCTATATTGTCTATCTTGAGATTTAACTTTTGCCAACTATCCATATATAAAAGCTTTGTACATAAACTTATTACCAGGCATATTATTTGTTTCCTCTTTACTATTGGTTTCAAACATCTTTAAACTATAAATAAACAAATAAAGGAAAAAATTTAACTCAACCTCACGTGTTTGTTTCTCAACTCATAAATTGATATCTCACAATTGCACTTCAGAAACAAACTCAAACAAACATGTACAATTAAGTAATTTGATTAATGAAACAATGAAAAATCTATCAAGAATAGCAAAGGTACTAATTCTAGAGGCAAATTGATCAAGCTGAACAAAGATAAAAAAAATTAGTGCACAATAAGATTTTGTACACTATAATATATATGGATGTTTAACAATGTGCAATATGTTAAACTAGTGTAATTAGGACCAAAAATAGCTTAGACACACAAATTAAAAACTTAGAATGAAGAAAATGGATAAAATGGATGCACTTAAATGCGATGTTTAACTAAACCTAATAATTAGTTTAAAAAGATTTGACGTAAGGCTAAAAAAAAAAAGAAATCAAAGAAAATATGCAAGAAACACAACCCAAATCCAAAATTAGGAGTACTAACCTGGTCTTAAAGAAATCAGACCAATTTGTGAAAGTTTTAACCCCGATTCTTGCTTGATCAAAACTTACTCCATGTGGTGTAGTGCACTTTATAGGTCAACATTATATCCAAGCCAAGATCAAACCACTTAAAGATTACAAAGTATATGCTTGATATATTCAATGGCGAATTCAGATTCAACAAGAACAAAAGATTCATAAATTGATCAAATATTAACTTAACAAGATAGTGAATCCAAATTGATAACAAAGTTGTTTCTAATTGATTTTTTTCTCTTTTTTTATACCTTTAATCAAGCAAACCAATGATCAAATACTTAAAGATAGGCAATTAACACAATAGAGCAAGAACCAAATAAGGAATTAGATACAAGATCCTATTCAGCCAAAATAAAAAATTAAAGTTTAAAAGAAAAATTAAAGGATAGTGAAGAATTTACTTCTTAGCCTATGCTCTGATACCAATTGATGTGGAACCCTAACCTATACGTCAAACTAGAATGCCAACATACCATGAATATTGAACATAAATAAGATAATAATCCCCTAATCTAAATAAGCCCCAAACAAGATTAATTGGTAATGCTTATGATAGACTGACTTAGAAAACAAGAAGAAAAAGAATCAAACATACATTAATTATCCAAATAACCTAAGTCTAATTCTTAATGCAATAGCAAGAATCAATAATAAATTAACTCACAAATTCAGCCAAGCCAAAGAAAATTCTCATTAGTTAAAAATCAAGGATGTTACAAATGAAGAATTCAACCCTTTATATAGGCTAGGCAGCCACCCCTCCCTAGATGAATTGAAATGAAACACTAACTCTAAGAGATAAATAATGAAATAAATAACAAAGATAATTCCTAACCTTTATCTACATGTATTTGGCCATAATATAGACTGAGTACATAAAGAAATAAAGATAAATACAATATGAAAATAATCCTAAATACTAATGATAAATATGCATAATTATCCTACGAAAATGAATGAATGAATGTAGACACAATCTTTATTATAAGTGGATTTCAGCTAGCCCTTTAGAGATATGGTCAAGCTATTATTTATCCCTTAAACTCTTCTTAATAATATTCTAAAATAATGAGTTTTTATCAAGGAAAATCAACTCTTAATAATATTCAATCGAAATTTTATCTAAGCCCATTAAAATTCAGATCTCCTATGTAAAATTTGGCCCCCTTAGGTATTCTAAGCCTTAAATAGTTATTTTGGCCCAAGTCTTAAGAAGAGATAAGCCCAGCTTTAGCCTACCCACTTAAACTATCCAAAACAGTCAAATAAGCCCAAAATAAAACAAACCCAAACTAAACTAACCCAATTCATTTTCATAAGATCTAGGCTACAAAAATATACTTAATTAAATTTTACATAAAGAATAGAAACTAAATAAAGTAACTTAAAGGCCCATTACACCATTCGGCCTAAACTTGTCTTCATAGTCTAATTTAACTTATTTCTTTTCTTGAACTTGCATCTTCTCCACATGAGGTCTCATGAATGCTTGTAGAACTTCTTTAAGCTTTTTTTACCTTGCTCTTGTTATTGATCCTTAAAGAAGTGCTAGTTCATCTCTTTTATATCCATTATACTTGGTCGTGCTCATATCATACCCTACACACAATAACATATGCAGAAGATTATGTTTAAAATTTCAAATCATTCAAACATCTTTTTGATATACTTTCAGCTCTAGTAGCAAAGTTAGCTGATCTAAAACTTAAAATTTCAAAATGATTAAGAAAAATTATTTTTCACATGCAATAGCTTTTTTATTCTATTTATAATAATTCTATATGATCTAAATAATTTTTGGATCTCTCTATAATATTTTAAGGATCGGTGAAACTTTCGATCAACCCTTTTTACGGTACCGAGCAAAATCTTCATTGTCTATTTTAAGGGCATGTTTAAGATCAATCTCATCTCAAATTATACCATCTAACATCATTTAATATCTATTTTATCATTTGGGGGTTAAGTCAAACTTCTTGCCAGGTCATCCATGTTGGGAATTAATCGGTTACATACATCACATGTATAAGCGAAATTTAAAATTTTAACCAATATATCTGATCTTGCCATGAATTTTCAATATAAATATTAATGAGAATAAGAAAAATCACCTTTGATTTTTATTGAATAATTGATTTTCCTTCTCACTAGGTTGTCGCAAATCACAGTGTCTAAAATTAAACACCTCCAATTGTAATCCACACTAGAGATGGATCAAATGAACCAAGAACTATTGGAAAACAAAGGTGGCTGAAATTCCTTGATGCGAGCAAGGAGAGAGAGTGGGAGCTAGGTTTTTAGAAGAGAGAGATTTTCTCTTCTCTTGAAATTTCACTTAACCCTAAAATCGCCTTAACTTGGATTGTTATAGCTAGGTTAAAAATCCAACTTCATAATGGGATTGGGATCTGTAAAATTGCTGGAGACATATTAAATGGGCTTTTGAAATTATTAATAATTTATTTGGGCTCAATTAAATCCAATTTAAGTCCATTCATAAAGGACTAAGCACAAAACCCATAAACTAGGCCCTTTGTGCATACACTTAGATTTAATCACATAAATTAATTCTAAATCCATCCAAATTAAATATGTAGGCTGTATAATACTTATGAAATATATTTAATTTATTTTAGTCTAAGAATTAGGCCTCTAAGTCCTTCTATATGGAGTTGGCGTGAAACCCATTCTTTGGTGGATTTCTGCGCCAAAACCAAAACTCTGGGCCTTATATATTTCTCCAATGTATCTTTTAATTATTATATCAGCCCTATAACACTTATAGTCCGATAATAATTAATTATAAAATATTATATTTCAATTAGGTTCATTTTGCAAAACATTTCTAAAAAGTTCTGCCATAATTCTTAGTTGATCATAATTAATTAAACTCTTTAATTAATTATTTTCTTATTCATTTCTCTTCTCCCATAATAATATCATTTATTATTATCCTTGTCATTTTACCATTTTATCCTTTATTCTATTAGGTTCCTGTCCATATTGGCAGCATAATATGCAATTATGAGTTTTATTCAAAACTCATATGATTTAAACTTCTTTAAATCATTTTACCAATCCCTTATTGATATTTATCATACACTATTACACAAGTCATGATTGGCCTCTAGCTAGGCATCATGATTATCCAAATATCAGGAAAGTCAAGTGGTTTGACTATACCCTTCCATAGAAACAGTTACCGTGCAATTGCTCCTTTCACCACTCTTATCTTAATTAGATTCTAAGTATGGATTTATGTCAACTCATATAAATCTAATTATGTATGTTTTATTAATTTAACCATTGTTTCCAAAATGCCCTTTATGGATCCCTATCCATCTTGGCATATTACTCTGGCCAAAAATTTTCTGAACAAGCCAATTTAGAATCATGCGAGATAACTTCGCTTAATAAATCATGGATGGTAAATCCTTTATCGATTACTCAACTATCTTCAAGTAGGTCATGATATACCTAACCTTTTAACTATGTTCACCCCCAGTTGGAAGTAATAAGTTATGGAGTCAAAGTATATCACTTGCTACTTAATATAACCTTGGTGATCTCAAGTCTAAGGATACTTGCACAACCGCTATGAAGAGTTTCCTCATTGACATAGATTTAATATCCATATGAGGATTCTCTTTGTAGGTCTCCAATAAACTTGTTCTTCTAACAAACATCCATATGTTAGCTTTGATCATCTTCCATAATCACAGTTATGAGAATCACTGCTTGAACTATTCAAGAAGCATAACATGTGCTAGTCTGTCCGAATTAACAATGTCCTATCTTGTTAATTCTATGACTAGGGATATTTAGATATTTATTACATTTGCATGCAATAGACATCCCATATCATGAACACTTTCATAATTGCCTTTGCACTGTGTTTATAATATCTAGGACTTCATTTATTAATTTAAGATATACAAACTCATGTAATCTAAATATAGCATTAATAAATGAATGATTCCTTTTATTAATAATATGAATTCATATATATGAAATACATCCCTTTTACATGGGCTTTAGGGCATACTCTCTAACAATCTATCCTTGCATTTTCCTGGCCTATACACGTTTAACACTTATGTAGTTTTGAATTTTACCATACTATTCTATAGTAGTTAACTTGAAAATTGCCCTAGGGTTATTATTCTTGATCTATAATGTACCATGCATGTTAGATACAAATTTTATGGTGTTACAAACTTCCTTTATTTCCTTAGGATATAATTATATATTAATCATGGTAGATTATGTCTCTAAATGAGTTTAACCAGTGCCTACTCTCATTAATGATGCCAAAGTGATTAGGATGATGCTCCAAAAAATCATATTTCTAAGGTTTAGTGGTCCTAGAGTTATTATTAGTGATGGAGGTTCACAATTTTGAAATAATGTTATTGATACTTTGTTGAAGATGTATGGGTTAAAACATAAGGTCTAATGCCTTAAAATTTTAGTTGGCATGAATAGAACTTTTTTTAACAATGAAAAGTAGCATCAAAATAGTATTTAGTGTGATTTTATTAGGATTAGTATAGTAGATTTCATAAGAACTTTATAGTTGAACATGCATAGGCCAGAGAAATCCTAAGATGAGTGACCCATCGAAAAGTTTGGTATTTAATCATTAATGAGATAATGTAAATTAAATGGAGTCTAATAATACAATTTGAGAAAAATTAAGGTTAGATAGGTCCCCAAAATAGACGGTGAAAATTTTTTTTGATACTATTACTTAGGTTTACCATATGTTTGACCGTACCAAAAAATATTCCACAGGCCCCCAAAAACTATTCGGATCACATAAATCTATTATAAATAGCCTAAATGAATTTTTTTAAGTTACAAATATTTTTTTGATAGCTTTAAATTTTCAAGTTTCGAACTAATGAATTTTTTTACCGAATATGGAACTATATAGAAATGATGCCAGAATAACTTAAAATTTTAAACACTTCTTAGGATGTATTTTTGCACATTAGGCAAAGTGTTAGTGAATTATGATGAGGGGAACATCGAAATACAAAAAAATTACAAAAAATAGAGGTTGATTTAATTATCGAGGTTAAATGACACTGTTGACTTATTCAAGGGCATAAATATTATAAGAATATAATCAATGATCATTTGAATGTATTAGTTATGAAAGAAAAATTGTTGGAATTAATCTGAGCATGACAAGTGGTTTAAAAATAAGCTATTAGATTGAATATTAAATGAGTGAATCCAAGCCCTTGATTTGGTACACTAAAGGACAAATTAGAGAGATGTAGAAATCTATCCAAATCCCTCCAAATGCAGACCTTTTCCCCTTTTTCTCCACCAAAACACAACCATTAATCTTCCTCCATTACAACATTTCTTTTCTCCCTCTTTTTGATTCCCATAATAATTTAAGATAAAATTTCATCTAAATACACTAAAAATCATCCTCTTCTACATATCGATAAGAATAAAGCAAAAGGAAGCTTGGAAAGTGTGGAATTTTTGTGAGAAAAAGTTAAACTAAATAGGTAAATCCATGTGATTTTATTAGAATTAATTACGGATTTTGATATAGAATTATAGAGAATCATTAGAAGATTTTTTTGTGAGTATTTACATGTTGAAATTGATGACAAAAACTCATAATTTATTCCTTACATAATTCAACCTAAAGAGGAATTTCAAGGTCAGGAAAAGATCTTGGAAGGAAAAGGAAAGGAAAAGGAAAAATAAGTGTTTTGATGCCATTTTAAGATTAATGGATGCAAACCTACACTCAATTTCATTTTTTTTAAATCTTGCCTAAATTTACTTTACATAACTATGAAACCCTAGGTATAATTGTGAAATCATTTAAGATATATTCATAAAATGATGAATTAACATGTAATGAATAAGAAATTAATGAAGAAAATAACAAAAAATTGAAGGAACCTAATGTGGCCAAATGATACCATTAGGCTTATTATGTGATATTTGAATAATTAATGAAAGATTAGCACTAAATTAAAAAATATAGGAGCCTAGCACGTGTAATTAAAAACTTAAATTATATGTGTAAATAATGTGAATAAATTGGACATAATAGTGTTCATTTATGTATTAAATGGTTATAGGCATAATTTAAATGTGTGCTTTTATATAAAGGTTTAAAATGATCAAAAGAACATATGAGACATGATAATGTATGAAAATTCATGGTGTATGCTTATCACTATATCATAGCCCAATAGTTAACCTAAAAAAAATAAGTCATACCTTGATGCTTAATTGAATGTTTATTATAAAATAAGCATTAGAATTATGAATAAACATAGTGTGAATGATAAAAACATCAAATTAATTTTGAACATAATGGTGACTAAGTTGACATAATGATATACATTTGTGTATTAGGTGTTCATTGGTGGAATTTAAATGTGTACTACTATATGGAAGTATAAAATGATCATAGGAAAATGTAAAACATGAAAATGCATGAGAAACCATAATGTGTATGTGTGAAACCATCATAGCATAATGATGTATCACGCGAAAATGACATATTTCAACCATATTTGGATGTTATCACACACGTATACCATGATGTATGATTGATAAATGTAAATGAGTGGCGATTACCAAAGTGCATGTGTTATATAATGTGAAAGTTATGTCAAATTATGTGAAGAGTATAAATAAGATGAGTATTTCATTTTCCTGTAGTATACAGTGAGTAATTCAAGATTTTAGAATGTAATGGCTAGCCATAAAAAGAAACATCCCGATAGAGTAATGAGTTAATTTGTATTAATGCACTCATTAGATTCATAATTGAGGAGTTGATCAGCCCAAGTGATCCCTCAACACACGTTAGACTTGCCATTGAGCAGTTGATCACCCTAAGTGATACCTTAACACACATTAGATTCACAATTGAGGGGTTGATCACCCCAAGTGATCCCTCAACACATTTGGAGGCATTTGATCATACCAAGTGGTCACTGCCCACCATTTTGAAAGATATGGTCACTCCAAAAGGCCCTTTTTATTCATTTAGGACCATTGGAATCCTTGTTCCACATATTTGGTTCAAGGGTTCCCATTAAGCACCACTAAGGGCAAAAATATAATTATATAAGAAAATAAGGATTAAATGGCAAATTATGCAAAAAACGATGTCAAACATATGGCAAAATAGTGAATAAGGTGAAAAATATAGTTAAGTGATTAAAAGGGGCACAAATATAATTACGTGAGAAATTAGAGGTAAAAATGTAAAAGTTATGTTAATAATGTGATTAATAGAGTTAAAATAGTTAAAAGGGGTAAAAGCTTAATCAAAGGAAATTATCAAGGATTGAATTGTAATTTGTCTCTGCATAAGAAAATATAAGTATTAAATGATAAATTTTGAGTTTAGAGATAAAAACATACTAAAAGGAAGAGAAAATGAGAGAATTAGTTTGAAAATCGCATAAAATATACTAAAGTAAAAATTTAGGGACTAAATCATAATTTGCCACCTTAATGGAAAAATAAGTATGAAAAAAATTAAATTAATGGTAAAGACCAAAGGGTAAGTTAGAGAAGTTAAAGTATAATTACAAGTTGAGAAGTATTAAGTTATAACTAAAGGTAAAATGGTAATTTTGCAAATGTTATTTGTGTGAATGAAATTTTATGTAGTGGATCCACCACTAGGTAACTTTGTTTCTTAGCATATGCTTTGTTTGACTACATGAAAGGGACAAGTAATCTAGGATGAGGATGAGAAGCAATCAAATGCATGTATATGTACGATTTAGATGAATGTGTAAGACTTATGTGCTTGATGTATTAGCCATTTTGGATTATGTAATATAATATGTAATAAACGTTAAACAATGGTGAACATATAGTTACGTATATTGGCATGAAACTTGAATGATGGTTATGTGATAAATATTATCTTATTAGTTGTAAGTTGATAATTAGAAGTGTTTGCATTATTTTTACACTTACAGGTTTGGCTAGTATGATTTTTTAGTTGTTATGCTGCCCAAAATTTTACTAATTAGATAATGACAAATTGATGAAAAGCAATGACTGGAAATTTGGCACCATGTTTAAGTGCATAACAATTGCTATAAATTTAGTGACATTAGAAATAGTAGTACATCGATGTTCAGACCCATGTTCGGGCATAGGATGTCACATTTAGTGGTATTATAACCAAGTTTAGGCAATCCTATGGTTAGACTATATGTATAAGTGTAAGGAATGATTGAAGTAGTACATGTACATACCAGACAAGGAATAAAATGCATTTGGGATTAATCTTTACCTGCCCCTTGGTATATTTTCATTAGTAGATATGGTCACAAGGTACAAACAACATAGCTAGCTATATCTACAGCTAGATCCTGTAAGTTTTTCTATCTAGGTAAATTTTAGGACAAAATTTTAATTAGTAGGGGAGAAATATAATGCCAAAAAATTTTAAATGGTATGAATAATACTTTTTAATAGTAAATAGTAACATCGGAATAATATTTAGTGTGATTTTATTAGGATTAGTATAGTCGATTTCATAAGAACTTTAGAATTAAATGTTAATGGGCTAGAGAAATTCTAGGAAGGGTGACCTAATGGGAAGTTTAATAGTTGACCGTTAGATGAGATAATGTGAATTAAATAGAGTTCAGTGGCATAATTTGAGAAGAAAATGAGGTTAGATATACCTCTAAAATAGATAGTGAAGAATTTTTCATATACTATTACTTGGGCTGACCATAAGTTTAACTGGACCCAAAAATATTCCATAAATCTCTAAAAATTATTCAAATCACATAAAAAATATTAGGAATAGCCTAAATGAATTTTTGAAAGTGAAAAATAATTTTTCTCATTGCTTTAAATTTTTAAGTTATAAATCATGATTTTTTCTGCTGGAGCTGGAACTATATTGAAATGACATTAGAATGGCCTGAAATTTTAAAAACATCTTACTAGATGCTTTTTCACTCTAAACAAATATTTAGAGAATTCTAATGATAGGAACCTCGAAATTGAAAAAATGGTGAAAATGGAGGTTAACTTAATTAATGGGGTTAAATGCCATTTTTGACTTGTTCAAGGGTATAAATATCATAAGAATATGAGCTATAACCACCTATACCCATTAGTTGTGAATGAAAAATTGTAGGAATTAATGTGAGCATGACAAGGGGCTTTCAAATAAGTCATTAAATCAAATCATAAATGAGTGAATCCTAGCCATGAATTTTATGCACTAAAGGATAAATTAGAGAGATGTAGAAATCTCTCTAAATCTTTTAAATTTCATCTAGATACACTATAAATCATCCTCTTTAACATAGCAATAAGATTGAAGCAAAAGGAAGCTTGGAAAGTGTGTAATTTTGGTGAGAAAAAGTTTATCTAAATAGGTAAATTCATGAGTTTTATTGGAATTAATTAGGGATTTTAACATAGAATTGTAGAAAATCATTAGTACAATTGTTTATGAGTATTTACATGTTAAATTTGATGAAAAAACTTACAATCCATTCATCAGATAATTTAGCCTAACGAGCAATTTCAATGTGAGGAAAAAAGCAAGGAAGGAAAAAGCAAGGAAAGAGAAGAATAAGTGATTTCAAACCATTTTAAGGTTAGTGGATGCAAAACTACACTTAATTTCATTTATTTCTTTTGAATCTTGCCAAATTTTACATTATGTAACAATGGAACCCCATGTATAATTGTGAAATAATTTGAGATATATTCATAAAATGATGAATTAACATGTAATGAATAAGAATTAATGAAGAAAATAACCAAAAAAGTATAAGAAC
The DNA here is from genome assembly GCA_037975025.1 of Excoecaria agallocha. Lineage (NCBI taxonomy): Eukaryota > Viridiplantae > Streptophyta > Magnoliopsida > Malpighiales > Euphorbiaceae > Excoecaria > Excoecaria agallocha. The sequence goes on along the minus strand of CM075814.1, from coordinate 27,512,606 downwards.
CTAATATGGCCAAATGGTACATTTAGGGTTTTGATGTGATATTTGAATAATTAATGGAAGATTAGGCATAAATTAGAAGATAAAGGAACCTAACATGTGTAATTATAACCTTTAATTACATGTGTACATAATGTGAATAAATTGGACCTAATGGTGCCCATTTATGTATTAAATGGTTATAGGCATAATTTGAATGTGTGTTTTTGTATAAAGGTTTAAAATGATCAAGAGAACGCATGAGACATGATAATATATTTAAAATCATGGTTTATACATACTATATCATGGTAGTGAACCTAAGAATACTAAGTCAAACCTTGATGCTTAATTGAATGTTTGGTATAAAATGAGCAATAGAATGATGAATAAACATAGTGGCATGATTAGAACATCAAATTAATTTTGAACATAATGGTGACTAAGATAATGATGTACATTTATGTATTAAGGAGGCATTAGCAGAATTTAAATGCTTATTACTAAATGGAAGTATAAAATGATCATAGGAAAACATAATGCATGAAAATGTGGGAGAAACTATAATGTGTATGTGTGAAACCACAATGGTCGAATGATGTATCATGTTGAAATTACATATTTCAACCATATTTGGATGTTATCACACACATATACCATGATGTATGATTAATAAATGTGAATGAGTGGAGATTACCCAAGTGTATGTGTTACATAATGTGAAAGTTATGTTAAATTACATAAAGAGTATACATGAGATGAGTAATTCATTTGCTCGCAGTATACAGTGAGTAATTTAAGATTTTAAAATGTAATGGCTACCCATAAAGAAAAATATCCTGGTATAATAATGAGTTAATTTGGATTGATGCACACATTAGATTCACAATTGAGGAGTTGATCACCCTAAGTTATCCGTTAACACACATTAGATTCACTGTTAAGGAGTTGATCACCCCAAGTGATCCCTCAACACACATTAAAATCACAGTTGAGGAGTTAATCACCCCAAGTGATCCCTTAATACATTTGGAGGCATATGATCATTTCAAGTGGTCACCTCCCTCCATCATTGAGGGAAGTGGCCCTTCTAGTTCACTTAGGGTCATTGGAATCCTTATCCAACTTATTTGGTTCGAGGGTTCCTATAGAGCACCACTAGGGGTAAAAATATAATTAGACAAACAAGTATGGACTAAATGGTAAATTATATAGAAAAAGGTTTCAAATGTGTGTTAAAATAGTGAATAAGGTGAAAAACCTCATTAATTTTATTTAAAAGGGGCAAAAATGTAATTATATGAGAAATTAGGTGCAAAAATGTAGAAGTTATGTTAACAATGTGATTAATACAATTATAATAGTTAAAAGAGTAAAAGTGTAATCAAAGGAAAGTTTCAAGAACCAAACTTAAAATTTTGAGTTTGGAGATAAAAATGTACTAAAAGGAAGTGAAAAGGACAAAATTAGTGTGAAAATCAAATAAAATATACAAAAGTGAAAATTCATGAACTAAATCATAACTTACCACCTTAATGAAAAAATAAGTAAGAAAAAAATAAATGTGAGTAATGATAAGGACCAAAGGGCAATTTAAAGAAGTTAAAGTATAATTATAAGTTAAGAAGTTTTAAGTTACAACTATGTAAAATGTTAATTTTGTAAATGTTGTTTGTTTGAGTGAAATTTTATGTAGTGTATCCACCACTAGACAACTTTGTTACGTAGTGCATGATTTGTTTGACTATGTGCAAGGGACAAGTAATGTAGGATGAGGAGGAGAAGCAATCAAATGGCATGTACATGTGTGACTTAGGTGGATGTGTAGGACTTTATGTGTTTGATGTCTTAGTCATTTTGGATTATGTAATAAATGTTAGCCAATGGCGACATATCATTACGTATATTGGTATGATACTTGAATTATGTTTATGTGATAAGTAGTGTGTTATTAATTGTAAGTTGATAATTAAAATAGTTTGTGTTGTTGTTGGAGTATTAAAGGTGGAGGTTAAACATGGGGAGTGTGATTTTGACACTTTTAGGTTTGGGTAGCATGATTTTATAGCTGTTATGCTGCCCAAATTTTTACAAGTTGGATAGTGAAAAATTGACGAAAAACAATAATTGGAAATTTGGCACCATGTTTTAAAGTGCATAACTATTGCTATAAATTATCACTACAAAAAAACTGCCAATTAGCGACTAAAATTAGAGACGGCACAATTTTCGTCGCTAATTTTGCGACAGATTCACGACTATTTTATAATTTCGTTGTGAGAAGGATATTTTCTATTTTTTTGCAATGAAATAGCGATGAAATGAATAAACAGTCGCTAATTATTGGCGGGAAGTATACGCGCCATGTTTTGCAACGGAATTAGCGATAAATATTTCCGTCACTAAATTTTATAATTTTTTATTCATGAAATTACTTCCAGAAAATTTAGCAACGTACATTTTAGTCGCTAATTTTGGTAGGAAAATATACCGCCTTTTTTGCAATGGTTTAGCGACGAAAATTGATCTGTCGCTAATAGTAATTTGTTACAGTGATACAATTAGTGACGGAAATATTTAATCGCTAATCCGTCGCAAATAAATTAAAAATAATTTTTTTTAAATTTCACTCACATGATTTATGTATAGTTTTAAGTAATTTTAATATAGACCATATGAAATGAATATTTTATTTTGTAACAGAAAAATATAAATTATTTTATAAGTTAATAATAATTTTTTATCAATTATACCAAAATCTAAAGTTATTTATTTAGAAAATTTACATTTTTAATCATAATAATAAACTAATTGTTACGATTGTTTAAGATTAATAAAAATAAATATTTATAAAATAATAATATAAAATTTATTATTTCATTTAAAATAATAATAAAAAATTTTGTAATATATTTTTATTTTATAAAATTTAAATCAAATATTAAATTATTAGCCCAAATAGAAACTTATTTATTTAAAAAAAAATAACATTGTTTAATAATAATAATAATAATAAAGTAATTGTTATAATTATTGAAGATTGATGTATTATAATAAATAATAAATATAAATATTTGTATAATAATAATACAAAATTATTATTTCATTTAAAAATGACTATAAAAAATTATAATTTATTTTTATTTTGTTAAAATTTTGAGCAAATTTTAAATTATTAAAAATTTTAGTTATATATATTTACAAAATTATCCTTGAATACAAAGATAAAATGATGAAATTTGGTAGGGGCATTTTAGCAATTTCAGAAATTTACCCTATATAATATTATTTGCTTATTTTTAATTACGTTTTTTAAAATTTTATAATTTTGATTATTCCAAGTATTATAATATAAATGAAAAATACAAATACATATTTATTGTTACTAATTAAGATTAAAAATTATTTTAAAAATTTTGAGAATTAAAATTACAAAAAAGTAATTAAATAAGATAAAAAATCACATGGACTTAGAGCATGTGATCACTTTTAAAATATTTAATAATATTATCCTTTTAAATTTCATTTATATTATAGTGAAATTTTTTAATAAACTCATCGGCCAAAAATTTATATGTTTCGATTTTGCAATTTAAAAGGTAATATTGCTCTAATTTTACAACTTACTTGTAGTCTAGTTGAAAGTACTGAAAAAAAATATTATGCTTTTAGGCAAAACAGATAGAATCCGTAAAAGAATAATTGGATGAAATTTATATCATATTTTATCATTTTAAAATTTACTTGAAAATTTCTAAAGGATAATTAAAATTTTTTAAATATTTAAAAATATTTTAATTTCGAATCTAAAATTTAATGAAAAGACTCATATCATTCCATCTCTTGTACGAAGGTATGCAGTAACAATATATTATTAAATGAGAATAAATAGTGAATTTTCTTTTTTAACATAATAAGTAATGGAAGTTATTTATTGAAAATTTTCTTCTAAAACGACATGTAGTGTTTGGGATGGGCAGTTGGATAAGGCACTATGAAACTTTTGAGGGTAAAGAAGTCTTTGCATCATAATAAAACCCTAACCCGATGATAAAAGTTCATTTAAAACCCAATTTCTTTCTTCTTCTTGTTTCTGTTAATCAGTAGCAGCTGTTTCTCTCTCTTTCACAGATCCTCTCTTCATTCACTCCTTAACTCACTGCAATCCGCTATGGTAATTAGGGTTTCAATCATATATGTTTAGTTTGATCTGTAGTGGTATTTAAAGTTTCTTAATTTGCGTTTGCTTGATTTGTGTATATATATTGTGGACTGTTTGCGCATATATGTGTGTTTAGAATTTTTTGATAGATGTGAATGTGAATATGGATTTTCTATCTTTGTGCAGTCATTGGTGGCAAATGAGGGCTTTCAGCACATTTTGCATGTGTTGAATACTAATGTTGATGGGAAGCAGAAGATTATGTTTGCTTTGACCTCAATCAAAGGTATTGGTAAGCGTTTCACCAACATTGTCTGCAAGAAGGCGGATGTTGACATGAACAAGAGGTTTGTTACTTTTCTATGTTGCTCCTTTGATTATGTAATTAAAAATTTTTGTAGATGCTTGGTTTTCATAACTTTTCAAGTATGGTTTTACTGTAACTTATAGCTGGTTTAGTGTCTAATCTTTCATTTAGTTGGGATTATATCTATATTCTGGTGGACTCCCAAAAGTTTTGAGTTTTGGCTTTCCCAAGTGCTAAATTGTCGGGTGATGGAAGATTTGAGACGTGCATGTATGTATTATTGTTGATATATCATTACCTATTTTCCCTATTTTATGGTGTTTTATTGTTGTCATATTGGATTTGTTGGTATCCCTTTTTCTTGACAGATATTTAAAGTGGCATTGCAATGTGCAATTTGCAGCTATATGCATGAAATTGCTTGAGATATAGACCCTATAGAGTTTAAGGTAAAACTAGTATATCTTGGCTATTTAGCATGTATTTAGAGATGTAACTAGAAGAACAGAAACATAACTACATAAATAACTGGATTATTTAACAAGGAACCTCATTCTCTTTCTTTTACATGTATATAAACTTTCACCTTAACATCAACATTAATATACACCACTGAAATCTCACTTTCTCTCTCTCTATCTTCACTCTTTCTTGAGTTCTGTGTCCCCTATCTCTCTCTCTCTCTCTCTCTCTCTCTCTCTCTCTCTATATATATATATATATATATATATATATATTATACACACAAATTACTTATAAGAAATATGGGTTCTTTTGAATTTACTTCTTCATGATTGAATGACCCTTATAGTTTTACTTGACTACTACTAATAAGCATTGGAGTTTCTTCAAGGAATGAGCTATCTATTGAAGGTTATATATGTAGCTGCTATCTAATATAGAATAGCATTCTTCTCCAATTCCATTTTTTCCTTTTCTTAAATTGTTTACCAATTTATTGAATTGCAGATTTAGAGGGATTGGAATCATATGTTAAAAGATGAATACAAGAGTTAGAACAAGGCTGCAGCACCCCACCGCAGGTCCTGGCATGCCTAAAAAAGTATGCTAACTTAACATACTCCATTGATCTTTTAATGGTGTTCTTTATATATTTTATTATTATTATTTATCATTATTTTATTGTTTCAAAAAACGGTTTATACTGTAGATGGTCTATCCAACCAATGATGATTTTACTTATTTTTCTAAAACTATCGCTTTAGTTTCGAAATGGAGGATCCAAAACCTCCTGGAAATCCTGATAAAGTTGCTTTTTTTATGGGATTCTAAAATGGGGTTTCAGCTCAATCTATGGAATTGGAAACAAGATACCACTTTTTCATAATTTTTTAATTCTACACACCCATCCGTTGAAGTCGGCAAACATTATCTGAAATCATTGAATTTGTTAATATTTTAATTACTTACAATGGTTGTAGATAATTATGATATTTGTCAATGATCCTTCTCGTGATTTCAGTTCTTTCCTTGTCAATTTTCCAGAGTTACTAAGCTTGTTGATTAATATACTTGCTATTTTTCAATCCTTATTCCTAAGAAGGAAAAGGATGAAACACAAGGGAACAAATAGGGGAATACAAACAGTGAAGCTAAAAATCGACAAGCCTCAAGTAGAGAGAAGAAAATAGCACTGCAGCAAGATGTATTAATCCGTCTATCTTCTCACTTGTTTCCAATTTTAAGATTCATCAATACATTTCTGTCCTTTTTCACTTAATTTCCTCTTAATTTGGCATTCAAAATTGCTATTCTTCAGGTTGATGAACTGAAGAAAAAGCTCAGGTATGAAGAGAATGTTCACAGAGCTTTGGAGAGAGCTTTCAATAGGCCTTTGGGAACTCTACCTCGCCTTCCTCCTTATTTACCTGCGGCTGTAAGTGATTCACATTCTCTCTCTCTCTCTTTCTCTCTTTTCCTTAGATTTTATTTAATAAACAAATAAAGAAATATCAATTCTAAGATGAATAGTCGATAGAAATTCTATAGGAATGAAGAAAATTGTAATGCAAAAATTTCTAGTTGAATGGAATGATTCTACCACCAAATGACCCATCATAATAAGTTTATCAATTCTTTCATACTGACTTAATATATGCATATGGTTTGAAATGTCTGAGAGAATTATTACTTGATAGGGCTTATCTAGTTTTAAACACATCAGTGCTATTCTTGTATTCGAGTTTAAACAACCCATTTTTGCTGGACTGCTTACAACTTATTTCCTGAGGAGCTAATTATTGTTTCTTTCAAAACAAAGAGAACCTTGTGCAAGCAAACTTGATCAAATTCTTGCTCAAAGGACAGAAGCAAACTTGAATGAGTTTGGGGGATGTACACCAACCTCTAACTTCTCAAACCAGATTCCTATGGATAATATTTTAAAGCCTCAGGTATTCCCTATTGGTTTGCTCAGAAGCAAATATCTCCCAAAGGCCTATCCTTTTGCAAGCAACTTAGGTAGCCTACTAATTTGTCATGTTGTTACTAGTTTTGGTTCTTTATTATTGAATTTGTTGCTAATTTTTGACTTGAGCTTATAGAGAGTAACTTAAAGTAACATGGATAAACAATGTAATTGGAATTCAGCTCAATAACTAGTAGAATAGCAGTTGCTCGCAAATGAGCATTATATTATAGTTGTAATTCTTACTATTAGATATAGACAACTATTTTTAGCGCCTCAAAGTCTTAGTGAGATTATTTGTAAAATTTAATAAATGATTCCACGTTGTTCATGCTAAAGCAAGTAGGCCATTACCAATTCATCATTCGTCTTAGTTAGGTGTAAGGCAGTTTCTTAGCTAATGTGTAATAATTTAATTAGTAATAATTTAAAATTCAATTATGCAATAATATAGCGACGAATTTGCGACAGAAAATATGTTGCTAATATGTAATAGATATAATTTAAGAAATAATTAGCGACAAATATTTCGTCGCTAAATTTTACACTAAATTTTTATTTAGCGACAGAAAATGTGGTCGCTAAATATTATTATAATTCGGCGACTAATTAGGAATATAAATTAGCGACGGAAAAAAAATTAGTGAATGAATTTAAATTTCGTCGCGGCGTCGCTAATTTAAATTAGCGATAAAAAATAGGTAATTAGCTACGGAATTTTTCGTCGCTAATCAGTAGTTTTTTTGTAGTGCATGTGATATTAGCAATAGTAGTACACCAATGTTTGGACCCATGTTCGGGTATAGGGTGTCACACAAGGTTGCTACACTATATCATCCTCAAACTAGTGGATAAGTTAAAATAAGTAATAGAGAGCTTAGGTGGATTTTAGAGAAAATAGCTTCTTCAACAAGGAAAGATTAGGCATTGAAGTAAAACAATGCCCTAAGGGTGTATAGGATAGCCTTCAAAACTCAAATTAGCCTTACCTCAATTTAATTAATCTATGGCAAGTCATGTCACTTGCCAATAGAGCTTGAACATAAGGTTTATTCAGAAATAAGGGCTTTGAATTTTGATATAAAGTGAGCCGGTAAGAAGAAGTTACTTCAGCTTAATGAGTTAGACGAATTGAGGATGAATGCCTATGAGAATGCAAAGTTATACAAGGATTGGGCAAAAATGTGGCATGATAAGCACCTACTCAAAAAGGAATTTATGAAGGTGATTTGGTGCTTCTATACAACTAGAGATTAAGGTTATTTCCTTGGAAGCTCAAGTCTATATGGTATGTTCCTTTTGAAGTGGTTAAGGTTTATGCATATCGAGCCATCAACATTGAAAATGACAAAGGAGAGATTTTTAAGGTTAGTGGTCATTTCCTCAAACTTTATCTTGTTGGTGAGTCCATTAGTGACATAAAATTGCTTACTCTCTCTACACCTAAAGATGATATCACTTAGGTTACTTAATGCTTTTGATTTTTAATCATGTTTTTTAAGTTTTTCCTTTTTCCACATCTTTCATTTTAGGAGTTTTTAGTATGTTTTAGGTTTGTTTACTATTTTTATTATGTTTTTTATTCATTTTTACTCATTAATTTTTTATGGCCTAATGTTTTTCTTTGAAATTTTGGTTATTGTCATTTTTAAGTTTTTATGGTAGGGTGAGCCGACTTGTTCCACCTATGCCAACATAATAGAGAAAGCAAGTGTGCCAACACAATAGAGAAAGCAAGTGTGCCAAGTTATTCCTGAATAGTTGCATATCGAGTCATAGATGGACATGCCGATTCATGAAGATTTGTATTTGTGTCGACTCATCACCCAATGTGCCGACTCTTTATAGTAAGCATGTGTGCCGAGTCGTGTCACTCATACTGATTATTGACACCATCCAACCTGCCCAATTTTTCGATATTCTTCGAAATCTTTAATTTCCTTTTTCAATTTTCTATTTTTGGTATTAAATTTTTGTTGTTCTTGAAGTTATTTTTTGAGTATTCTTTTGAAAAGGTGTGAGAAACCCTAAAGGTCATGACCTTTCTCATTTGAAGTCATGTCCTTTCCGACTTTTTCTCATCTCTATTCAAATTTTCCTTCCCTATAAATATTAGTCTTCACTTCCATTTATTGTTGTAGTTTTTCCCTTTTCAAAAGAGTTATTTCTTTATATGTATCCCTTCATTTCCTACTTTTTCTTTACTCTTTCTAAGTTTCGCTCACTAAAATTTGATTTCATCTACTTTCTATCAAAATCTCTATTATCAAGCTTTGTCTTTTCTTTTTCTCTTTCACGTGTTCTGCACATTAGCAAAATTTTCTTTCTTTTTCTTTTATCTCTTATCATTATACAAAATGCCAAGAAAAAGAGGATCCACATATTCAAGGCAATAAAAGGAAGCTTCAGAAGGAAGGGACTTGACTTTAGTTTACAAAAGTCCATTTCTAATCTTCAATGATGATGAAGGTTCAAGGTTTATTTCTCTTAAGCCAAGAGAATTAGTGTCTTATAAGTACCTTTCTGCTACTCTCTTAAGAGACTTTGGTCTATTAGAATCCCTTACAAATCTTTTAAATTCTTGTGGCCTTGGTAGATTTGTTTCAATGCATGAGCTACCATTATTAACTTGCTAATGGATTTTTGTACTACTTTAGAAGTGAATGAGAATGATTCTAGGGTGTTAGAATTTTGTATGTTAAGGGAGAAGCACACACTCACTTATTCCTTTATGCATAGAGTATTTGGCTTCAAGTGGGATGGAATGTGTGATCCTCCTAAGAACTTAAATTTTAATGTGATTTGGACATTTTTGACTGATTTGAGAACACCCTTCCAACCTAAGGAAAAACAATGTTTATTAAAGACTTGAAGTTTTGGCTATTGTATAAAGTTCTTGCATTTGTTATTTTATATAAGTCTAAATTTAATAAGGTTTCATATCAAGATCAATTCCTTACGTAGTTCATTTAAAATCACAAGCAAGTTTGTTGGAACTATTGGATTTTCAATCAACTGTTGACATGTTCCTTTGGGAAGGATAGCCCTATTACTCATGATCATGTAGTCACCCTAATAGCAAAAGCTTTGAATGTTAACTTAGATGATTTTACCTATGTGCTTGATTATACTTATTTCACTAGGCAAACCATGATATGTGGTGAGGTGGTTGATGCCTCAATGAGATTCATACTTGTTCACTCTCATTCTTGTTAGAGGTGGTTGGCACCACCACCACTATAAAAGGAGGAAGAAAGTGAAGAAAAGGAGGAAGAGGGTGATGAAAATAATCTTTTAGTGTAACACAGAAGGAGGAATCTCATAATATATTGGCTGTAATTCCAGCCCCTTCTTATAGTAGTGCAAGTGGTCCAATCTATGGTGCTTCTCTTGGCCTATCTTGCAGCTCCTCTAGTCGGTCCTCAAGAGTTTAGGAGCAAGTGTTAGAAAATTAACAATCAATGCAGCGTTAAACGGCTTTGATGATGGCTATGACTCATCGTCTTACTAGGAGGTAAAGGAGAATGGAGCACAAGATTGATACTTTCATTGCTCAAGCTGTATATATGATCGATTTGCCTCTACCTTCTCCTTCGAATGAATGAGGGAAGTCTTTCTTTTCCTTTCCTTTTATATTTTTTGGTTTATATTAGTGACAATGTGAAACTCTAAGTGTGGGGAAAAGGATGTTTCATATGTTAGTTTTTAGTTTTATTCATGTTAATGTTCTTGTTTTGCATGCATTGTGCTATGCAACATTAATGCATATCCATTTATCTTCTTTATCTTTATGTTAGTTTTCTCTACGTTTATCTTGCTATCATTGAGTGCATGTCAATGCTATGTCAATAACTTATTTTTTATGCTTATTTTTTAGAATCTTAAGTTTCATGTAATATATGCTTTAGTTTTTTCTTACTATCTCTTGTTGTTATTTTTAAATTCTATAGAATATTTAGTCATTTTTCTAACTATACTTAAGACTAGGATGACATGATTCAAGTTTATTTTTTGAGAATTTAGATAGCCTTAGGGAAATTATAGCTATAATATGCATAACTCACTTTTCAATAATGGATTAGGATATGTAAAAAAAAAAGAAAAAAATGCAATAAAAGTCATCTTGTGAGATAGAGCATAAAATGCACCCATTAAAATTAATTAAATAAAAAGTGTGGGATTGAGCATAAAATGAACCCACCAAATTGTAAGCACTTAGAAATTTTTAAGTGTATAAAAATGCCATGAGAATTATAAGATAATGTGCGAGCTTAACCTTGTCCCAATGGCTATGTTAGTTCTAGAATTTCCAAGTTTGAAGATTGTCCATCATAGATGAATAGTTTGGTTAGATTATTAACTCTATGTTCTTGATTTTAATTTTAATAGCTTGAGATAATAAGTTAAATTTATTTCCCATGCTATGCAACTTGTCTACTCTATCGTTGTTGACCATTGGAAGTTAGTTGTTGGCTATTTTCTTTTGAGTACACGATTATTAAAGATAGTCCTAGGGAAAATATTTTCCAACATAGAAGATTAATGTTTTGTTAGTTCTTCCACTTGGATTTTCACATTCTTGCTTGGAGGCAAGCAAGATTTAAGTGTGGGAGAATTTTATATCATGCAATTTAGCATAGCCATTTTATCTAATTATGCATCACTTAATGGTTTTTAAGCATGTTTTTTGTTTATTTTATTATGTTTTGTGCTACCTTTTATGTCTTATTTTTTTATAGGTTTGTTTTGTCTAGATGGATGATTTGAAGCATAATTGAGGAGTTCTGATTGAAGAATTAAAGAAAAAGAACTTTAAGGAGGTTTTAGAGCCCTTTGCCCACCGTTAAAATGGCTCAGGATGCCAACTCATGCCTTTTTGGATCAAGTTGTGAGGAAGTTAGAAGTGTTTCGACCATTATAGAGCCAACTTGTGGCCACTCACCTAACTTGGCACCAATGTGTCGAGACATCAGTAAAGTGCAACATTGCAACCTTTCACATGCCTCTTCAAGTTTACACCCCTCTCCACAAAGGAATCATTTAGGTCACCTTTGGTCCTATAAATATAAGTTAACTACATTTTGGATGTAGAAAAACTACCAAGTAACTATCAAAAACAATTGAAAAAGCTTACGAGGAAAATGAATACACCAAGGAAGAGAAAAGATCAAAAGAGGTCATTCAACATTCAAGTTATAACACCCTACTTTCATTCATGATTTTCTATACATTGTATATTATTATTGATGACATCTCATGATTACTAAATTTACTAACATGTATCAATAACCCTTAGTTGCTTAATTTATCCCTTGGTTTCCAAATTTGTCCTTATGCCACAAGATTACTATTCATTTAGTATAAATTTTCGGTAGTACAATGGCTTGAAAATCATGCTACCCAAATCTGCAAATTGATAAAATAACACTCCCAAAAAGCAATCTCCACCTACAATACTACAAAACATTCATATCACTTTTAAAATCAACCATCAATAATCATCACAACACAACAATAAATTCACCATTCATGCATTCCATATTATGCATATAAGCTCACTATTACTTCACATCCATAATACAACATAAAATACTCTATGCAAATTATTTGAAACACTGATGCATAAGTACATAAAATTTCATGATGACATAGGCAACACAGGTACATGCCATTGCAGTCCTTCTTCAACGTGTCCTTAGTTACATGTCCCTATGCGCAGTTAATACACCACGCGCTAAGTAACATTGTTGCCTAGTGGAGGATACAACTACATAAAATTTCATCTAAATAAATTATTCTTAATAAATTATCGTTTTGCCCTTTTATGTTACTTTTTATTAATTAAATTCACTTTGATCCTCTTATTTTCTTAATTTATTATTCAAATTTTCTTATAATTATTTTTTCCTTATTTGATCTCACATGATTTTTACTGAAATGAAAATTACAATTTAGTCTGCAAACTTTTTTATTTCATCATTCTTAACTTGATTTAACCTTAATTTTGGTTCATTTTTACTTCCTTTGACTTTTATTCTATTCTAAGTGTAAAATTTGCATTTTTGTCTTTATATTTCCTCATGAAATGGTAAATTACATTTTGGTCCCTAAATTTTACATTAATTATGATTTTGCCTTTTTTTTTACCTATTTGACAATTTTAACTTCTTTAACCACATTGTTGATGACAAATTACAGTTTTGCCTTTTTTTTATCACGTAATTACATTTTTACCATTTTGAATCTTTTAATCATGTTTTTCATTTTACTTCTTGTTTAGTCACATTTATGACATCCTTTATACATAATTTATCTTTTGGTCTCTATTTTTTATATAATTACAATTTTTCCCTTTCTAAACTATTAATTATATTTTTAATATTATTTCTTATTTAATCATCTTTATGGCATTCTTTATCCATGATTTATCCTTTTATCCCTATTTTATTGTATGTTTATAGTTTTGCCCTTTTTGAAACTATTAATCACATTTGTCGCATTATTTCTTATTTGATCACCTTTATGGCATTCTTTATGCATGATTTAGCATCAAATTCCTATATTCTTATATATTTACCATTTTACCTCTAGTAATGACCAGTGAAAATTCTTGAATTGGAATGCAGGATAAGGATGATATATGATTGTATGAATATACTATATGACCGTATATGATGTGACTAATTGAGTATAGCCATCTCTCAGTATTGTAAGTGTAAGGTGACTACTTACGCATAGCTATCCCTCTTTGGAAATCATATCTCATGGTGCTACCGCAGTATATGAGTCCTTATGGATAGCCATCATATCCTATGATTCTGGATTACCCACCATACACTAAAGGCAACTAATTATTTTACATGATGTGATATTTTTACACCAAACATTATGCTATTTCCATTATGTATCATATCATACATACTTATATTTCTTGCATTCATCAATACTACATGTTAACCATAATATATTTATTCATCATTGCATTACTCAATTTATGCTTAATATGCAAATTACCATCACATTATCAAATTATACTACGTAATATATAATTCGGCCACAATATGATCACCCATATTATGCTTGATTTCTTTCTCATTTCAAGTTTATTTTATGTTAGGAAATTATTTTATTAAGTTGTCTTAAATTATTTCACATTTTCCTTTCAGTTCATATAGTTGCCTAATGTGATTTTTATGTAAAATTCAAGAATGAATGAAATTAAGTGTAGTTTTTGTATCCACTAACCTTAGTGTAGCTTAAAATCACCTATTTCTCCTTTCACTTGCTTTCCTCCTTTTTGCTTTTCTCTTTTCCATGTAATTCCTTTTTAGGCTAAAATAAAAGAGGAGGAAATCATAAATTAATGCTATGTATTTCAACATGAAATTGCTCAACAATAATTCTATTAATTATTCTTTACAATCTTATACCAAAATCCCCAATTAATTTTAACAAAGACTTAGCTAAAATCTTACCTAATTAGATCAACTTTCTCTCATTAAAAATTTTTCATTTTTAAGCTTGTTATTACTTCACTTTAATTTCTAGATGAAGAGGATGCTTTCTAGTATAATTGGATTAAATTAGGGCTTGAGATATGGTGAAAGGAGAGAGAAATGAAGAAAAAATAATGGACAGAGCTTTAGGTATGGTGAATTTGATTTTGCAAGAGAAAATGGTGGAAATTTATAGAATTTTAGGCAAAATTATAGAGGATTCTAGACCCCTTTAGGATTTTCTTCAATCAAGCAAACCAATAGCCAAGGTTCCTTCATTTACTATTTAATCTAATGGCTTATTTTTAAGCCACTTATCATGATTTCATTGGTTCCTACACTTCTTTTTGCTATGTTGATACATATAGCTAATAATAACTCATTTTCTAATGATAATTATGCCCTTGGATGATTTAAATATGGCATTTAAGCCCACTAATTAATTTAACCTCAAAATTTAACTATTTTTCTGAATTGATGTTTTGCACATTAGCTTTAAAATTTTATGTTGCATGTAACAACATATACAAAAGCATGTGTTTAAAATTTCAAGTCATTCTAACATTATTTTGGTATACTTCCAGCTCCGACGGCAAAAACTATTCATCTGAAACCCAAAATTTTGAAACTATCCAAAAAATTCTTTTTTACTTCCAATAACTCCTTTATGCTATTTCTAATGTGTCTATATGATCGACATAATTTTTGAAGGTTTATAGAATATTTTTGAGTTTGGTGAAACTTTGAGTCAACCCTTTTTACTATATTGAGTAAAATCTTCATTGTCTATTTTTAAGAACCTATTTAAACTCAATTTTAACTCAAATTGTACCTATAAACTTCATTTAATACCTATTTTCTCATTTAGGGGTTAAGTCAAACTTGCCGCCAGGTCACCCATCCTTGGATTTCCTAGCCTAAGCACGACTAACACTAACACACTTTTAAATTTTTCTATATCCTACTGTAATTACTCCAAAAACTGTTCCATGGTTACTGTTCATGTTTTAGAATGTATCATACATGTCAGATGCAAATTTTGGGGTGTTACCCAATACCTTTCTACAAAAGCATTAATGTGTCATCTTTGTGTTTATTGTTTTGACAATATGTCTTTAGGATAAGTTTGTTCATTTGAATTACAAGAATCGATTGATCTTTATTAATACCAACATCCAACTTTATTGTGTGAATGATTTAAGTTTAATTGGATGTTTAACTTATTATGCATGATTAATAACCATATATAATATGTTAATCAATTTGTTTATAATGAGAATTGGGGCATTTTGGTGGAAAAGGAATTAAATTTACTTAAAGTTTAGAAATCACTTAGGAGATATGGATTTCACTTTAAGGGGTCAAAGAATGGGCATAAAACTTTATGATTTTCATCTATTTCCACAATGACATAAGAGTGCTTATGGACTCAAGGTAGGAATGCGAGTTTGAGAATGGCACTTAGGGATAATAGGCCATATTCTCTAATCATTGCATACTTATTTGTTCGTTGAATCTTTACTTGATCAATTCATGTCTTGTAGTTCTAATAGCTTCATTTGATTGTATTTATAGTTACAAATTAAGATTAGGTTATTATTTTGTTGATTTAGGACTTTAGTATAAACAATTCATTCAAAGTTATCATTACCTATCCATCTAAGTATCTCTTTGGTTAAAATAAAACAAATCTTATATCTTGCCTAGCGTTTGACACTCTACTCACTCTATCTAAGTCTTATAGACTAAGGTATTAAAATTTACATCGTAGTAGTAAACAAGAAGTAAGAGAAGGAAATTAAGTGGAGTTGAAGAAGCATTTTTGGTTGCATAAAAAGGTATGGGAACTCTTAATATTTTCCATTTGTTTACCAATGTTAAATTGTTTGAAATTGCATATTGGATGGGTGGAAGAGATAGAAACATGATTTTGATGCTTGTTGTTACTTACTCAAGCATTTTGATACATAATCCACCACGTCCCACTTCATACATAGCCACCAGTAATGTTGCTTTTGATCCTTATAGATTTTTTTCCTACTTGGGCATATCATAAAAATAGAATTATGGGCTTCGGATATCAATCTCAACTTTAATTCACTATTAATTGGAACATATAACCAGCCTTTGAAGTGTAAGCTTCCATCATCCCTTACAATAAAATCAGCATGTTTACCTTCTTGTACTTATAATACTAACTGTTGTATCTTTTCATCATGTTTCAAAGCATCAAAAATCTCTTGTACCAAATGGGGTTTGGCTTTTATTTGGGCAAACAACTCTCAACCAAAAGCTATTCTCTAACTACTTTGTTGTAATGCTAAAGTTACAATAATACTTAGAGCATCAGCTACTATATTAGCCTTACTAGGATGGTAATCCACAATGCAATCATAGTCTTTAAAAAGCTCCAACCACTTTTATTATCTCAGACTCAATTATTATTGAGTAAGTAGATACTTCAGACTCTTTTTGACTATAAATATCCTACATTTTTCACCATATAAGTAGTGTTACCAAATTTTTAGAGTGAACACCAATGTAGCAAATTCCAGATCATGTGTAGAGTAATTTTGTCCATATGATTTTAGTTCTGTAAAAGCATATGCAACCACTTTACCTTCTTCCATTAAAACACATCTTTACTTACTCTTAGATGCATCATTGAATATGACATATTCCTCATCGGAGGTGGGTCGCACTTACACAAAATCTTTCATAAGCATCCTTTTTAGTTGTTCAAAACTTGCTTGACATCTTGCATAACACTCAAACTTTTCTCTCTCCACAAAAATCTAGTCAAAGGAGACGCTACAACTAAGAACCCTTTCACAAATGGTTGGTAGTATCCAACTAGCCCTAAGAAGCTTGTTATTTCATTTATATTTTGAGCTGGCCTATAATTAATAATCAGCACTACCTTGCTAAGATCAAATCATAAACCTTTACAAAATGCCATATGCCATAGGAAAGATATCTCTTTTAATCATAATTCACATTTACTTAACTTGGCATACAATTGTTTCTCTCTCTGGGTCTGTAACATAACTGGTAGGTGTTGGGCATGTTCTTACTCGTTCTTAGAATAAACTAGTATATCATCTATGAAAATAACCATAAATTGGTCCAAATAGGGATTAAGCATCCTATTCATCAGACCTATAAATGCAGTAGGGGCATTAGTCAACCCATATAGAATCACTAGAAATTCATAGTGTCTGTATCAAGTTTTAAATGCAATCTTTAGAATGTCACCTTCTTTCACTGAAATCTTGTAATATCCAAATAGTAGGTCAATTTTAGAAAACGAGCACAACTGATAATCAATGTACATGCAAATTGTACCATTTTTTATTTTAACAAACAAAATCGAAGCTCCCCATGGAGCGGTACTAGGTCTTATAAACCCCTTGTGTAACAACATCTATAACTGAACATTCAATTCTTTTAACTCGGTAGAGGGTATTCTATATGGTGTTTTAGATATTGGAACAACATTAAGCCATGTTTTAATAGTTAACTCCACTATCCTTACCGGAGGAAATTCAAGTAATTCTTCTTTAGGGAATATATTCAGGAATTCTGTTACTGCTGGAATATCATGAAGCTTTACATTTACCTTTTTCAAATTAAGTACATAAGCCAAATAAGCTCATATCTCTTCCTAAGAAATCCACTGGCCTGTATAACTGATATTACATTAGCCATCAGACTATCACCAATGCCACATGATTCAATTCAAGCACCATCGAAATCTCGAAAGGTCAACACTTTAGACTTACAATCAACTATAGCCCCATGCTTTGCCAACCAATCCATCTCAAAAATCAAATCAAATTTATAGAAGGGTAACTTAATCAAGTTCACTAAGAACTCACTACCTTGAATAGCGGTAGGACAATCTTTAAAAATTTTATTGACCCATACACTACTACCTAGGGGACTGGTGAAATGGATATTATATTATAATCGATCTACAAATAACTATTTATTAGAAGATCCACCAACACAAATAGAAAATATGTAGAGCCAAGATCAATCAAAACATGCATATCAAAACCAAAAAGAGAAACTATATCCATTGCAACCTTAGGCATGTCTTGATCTTCTAGAGCTTTCATGCATATGCTCGATCTATAGCTCGTGATACCAAAGGCTAATCAATAGTTTGTGAAATGACTCCAATATTTGACCTAGATTGACTAGGTCCAGCTTGTCCTTTACCCTTAGACGGGACATTGGAAGCTCCCCTACTAACCTGTGATGCCTAGGTGGTGCCTATAAGGCCGTTTGTAACCACACTATATAAAAACAGGATTTTAGCAACAGTGTTTATCAACAGATTAAATTTCATAGGTAAAATAAGATATTACCAATGGATTACTGCTAAAATTGGTAATGCGTAGGTAAAAAAATTGAATTTGATAAATGATGACATTTTTACCGATAGAATTAATAATTCATCGATATATTTGGCAAGAAATATTGGTGCCTTTTGTGAATGACAAATTTAGCAATGGTTATATTCATTGATAATTAAATTTATCATTTACCTTTTATAGCAATGGAATTTTCATCGGTAATACAAGTACCTTTGAAGATTTACTGACAGATGTGATGACAAATTTTCATTCCATCGGTAAATAAATGTGGGAAGTTTTAAGCGTCGCATTTAGTGATAGAAATAGTGGTAAAAATTTATGGCGACCATGTTATAGTTTATTATCGTCATTATGCTTTTATTTAAATTTTTTATATTTAATTTTAATAAAATAATTTTGGTAAAAAACCCCCATGATCTATGGTCCCTCATTCAGTTAAGCCTTAGAGTTGATATTTTTTCCCCAGCCGCTCCAACGTTCCTCCTTGCTATGTCAACAATGACATTACCCCTATTGATGATTCACCACCACTCCCATCTCTCCCTCATTTAACCTTGCTATCTTCCTCCCTCGCTCTCAATATGTGTCTATCCCACTCTCTTCACCTCTATTAGCCTTTCTCTTTGATTTACAGTTTATCTTTTTGTGTCTTAGCCTTTATCTCCCTTAAAGCTCACTATTTTCCTCTCTCTTTTTATTTTTATCTCTATCCTTCTCTCTTCCTTATTGAATCTATCTCTCTTTCTCCCTTACTTAGTTTGTCTCTCTCTTACACTTGAAGCTCGCTTATAATATTTTTTGTGCAATAAAAATTGTAGCGCATGCATCTATGAAAGTAAGGGCCTTTTTGTTATTTTTATTAATTTGAAGTTTTATTTCTTGATTGAGATTCTTTTTGCTGATTATTCAATTTATGTTTCTTGGGATGATGCCATTGGCTTGTACATTCTCTCTATTGATATATGATCCCTCATTCAAGATCTTATTAATCTATAACACCCTACATTCATCTATAAATTTGTACATTATGAGTTGTCATTGATGACATTTCGTAGTTACTCAAATTAAATTATTCTTTAATTTTACTGATCAATGGTTGGTTATTGAATCGTGGTTAACTGATTAATTATGTACTAGCTGACTGCATTTTTATTATTGAATCTTCAGTGCCCGACCTTGCAACACTGTTGTTTAATAGTTGATTCGGTTATACACATTCCATCTTTGTGAAACTATTTTAAGTAGAACTTCCTTTTTTACCTTGGGTGTCATTTTATTATTTAAAATTTAAAATTTGTTCCTTTATTACCATAAGTCACCATTTAATTCTTTTATAATTAAATTATTTATTTAATTTCACATATTCCCCTGTATAGAGGAAAGTTTCTATTCGGTCTAAGGAACTTTCTTGTTTCTTATTTTCTATATTGAATTTACTCTAATCTTTCCTTTTTTTTCTCTTTTTGTTTTTACTCGATTTTAAATTTGAATTTACACTTTAATCCTCGAATTCACATATGAACTTGCAAATTACATTTCGCTCCCAAATCCTTTCATACATCATGTTTGATCTCGATTTAAACTCTTTTTACTTTTTAACTTTTTTCATTATAAATATAAAATTTACATATGGGTCCTTATATTTTCTTCTTTTCATGTTCTAGCTTAAGTCATTTCAACTTTAATTCTTTTTACAACTTTAACCTTTTATACTTCACCTTAAATGCTAAATTTATAATTTAGTCCCTAAGCATGCTTATGAAGTAATAATTTACAGTTAGGTCCCTAAACTTTCATGTATTTATGATTTTGTCTTTTTCCACTTATTTAACCATTTAAACTTCTCTAATTACCTTATTGAAATCAAATTACAATTTGCACCTCATTTATTATGTAATTACCCTTTTACCCCTTTTTAAGTCTATTAATCATATTTTTCATTTTACTTCTCATTTGATTACATTTATGACCTTTTTTAAGCATTATTTACTTTTTGGTCCCTATTTTTTCGCATATTTACCCTCTTACCCCTATTCAAATTATTGCTCATAATCCTTTTTACTATTTCATATTATTTTGTTCTTTTCATATCTTTTTATGGTATTCTAATTATGTCACGCATCATACATTCTTATCTATAATGTCTTCATCAATATTACATACAAAATCATAAAATACATAATAAGTAACATCTACACCTAATGAAAAATATATTATTTCTAAAGGGTACACCATTTTAGTTTTTCATGAATATCATTATATACACATAGTAAACAATATAACTAAATATTTATTCAAGGTCAAATCATAATCAATTAACCTAATTTTAAACATTATGTGATTAAAATCCTAATTAACATTAATTAATTATATTATACAATACAATGTATAATTTGGCCACATAGTATTTTTCACTTCACCACTTTGTTTTCTTCATTAATCCAAGCTCACATAATGTTAGTTTATCATATTATGTATTTATATGTTGTCACATACCCATTTTACCTTGATAACTCGTGGTGGCCTATATGTGTTCCTTTATGTTCACATACTAACTACTATATCCATGTGTTATTTTAAGCTCAAATCATTCAATCAACACCCATTCTTCTTTAAATTCATCATTTTATGTTAAACATTCCATAATTTATCCAATTTTTACATGATAAATTATTATGTTCACTAACAAAATTATGTTCACATAATATTTGGGATTCTAATTAATCATATCATATTCTCTACTTATTGCAATATTTAATTTCAAGCATAATGTCCAAATAATCATAAATTTTATCATCTCATGCCATGGTTCCTAATTTGACCATCTTTAAATTTCTTCTTATTTGATAATTTTCTTTGTTGATTCTACACTTTTATATGTTATTATGCTATCTTACTAAAATACATCAACTTATTTTACATTTTTATGAAGATTATCAAATTACATAATATAAACCTTTACATAATTCAAGGAAATTAATTAAAATAAAGTATAAATTAATGTCTAGTTACTTCAAATTGGCTTTAAATCATCCAATTTGCCCTCATCCCTTTATGGTCCACTTGATTTCCTTTATTTATCACTTTGACTGAATTCTATCTAATTGGTTTCTCCAAATTTTCATTCTTCTTTTCCATATTTTCTTTTACTCACTTTACCAAAAATAACTTTAGAAATGGTATTAGATGGAATTAGAACCTTAGAATTATTTAAAATGAAAAATTAGGTAGGATTCCATTGGAGAAGTATGGAGAAATTTAAAGAAAAGTGGGTATATATAGGCTAGCTAGAGGGAGGGAGAAAATGGAAGAATCGTTTAGATTTTTTATTTTTTTATCTATTTATACCCATCTTAGTTGGGCCAAAATAGGTCGAACCACTTGGTCCAATTAGCCTAATTTCACTTATTTAATTCATTTTTTGGCCTAATTAATTCCTCAATTAATTTATTTACTCAATTTCTAGTTCTAATTAATTCTACCCCAATATCTTATGATAATTATGCCCTTACATCAATGAAAAATGCCCATTAACTCCGTTAATTAAACTAAACTTAATTTTTCATAATTTTTTATAAATTAGTGTTTTGCTCATCAGAATGCTCTGAAATTTTACCTTAAATGCCCAAATATAAGCAAGAAAATTTAATTAGAATTTTAGCTCATTCTAAGCTCATTTAGGTATAGTTTTAAGCTTTGGAGGAAAACCAGACAATCTAAAATCCAAATATTCAAAATCATCAGAAAATTTATTTTTCTCTTTTAGATACTAATTTAGACTATATCCAGTAAATCTATAACTTTTATTGATTTTTAAAGGCCATTTGCTATTTTTAGAGTTTTTGTCAAACTCACGGTCAACCCTTTTGATAGTACTAGGAAAATTCTTCTCTATTTATTTTGAAGGCTTATTTAAGCTTAATTTTATCTCAAATTGTACAATTGGACTCCGTTTAACACCTATTTTTTTATCCCAAGTTGAGTCCAGCTGCCCACAAAATCATCCATCCTCTGATTTTTCTGGCTTGAGCACATTTAACACTAATGCATTTTTAAAATTTTCTGTACTATTCTACT
Organism: Excoecaria agallocha; assembly: GCA_037975025.1. Lineage (NCBI taxonomy): Eukaryota > Viridiplantae > Streptophyta > Magnoliopsida > Malpighiales > Euphorbiaceae > Excoecaria > Excoecaria agallocha. The sequence goes on along the minus strand of CM075814.1, from coordinate 27,489,778 downwards.
GCGATTACCCCAAAAACTGGGATAGGGTTACTGTTTGTGCTCTCGAATATACCATACATGCCCGATATATTCAACAAGGAATTATATTTCTCTTCTCCTAATAAAAGTTTCATCCCCAGTATTTACTTAGAATGGAAAACTATATAGGTTTGTCCATAGATATGGCCATATCTACTATTGAAAAAAATTAAATATATGAGTACGTAAATAAATATATAAATATATTAATAAATAACTAAATAAATAATAATATATATTTAGATAATAAACCCTGGATGTATTTTTATCCATGCACGACATGTATTACACAATGTATATATTTCTTCTATCCATGCACGACATGTACCATAAAGCATATATATAGTACAATGATTATTCATTTATGCTTATGTCAAATTCTAATTATCTAAATAGACTGAAGGGACTGTGCTCTTGATGTGATTCTGGTGCTCCAGTATAGGTAGAGGAATCATAATTTAATAAGATCTAGCTAACCCACTGTAACTGTTTGTGAATGGAGGAGGGACCACTTATAGTGATCTGACAGCTCTATCATGAATGGGTGGAGGAACCACTTGTTGTGATCCCACTACTCCACATAATATACTGGATGAGTAGAGGGGCCACTGCTTCACAATACATGAATGGTGGATGGACCACTTGTCATGATCCAAATGCTCAACATTATTACCGTATGAGTGAAAAGATCACTCGCCATGACCTAACTGGTCTACACTATAACTGTATAAGTGGAAGGATCACTTGTCGTGACCCAATTACTCCACAAGGTAAATATATGAAATGTATACATATACATGTTGAAATATATGTATGTGTGTGTGTATTGATAGTTTATATATGTATCTTTTACAGCTATGATATACAAACATCATGTATATAAATATATACATTATACTACCCACTATTATAGATAACTAACATGCATGCCATAAGACTTACTAATTTTCTTTTTATCTTACGTCATTTGTAAATTGAAAAATTTAGTGCATTTTTTTATTTAAATTCATAGTGTAATTATTGTTTACTTCTGCCTATAATTTACTATCTATTCCTGCTTATTTTTAAGAAGTGATAGAAACTAACTGATCATTTTGTGTAAATAACTAATATATCTTTATTGGATGTATGTTAACTATATTGTAAGTATATTAATTAATATAATAACCTACTTATGGCCACATGTCGTTTCACTATTTTCTCCCATGCGCAAATTAGACATCCTAATTCCTTGAACTATTCTAATATATACTTTTTGGGCAGTTATAATAGTAGTTAATGCTAGAACTGGATAGGTACATCTAAATTTCCAAATTCCATTATCCATATAGGGCATGCACCCATATTAGCTTAATCATCCATCTACCATGACATAAATACTCCGATCTTAGGTTCGCTTAAACCATGCACAGATACCACTTAATGTAACATGCTAAGTTCATCCATAAAGTTGTACATTATAAGTTTCCATTGAAGACATTTCATAGTTACTCAAATTAAATTATTCTTTAATTTTACTGATTAATGGATGATTCATTAACAATTAATTATTCAATTAATATTTCAAGTACCGATTATCGATAGCATTCTAAATGGTCGTATATTGTTTGATTTACTTTGTGTCATAGTTTTAATATTCCTTTAATTAATTGTTATTCCCTTGGTATGAATTTTGATCGAATAATGGGTTAACCATAATTCATCCCCACAACATAGTATAAAAATTTCCATTGACATATATATTGAATCATACATATACAACTAATTGTCATTCGTTATATATCAAAACTTATTACATATTTGTTATATAATCTTAGTATAAAATATGACTAAACTTTATGTCATCAGAGAAGTTTCATGTACTACCATACTGCATTTTTGTTATTGAATCTTTAGTGTCCAACCTTGCAACATCGTTTTTTAATAGTTAATTCAGTTATACAAATTCTTTCTCTATGAAACTATTTTAAGTATAATTTCCGTTTTTATCTTTTGTGTCATTTTATTATTTAAAATTTAAAATTTGTTCTTTTGTTAACATAAGTCACCATTTAATTCTTTTTTACTTAAATACTTTATTTAATTTCACATATTCCTAGATATAGAGGACAATTTCTGTTCGGTCCTCGGGACTTTCTTATTTCTTATTTTGTATTATGAATTTACTTTAATATTTCCTTTTTTGTCTCTTTTTATTTTTATTCAATTTTAAATTTGAATTGACATTTTAATCCTCAAATTCACAGATGGAGTGGCAATTACATTTTGGTCCTTAATCCTTTCTTCCATCATGTTTGATCTTGATTTGAACTCTTTTTACTTTTTAACTTTTATTTAAATCCAAATATAAAAATTACATGTTGCACTTTATATTTTCTTCTTATCATGTTTCCAACCTATGTCGTTTCAACTTTAACTCTTTTTACATCTTTAATCTTCCACTTCACCTTAAATGATAAATTTACAATTTAGCCTATAAGCATGCCTATAAAGTGATGATTTATAGTTAGCTCCCTGAACTTCCATTTATTTATGATTTTATACTTTTTCACCTATTTAACCATTTAAACTTCTCTAATTACCTTATTGATATCTAACTATAGTTTGCACCTCATTTATCATACAATTACCCCTTTACCCCCTTTTAAATAATTAATAATGTTTCTCATTTTACTTTTTATTTAATTCTATTTATGACATTTTTTATGCATAATTTATTTTTTGGTCCCTATTCTCTTACATATTTGCCATCGTAAGGACACAATCATGGCCCTAATCGGATTGTGGTTAATTAACGAGGATTATGGTTAAATGAGATAAGACTTTATTGTATTGATAATGTTATTTCCCATGAGGGGTATTATGGTAATTTTGGCATATAGGTAAATGAGCATGGTTAAATTATAACTAATGCAATCAAAGTAAGTTAGAAGAGAAAAATAGTAAGTTAGGGGTTTAAGGCATTGTGGAAATTTTCCTTGGGGAGATATTTGCCCCACTCACCTATTTAGGGTTCCTGAAGACTGAGGAGATCAACATAAGGGGGTCTCTTTCTCTCTCTCTTTCTTTTTTCTCTTAGTTACAGGCTGAAGGAGCTCAAGCTTAGGGTTGGTGAGTGCATAAAAAGGTAATGTTTTCCCCTCTTGTAGTCTTTCTTCCTTAGGTTCAATTTCCAAATTTAATGGTTTATAGGATTATGATTGTTATCTCTAGGTCCAAGGAGAAGAAAGAAATCTTGAGAAAAAGGGAATAGATAAGAGTATGAAGGAAGGAAAGGAACTAGAGGAGTTAAAGCATCCGTATCAGGTACGGGAATTATGTTTACTGCACTGTTCATTGTTCATATAAGTTGTTACAAGAACTTTGCTTTCTTATTCTTGTATGTGAGTCATATTTGATGAAGTTGAAGGCTAAAGCTAGCAACATTGATGAGTTTGGAAAGATTTAAAGGTTTCATGAATATTGGTGTGAGCTATTAGATTGAACTTGGTTGAAATCTAGAAATTAAGTGCATAATCTTGGCTTCAGTGCACGGTCAAGCATGGTTTTTCTTTTTACTTTGCATGACCACTCATGGTTTTTCTTCTTGCTTTGCATAACCACTTATGGTTTTTCTTCTTGCTTTGCACGGCCACTCATGGTTTTTCTTCTTTGTTTTCACGTCCACTTATGGCCTTTCTCCTCTCTTTGCATGGCTAAGTAAGGCCTATGGTTATTGATGTATGGCCAAGCATGTTCTTCTTCTCTCCACTGCATGGCCATATGTACTTCTTTTATTCATCTGAGCTAACTCTCACCCTAAGTTTAAGCCATGTATTTATATCATGAACACAATATTATATGGTTTATAAGATTATTAAGAGAACAAGAGTTGGGTTGAATTGGCTATAGTAAGTAAAACTATTGATAAATGGTTATTAAGTAATGATTGTTATGTGAGTTGATATCAGTGGATTAATAGATCATGAAAGTCTCTCTCTCCTTTATGCTAAAAGTTCATATAGATATGGTTTAGAAAGGCATGAATATAAGAAGAAGTATTATAGAAATTTAAAAGACATAAATGTTATTATAAGAGGAAGGAGTTTGAATTAAGCTGTAAGTTACTAAAAGTCACCTGTAAGGTGAACAAAACATGATCACTTAATTGGAGAAACCTCTACATGTATATATATACACACATAGTAGCGTGAAAAGGTTTAGGACAATAAAACTATAAGGATGTAATTTGGAGTCCACTTAAACTCTAAATTAGAGGGACTTACACATGGTAATGCTAAATTAATTAGGTTGCTAAAATGTGTTTTAGTGCCTAATAGCCCAAAACTAAAAAGAGTAAGAAGAAATATCATAATCACAAGATTATATGCTATGTATTATGCCCTGTATAGTATGGTATAAGGTATGTACTATGCCAAAGCAAATTGTTTTACCTCAAGTGCTTTACATTGATAATCCTTTGCAACGGTATGAAAAATACTATGATTTAACCTAGTAATAATAAGAAGATAGTTGCAATGTTACATGTTTAAGTTAAAAGAGATGGAATATTAATTGACACTTAATTATGGAGCTATAGAAGTTTGGGCTAAGCCATAATAGGAATTAATGATGAGCATTGATGTAAAAAACCTACTTAATTATCTGTTTATGCGCTATGACATAATATGAAAACCGCAAGTCAACAAGTAATGTGCTAATGATTGCGATGAAATAATCTTATATAAACTTAACTGGGTTTAAAATGTTATAAGATAAAAAGTACGAGTAAGATGATCAATGTATATGTGATAATATCAAGGAAGATCACTTTTTATCCATAATCTTATAGACTATAAAAGTGAGCTAAAATGATTAAAGATGCGTAAGTGTCGACCTTAATCTAAAGAGTGCCTACTCATATTCTTATATAGAGTATAAATGCATGAGTATTGTTTAAAGTAATTATGCATTGATGGGAGTTATGATGTTGTATAGATGCTACTCATGGAAAACAACAATGAGGTATGCCATTAAGAACTATCAATGAGTTAAATAAGTTCAGTATCTTATAATTGACATACCTTTACTAGGATAAGTAGTCTAATTCAGTATGTGAACATGTATGCATAATGAAAGCATGTATTGCCATGATTTAAGCTGCATATACATATGTATATGTGTATATGGTCATGCACAATGCTAGTTATGAAATATTGCATGTTATTATTTTTTGCATAAACAAGTAACTATTATGACATGAACGAATGAAAATTGATGCAACTATATGATCAAATGATGGCATCCATGTGTATTAGAGCCTAAAGCTCAATATTGAAGTATGATAAGAATAATATGCATTCTTATATTTCGATGGCATTAGGCAAATATGCTATATTAAGTAAAGAAAGATATGTTGAATCAAAATATACTGAAGAACAGTAAAGCCTGGGGGTCTTAGTTCAGTTGTAGATTAGATAGGCATGCCTAGAAGGATGCGGTTGCAGCTGCCATAGTTGGCCCCATTTGGGCCTTGTTCCTTAATGAAACCATTGCTCTACCCCATTTGGGTCTATCGTTTGTTCCTTACTGGAATCGTTGTTCGGCCCCTTTGGGGTCTATTGTTTGATATCTTTGGATATCCATTATTTGAACCTTCAGGTATCCATTGTTCCTGTTATCCACCCTTTGAACTAGTACTTATGCAGGCTATTAAAGATGATAAAAAGTATAAGAAATAAAGTAATATATATGCACTGATTTTCTTCACTTATTTAACATAAGCATGATGAATGGCCTGTTGTATTGAGTTGTTTTATCTTAAATTCGTTTTGGCTATAAACTCTCTATGAAATGAAATGCTATGTTCATTATGACATGATTGCGATATCTCACACCTATTATGAGGAAGGTTCCCGTGTGAGGGCCGGTGCACGTTAGTTCTACCAATGGATTCCACGATGAATAGGTGGGCTGATTGGGCCACAAGCTTACAACATTGCATTAAACATTATACAAACTGTGTCATACATAATGATCTTCATGTATGTGGAAGTTATGAAATGTTTGCATGTGGTATAAAGACTTTATCGGTTAATCATTATGGGTAATACCTGTTCTTTGAAATGGCATGCAAATCCGTTAGTATGTATATGAAGATGTACTCATATATATGTATATATATAATTCTGACATAAGCAATCCCTTATGAATTGAATTAATGTTGAATGTATACTTTATGTACCCAACGAGACTTAATGCATTAAGCAGAAGTTTTATACTATCAATAATTTTAATAAATGGATTCTTAAAATAATAGGACTATAAGGTGCATGAACTAGGCTAGTTAATAGTTAAAAGAGATTATATGATGATAGTGAAGTGACAAGTATTCAGGAATAAGATAAGCTATGTAATGCTCTAGATTATGATAAACAAGATATTTATTGTTAAAGATGAAGAATCCCCCCAATCCCCATTGAGTAATGATCCATATGATAGATATATATGTTCTCCTAAGTTATAGTGGAAGTTGTGTAAAATAATATGTAATTGAAAAAGGATCATCTATAGAGTTTGCTCCCCGCTATGCTTTATAGCTTAGCACGGGTTTGTTTGTCCATCTAGGTTTCAGGATAAGCTCTAGTGGATCAATAGCTATAGTGGCTAGACAACCATTAAAGAGAAGATCTGGCAGATTGCAGTTGACTTTGAGGATTTCATTATGTATTGTTTGCCAATTATGTTAGGCCTTCTTATTTATAAGTTTAATTTAATTTAGTATGGCATGTAATTATGGCTTGTATTGTTAATTATTATTATTTCGTCCTGATCCTTACTAATTTAATGATTATGATTGATGATTATCCATGGTTAGTGGATTAGGGTGTTACATCTTACCTCTATTGACATTATTAGTCATATTCCTTTTTGTTATTTCATATTATTTTGTATTTTTCCATAACTTTTAATGGTATTCCTAATTATATCACACATCATACGTTATTATCTATCATTTCTTCATCAATATTACATACAAAATCATAAAATACATAATGAGTAACATCTACACCTAATGAAAAATATATTATTTCTAAAAGGTACACCATTTTATTTCTCAATGAATATCATTATGTGCATATAGTAAACAATATAACTACATATTATTAAAGCTCAAATCATAACTAATTATACTTTTACACATTATCTACTTAAAATGCTAATTAACATCAATTAATTATATTATACAATATAATGTATATTTCAAATACATAGGATTTTCACTTTTCCACTTTATTTTCTTTACTAGCCCATATTGACATCATGTTAGATCATCATCTTATGTATCTATATGTTGTCATATACCCATTTTATGAAGATAATTCTTTGTGTCCTACCTGTATTCTTTTATGTTCACATATTGACCTCCATGTCCATGCCTTATTTTAAGCCCAAATCATTTAATCCATACTCATTCTTCTTTATATTCATCATTTCATGTTAAACATTCCACTAATTATATAGTTTTCAGATAATAAACTTTAGGTCTCAAGTCGATCACACTAGGTTTAATAGCTTAGACCATGATTTTCCACACATTATTATGTTGGGTTTCGACAAGGGGAAAATAAAATACATATGCAGCGGATATATGAAACCGACCAGGATCTATGCATTCCAATTGCTTCAATGAAGAGAAAGTAACGATTACTAAATTCTTAAAGTGTAAAAATCATCTTATAGGAACTGCCTCACATGAAATGAACACCCTATATCAGTATCCACATTCGAATATAATGAACGAATTTGCTCAAAGTGCTAGCTCCCTTCCTTGGCAACTAAGGTAACATAGAAAACAATTTTCTATTTCACTATCTCAAGAATGATGGCTCCCTCTTTTTGTATGTCACTTAGGGTTCTAAATCATGCATATCATATATATATATAGGTGACCTAAACCTAATGTCAGGCCCACGTTTCTTATTAAAATAAGAAATACTTTATTTCTTATTTAAAATAAGAATTATAATATTAATCTTAATTAATATTTATTTATTTTATTTTTTATTTCAAATTTTAATTTGTCATAGAAAAAAATTCGAAATGCCTGAGTTAACCCTTAGTCCATTCATCACATTTTATGTGTGTAACCCAATAGGTTCATATTATATTGGTTGTGGGCTCCAATACCATTATGGGCTCACAAGTCATAAGCAGCCTCTAGCAAAACATTACAACTACCCAAATAATATCAATTTCGATACTTTAATTTTAACTTCATAGAACATATTATAATATATTTGTCAAATGATATCTTGTTTGAACATAAGTCATAGTCCATGTCGAACTTATATAGTTCGAACATATAATTTTTCGATTACTAAATAGACTAATAATATCAAATGACATTGATCGCTCCATCAATTCATTTGAGCATGGCCATGCATTTCTCAGTTATACTTATTAAGGGGTCCAATAGATATCTCTCTCATAAAAGAGGGATAAATTCCATCTTGAATATTCACTATCCTCAGCTTGATTCTTATCATGTCCAATCATAACCTTTATTATTATCCGATTAAAGATAATATCTGATTATGTCAAAAGATAATGTTTCTCATGTCGGATACTATGGTAATCTCAGGTCTACGGATCGATAACATAACTACTATAAGATCACTAATGACATTAACCCATGTAGTATCTCATAATGGGTCTATCCAATACCTTATTCTCCAATAAGTTTGATTTATATCACCATATGTATTGATCCCATGATTATCAATCAAACTTGTAGTCTTTATTTATCATTATTCCTTTTAATGATAAATGACTAAGGAAAGCCAAAAAATACATTGATTTCTTACTTATAAACGTGGTTATATTCTAACATACAAAAATATAATAACATGAAGAAAACCCAATTTTATAATATGAAATGTGACTTTACATAAGGAAACAAATATATGGCCTAGGGCATAACTACTAACAATCTCCCACTTGGACTAGGCCTAATCACATTTAATACCCATAGACCTAGTATGATAATCATGTTTGGCTTGCGCGTGAACCTTTATAAGTGGATCATCAATGTTGTCATCTGTTGGTACTACGCATATTTTGACATATCATCTTTCAATGATTTCATGAATGAGATTAAAGCACCTGAGTATATGTTTGGATCTTTGATGGGATCTAGGCTCTTTAGCCTATACTATAGCACCATTATTATCACAATAAAGGTCTATAGGATTTGTGATATGAGGAACTACCCTTAGTTCAACAATAAATTTCTTGATCGATATTGCTTCCTTAGCTACATCTGATGCTGCTATATACTTAGCTTTTATTGAAGAATCAACGACAATGCTTTATTTAGAACTATTTGAACTAACAACACCTCTATTTAACAAAAAAACATATCCAAACTGTGATCTATAGTCATCTTTGTTAGATTGAAAGCTTGCATCTGTGTTGCCATTTACTACTAGCTCATCTTCCAATCCTCCATACACCAATAATGCATCTTTAGTTCTTCTTAAGTACTTAAGGATATTCTTAACGGTTGTCTAGTGACTTTCACAAGGATTCGACTGGCATCTATTTGTTATGCTCAATGCATATAAAATGTCTGATCTAGTATATAACATGGCATACATGATAGATCCTACAACCAAAGTATAAGGAATCAAACTCATACGGTCTCGCTCATTAGATGTCATAGAACATTGAATCTTGCTAAGAGTAATTCCATGAGACATTGGAAAAAATCCTCTCTTAGAATTTTCCATGCTGAACCTATTTAGCACCTTATCTATATAAGTACTTTGACTCAAACCAATTATCCTTTTAGATCTTTCCCTAAAGATCTTAATCATAAGGATAAAAGCAGCTTCGCCTAGATCTTTGATTGAAAAAGATTTCCCTAAAAAATCCTTGGTCTTTTGTAAGGTAGGGATATAATTCCCAATGTGTAATATGTCATCGACATAAAAGATGAGAAACATTACTACACTTCAACTAATCTTCTTGTACACACAAGGTTCATCTTCATTTTTGGTGAATCCAAACTCTTTGACTGTTTCATCAAAATGAAGACTTCAGGTACGAAAAGCTTACTTTAATCCATAAATGGATCTTTATAGCTTGCATACCTTCTTAGAATTCTCAGGATGAACAAAACCTTTAGGTTGTGTCATATACACATCCTCAAGTAAGTTTCCATTTAGAAAGGCTATTTTGACATCCATTTGCCATATCTCATAGTCATAATATGCAGCAATAGCAATTAGGATTCTTATTGATTCAAGCATTGTGACTGGTGAAAAGGTTTCATAAGTTTGCTTAAAACCTTTTACAACAAGTATTGCCTCACAGGTATGTAGTTTCCCATCCATGTTAGTTTTCTTCTTGAAAACCCATTTGCACCTAATGGTTTTAATTCCTTTAGGAGGATCAATCAAGTTCCAAACTTGATTATCATACATGGTTTGCATTTCAAATTTCATGGCCTCTAGCCATTTCTCAGAGTCTAGACTTGACACAACATCTTGATAGGTAGTAGGCTCATCTTGATCCATGAACATTACTTCATGACTATCCATTACAAGAAATCCATATCTCTCGGGTTAATGCCATGCCTAATTAGATCTATGCAATTCTTGTGTAACTTGCATAGGTTTCGTAACTATTTGTGAAACTTGTTGAGTTTTCAAGGTATATTTTACTCCCACTAATTCTTTTAGAAATAAATTCTTTTTCTAGAAAGAAACCATTTTGAGCAACAAACACTTTATTCTTAGAGGGATTATAAAAATAATATCCTTAATTTCTTTAGGATATCCCATAAATAGGAATTTATCAAATTTTGGTGCTAATTTATTTCGAAACTAGTCATTTGACATAAACTTCATAGTTCCAAATCTTTTAAAAAAATAGACTAGGAGTTCTTTCAATCCATATCTCATATGGTGACTTTTCAAATACTTTAGATAGAACTCGGTTTAGAGTGAATTCAGCTGTTTCTAATGCATAGCCCCAAAAGGACAAAGGAAGATCTATTTGACTCATCATTGATCGAACCATATCTAATAAAGTTTGATTCCTCTTCTTAGAAACACCATTCCAATGTGACATCCCTGGTGGAGTTAATTGTGAAACAGTTCCACAATTTCTTAGATGATCATTAAACTCTTGGCTAAAAAGTATTCACCACCCTGATCAGGTTGAAGTGCTTTAATAGTTTTACCAATTTGATTTTGAACTTCATTTTGAAATGTTCTAAACATTTCAAAAGATTCATGTTGATGTTTTATTAGATAGATATAGCCATATCTACTGAAATCATAAGTAAAAGTATTGAAATCCTCCCCTGGCATTTGTGCTTAATGGGCCACATACACTAGTATGTATAAGGCCCAATAAATCAGTAGCCCTTTCACTATATCCACTGAAGGGATCGTTTGTCATTTTTCTTAATAAAAAAGATTTGCAATTGTCAAATGATTCAAAATCAAATGATTCAAAAAATCCATCTTGGTGGAGTTTTGAGATGCGTTTCTCATTTATGTGACCAAGGAGACAATGCCATAAATACTTTTTATTCGAATCATTGGGTTTAGATTTCTTTATAGTTATGTTATAGATATCTTGACTGTCGCATTTTTCTAGATTTAGGAGATAAAGGCCATTATATGAATTAGTAATACAATAAAGCATATCATTATAATAAATAAAACATTTCTTATTGTTAATAAGAAAAGAAAAACCTTCATCATCCAAACAAGAAACTATAATAATATTCCTATTGAAAGTGGGAACATAAAAGCAATTGTTCAAAACTAACAAAAGCCTGTTGGGTAAAGTTAATTCATAAGTCCTTATGGCTAAAGCAATAACTCTTGCTCCATTTCCAACTCATAGGTCCGCTTCACCCTTTTTCAGTTGTCTGCTCCTTTTGAGTCCCTACACATTTGTAAAAATGTGATATCCACATCCAGTATCTAATGCCTAGGAAGTAGAAGTAGATAAATTAATTTCTATAACATAAATACTTGAAGATGTAATCTCACTACTCTTTATATTCTTTAATTCTTCCAAGTAAAGCTTGTAATTGCTTTTCCAATGACCATGTCCATTGCAATCGAAGCAAAATCCCTCCTTTAGAGCTTTTACCTTAGGTTTGGGTCCAGCTTGTGCCTAAAGCTTCCAGCAACTTTTGCCTTAGCTTTACCCTTACCCTTACCCTTGCCCTTATTTTTTATCCCCTTTTCCTTATTAACCATAAGAATATGATTTGATTTTTTCTTAATGCTTTGCTAAGCTATTTTAAGCATCGCAAGCAGCTCAGTAATGGATTTCTCCATATTATTCATATTATAGTTTATAACAAACTAGTTATAACTATCTGGCAATGAATTAAGATCAAATCCATGGCCAGCTCTAGAGTAATGGGAAATCCAATCCTTTCAAGGTGATCAATATAGCCTTTCAGTTTTTGAACATGAGAGCTCATTGATGCACCTTCAACCATTTTACAAGAATGCAAACCTTTGGTAGTCTCATACCTATCTTGCCTTGCTTGTTGTTGGAATATCTGTTTGAGGTGATTGCTTAACTCATAAGCCTCCATATGCTTTAGATCCTTCCGAAGTTCTGGGCATATTATGGCTAACATAAGACATCCCACATCAATCAAATCATCAGCATATTTTTTCTGCTTTTCTTTGACTTCCCTTTGGGCATCAGCAGGTGGGAGGGGAGAAATAGGGTCATCAAGCACATATAGCTTCCTTTCTTGCTTGAGAACAATTCTCAAGTTTCTAAACCAATCAAATAAGTTAGTGCCATCTTTTTTTTGCTTGTCCTTCTCAAGGAATGATCCCAGTGATAGTGTGGAAGTGTTATTTGAACCCATTGATCTATAAATATGAAAAATAAATATTAGTACCAATTTTATTTTAGGGTTTTTCTTAAAAAACTCCCTCTAAAATATTCACCCTTAATATTAATTACAACAATTGTAATGGTTTTAGTGGGATAAGATCCATATTTAACTTAATTTTAAATGAGCTTTGGTATGAATCTTAAAATCAAGTAATTTAGATAGATAACTCTTTACCAATTACATCTCATGTAACTCTTAGATTCTTTATGGGATTTTGACATTGTATGTCCCGACATGTTATAATCCCATCTAATGCCTTAGGCCCAAAACCATTTTGATAGCCTAATTAAGTCTAACCCCTTTTAACATATGGGTAGCACCATTACTCATCTTGCCTTACTATGATAACCTAACGTATTTCGCTTTGGAAGAACCTACATTTTTGGTTATCTGAGTCTTGACAAGTTTTATAATTGTGGGTGGTATATAACTTAAAATTATGGTTAGGGAATTTTAATTTTAATTTATGATGTCTATTTATTTACATATCATGCATTATCCCATACACGGCATCTCATATACATATATAATCATTCATCGCATCACATACCGATATATTATGTATAATATATATATAACATGTCATAGCATGGCCAACAACTATATTATCTTTATAAGCCAACATAAAGATCAAAGGTCAATCCTAGGTGGAAAAATAGAAACTTGACTTGATCGAAACTCCCACTTTGCACCTCCATCATCATGGAATTGGATTGATGCCCTTTATGGTCTTCATGAAAATTCATTTTTCTTCATTACAATAATGAAATAAACTATTCTACTAAAACTATTAGTAAAATAAAACTAAAACAAAAGAATGACATTCAAGTTGTATTTAAAATTACAAACCCATAAAATAAATGAATAAAATAAATATAAAAAAACACCATTACAAGGGCTCAATTGGCCGTGCTATGCACCATGCAAAGATATCATACATACATCAACTAAAATCAAGTTATCTCGTTTAATGATCAATAGATCACATAGGATTGATGTATTAAAATTGTTGGATAATAGCAATAACTATATTTCTTGCGCTACGATTAGATAACATAGTGGTCCTACTAGCCAATTAGTAGGTGAGGTTAAGGGGCAGCGCCCCTTATGGGATTCCAAAAGGGCAGCATCCCTGGGTGGGGTCAAGTGGCAGAGCCCCTTAAAGCTTTGAAGTAATGTTAATCCCATTAACAATTTTTTGCTCTAAAACCCTATTCTGTATCCATGAAAATCAATTCTGCAAATCATATTAGCAGTTATTTAGTCACATTAAACATTCACAATAGATATAGAATACCATCATAATCTCATGATAATTCATTTAATCAAATTAAATCAGAATTAATAGACACATGTTAATCATATTAAATCTATCAATATCATAGCCAATGAACATAATATTATAACTATGAAATAATCAATCATTTTCATATCTCATATAATCAAATTGATTTCATTCATATCACATATAAACATAATTATTTTGCTCAATTCACCTACAAATAGAATTATTAAGTCAATCAAAACAATAATTAATTCATTATGTAACGACATACATACTGCTCGTATCCTATATAACCGATTTTATATGCATCACATACATATAAAACAAGATTATTCAATCAATTGAATTCGCAAGTGGCTCTAATACCACTATTGGGTTTCAACAAGGGAAAAATAAATAAATATGCAGCGGATATATGAAATCCATAAAGATCCATGTGATCCGATTGACTCAATGAAGAGAAAGTAACAATTACTATCCTTTTGAAGTGTAAAAATCATCTTATAGGTGCTGCCTCACACGAAATGAACACCCTCTATCGGTATCTACACTCAAACACCCTCTAGCTCCCTTCCTTGGTGGCTAGGATAACCCAAAAAATTGATTTCCTATTTCACTCACTTAATAAATAATGATGGCTCATTCTTTCTGTATATCTCTTAGGGTTCTAAATCATATATATATATGTGTGTGTGTGACCTAACCCTAATTAAGAGAGAGAGATAATGTTGGGCCCATATTTCTTATTAAAATAAGGAATACTTTATTTCTTATTTAAAATAAGAATTATAATATTAATCTTAATTAGTATTTATTTATTTTGAATTTTAATTTGTCACAATAAAATTCAAAATGCCCGAATTAACCTTTAGTCTATTCATCACATTCTATGTGTGTAACCAATAGATTCATATTATGGCCGTTACCTCCAATTCCATCATAGGCCCACAAGTTAGAAGCGGCCTCAGCAAAACATTACGACTACCTAAATAACATGAATATCGATACTTCGGTTTTAACCTAATAAAACATGTTATAATCCCTTTGTCGCATGATATCTTATTTGGACATAAGTCATGGTCCATGTCAAACTTATATAGTTCAAATGTATAATTTCTCGATCACTAAGTACACTAATAATATCAAATGACATTGATCACTCCATCAATTCATTTGAGCACGGCCATACATTTATCTGTTCTACTTATCGATGGGCCCAATAGATATCTCTCTCATAAAAGAGGGCGAATTCCATCTTGCTTATTCACTATCCTTTGCATGATTCTTATCATGTCCAATCATAACCTTTATTATTATCCGATTAAAGATAATATCTGATTATGTCAAAATATAATGTTCCTCATATAGGATACTATGATAATCTCAGGTTTAAGGAACGATAACATAGCTATTATGAGATCACTAATGACATTAACCTATGTAGTATCTCATAACAGGTCTAACTAGTACCCTGTTCTCTAACAAGTACCAATAAGTTTGATATAAATCACCAAATATAATCGTCACATGATTATCAATCAAACTTGTACTAGTCTTTATTTATCATTATTCCTTTAAATGATAAATGACTAGGGATAGCCAAAAATATATTGAATTGTTATTTATAAACATTATTATATTCTAACATACAAAAATATGATAACATGAAGAAAATTCAATTTTATAATATGAAAAATTACATAAGGAACCAAATATATGGCCTAGGGCATAACCACTAACTTATTAACTCTTTTATGCCCTTTAAACTCTACTAAGTCTTCATTTAAAAATATGATTTCAAGCTATGTCCATAACTCTATTTTTCCAATATTTTCATTATGTTCACTAACAATATTATGTTCATATAATATTTGGGATTTTAATTAAACATATCATATTCACTACTCATGGATACATGAAAATTAAAATTTCATGTCTAATATGCAAATAGTCATAAATTTCTACATGTCACACTACGGTTCCTCATTCGGCCATTTTTAATTTTCTTTTTATTTGATAATTTTCTTTGTTGATTCTAGGCTCTCATATGTTATTATACTATCTTACTAACATAGATCAACTTATTTTACATTTTTACGAAGAATGTAACAATTAAATAATATAAACATTTAATAATTCAAGGAAATTAATTAAAATAAAGTCTAAATTAATATCTATATTCCTCAAAGTTGATTGAAATCACCCATTTTTCCCTTTTTCTTTTTTGTTCCAATTGATTTCCTTTATTCATCACTTTGATTGAATTTTTTCTAATTGGTTTCTCCAAAATTTTTATCTTGCTTTCTATATTTTATTTTACTCATTTTACCCAAAATAAACTCTATGAATGGTATTAGATGGAATTAGAAACTTATAATTATTTAGAATGAAAAATTAGGTAGGATTTCGTTGGAGAAGTATGACAAATTTGAAGAAAAGTGAGTATATATGGGATGGATAGAGGGAGGGGAAAATGAAAGAATCTTTCAGATTTTTTTTTAATTTTCCTCGATTTATACACATCGTCATTAGGCCAAATTAGGTCCAACCATTTGGCTCAATTTCCCAATTTCATTTATTTAATCCATTTTAGGCCTAATTAAGTCCTCCATTAATTTATATGCTTAATTTTTGGTTATGATTAATTCTACCCAATACCTTATGCTAATTATGCCCTTAGACCAATGAAAAATGCCCTTCAACTCAGTTAATTAAATTAAAATTGATTTTTTATTATTTTTTAAACTAGTGTTTTGTTCATGAGAATACTTTGAAAATTTTCCTCAAATACCAAAATATATTAAAGATAATGTAGTTAAAATTTCATACATTCCAAAGCTCATTTCGGTATCATTCCAGCTTTGGAAGAAAAACCAGCCGATCAAAAATCCAAAAATTCAAAATCATCAAAAAACTTATTTTTCACTTTCATATACTAATTTAGACTATATCTAGTACATTTGGAAAGTTTGGTGATTTTTAGAGGTTATTTACTATTTTTAGAGTCTTGGTCAAAATCACGGTCAACACTTTTAGTAATAATCGAGAAATTCTTCTATATTTATTTTGAAGGCTTATTTAAGCTTAACTTTATCTCAATTTAACACCTATTTTCTTATTTTAGGGTTGAGTTCAACTACCTACCAGGTCACCCATCATCTGATTTCCCTAGCCTGAACATATTTAACACTTTTGCACTTTTATATTTTTCGGTACTATTCTACTTATTTACCCAAAAAACTATCCTAGAGTTACTGTTCGTGCTTTTGAACGTACCATATATGTTTGATACAAATTTTAAGGTATTAAATGATCAGTGATTCTGGGGTTGTTAAGAGCAGTGTTGAGGTTAGCTAATTTTGCAGTTCTTGTTCATTTTATTTTATTTCTCATTCTGTTAATTCTTTATCTTTATTTAAAGATTTGTCTTAAATTAATGGTTCTATTTACTTCTATTTCTTTTAAACTCGCTTTATGGTTGTTTTTTTGAAATTAGCAATGAATTGGGTGAAATCCTATTACTTATCATAGGTGTGGATGGTTGTGAGATGCCTTGATGGGTTGCTGCTATTGTCACTTCCTTTTTTTGGGTTTTTTTATTCTTTTGGTTGGGTTGCATATATAAAAGATGTTTTTAGCTGGGAGCCACGTCTATATATTTGCCTTTGCTAGGCTGGTGTAATCATCTTATTCAATAATATATCTCATCAGCTTATATAAAAAAATGAACAGTTCCAACTTCGTGTTTTGTCTTTTTTTGTTCTTTTAATTTTTCCTTTTTGCTTCTCTTCTCCCATTTTTAGATTTTTAAGATGAGATATAAAGTCATATGTGATATAACAGCTCCGTTTTATTTTTTTTGTTTAATCTTATCTATAATTTCTAGGTCTGTGAGAATTTGATTGAATGTAGCTCAAGTTCTATTTTCTTTTTGGATAACTAACAAAGTTTCATGAATTTAGAGTTGAAAATAACGTTTTGACCTTAATTAGTTGGTTTTGTTAGATCTAGTTGTATAAGACTTAGTATTATACTTGGGTTTTTTTTTCTTCTTTAATTTTCAGTTCTTTTATGATTGATTGGTTGTTTATTTCTTTGTTTTGTTCTTTATCTAACAAGGCATTTTAGTTTGATGCTTGGAATTAGATGATTCATTGTAATTTCTCTATAAGCTTTTGGTGTTGATCATGATAACAATGAATAACTAGGAATTTCAACATAACTTAATCTAATTTAGTGTAACACAAGGTTAGAATTGTTGTAATTCGATAGGTTAGGAAAGTTAGTTAGGGTCTTCAATTTTGCTTCTGTTATCAGGTCTGCTGGTATGTTTTAAAGGACTCTAGGTAGTGCAGGCCTTGTTGCTTTTTCTTTGACTTGTAATAGGTTTTTTTTTTATTATATGTCAAGAAGAAGCTACAGATTCATCAGCCAAATCTTCTTCTTAGTTGACACCTTGCCCTAATAGTCCTCCGTATGCTGCACCAATGATCCCTATAGGTAGTGATGATGGCATTACTTTCAAAGGTTGTTTCATTCCTATCAATTAGCAATTTAAAATGGTCAAATGTAGGTGGCTAGCAAATAGTAATAAATGTTGTTGCATTGTACTGTAATTGATGCTTAGTTTTTTCGCTATTTAAATTAGGGCGGCCCATTATTACCAATTTTCAGAGCTATAAATATTTCATCAACAACTCACGGAGCATGATCTTTTTTTCATAGAACATACTAGGAATTTTGACATTCTTGAAATGATGATGGTCGTATTCTTGGAAATATGTGCTCTAATTTGGTGGTAACATGATAGTTCCCAACTTGGTTGACTGTGAGTGTAACGCCCTACGTTCATTAATAAATTTGTACATTATAGATTCGCATTGATGACATCTCAAGATTACCCAATCTAATTTGTTTTTCGATTACTTCGACTAACGAATAGGTTGCAAACTATTACTACTTAAATTTAAATTTCTAAATTTCTAATTACAAATGTCATTTTTACTTGTTAAGTGTTGATCATCCAAAATTTTGTCATAAGCTCACTATTTTTGCAATCAAAGTCACTATTTACTTATATGACATTTCAACTAAAGTAAATAATTTTAACAAATTGTGATTTTGCTTTTTTATCTCCCTTTTTGTCAGGTTAACTCAATTTGGTTATTTTATTTTCTTAAATTACTAGTTAATTTTCTTTACATTTATTTCCTTATTTAGATTTCACACGATCTTTCTTTGAACAAAAAATTCACATTTAATCCTTAAATTGTTTCCTTTATTGCATATTGTACTATTTTTATATAGAACTTATTCTTGTAACTTTCCTTTCATTTTCAATCTTCTCTAAATACAAAATTTACATTTTAAACCTTCTGTTTCCTAATTGATTGGCAAATTATAATTTAGTCCTTGAGACTTTTCCTTAATTACGACTTAATCTTTTTAAGTTACTTTTTAGTAATCGACCTTAATGAACTTTCCTTATGATTGAATTTGCTACTTAATTTCTCTATATTCTTACTCCTTATCATAATTTAAATAATTATCTTCTCAAATGCATACTTTCAATTAGATCCTTGAGCTACTCATGTAGTATATTTGACCATGTTTGACTTTTGGTTTGACCATTTTTAATTCCTTTTTTTCACTAGAAAAAAAATTGAATAGTGATGAAAATTAGCGAGGATAATAAAATTTGTTGCTAAATGCACCATTTAGAGACACCTTTGTGACGAAAAATGCTTTTTTCACAAATATTGTTAAGGGTTGGTGGGAAAACAGATTTTGTAACAATTTAGTGATAAATAATTTTTGTTGTAGCTAATTTTTGTTGCCAAAACTTTGGCATAAAAATAGAGACAATTTTGTGAGCATAGAACCCTAACTAAATCTTAATTCATGGCTAGAATGATATAAGAATCATTTAGTGAGGACTTAATCCCTCGCTAATTTTACGAGAAACAAATCATCGCTAAATAAGCAAGGACAAATCCTTCGCTAACGGTCAAATAGTTTGGCATTTGATATATGAACCATTTAGCGAGGACTTAATCCCTACTAAATTTGCAAGAAACAAATCTTCGCTAAATATGCAAGGAAAAATCCCTTGGTAACGCTAAATAGTTTGGCATTTAATACATGAACCATTTAGCAAAGACTTAATCCTCCCTAAGTTTGTGAGAAATAAATCCTCACTAAATTAGCAAGGACAAATACCTCACAAATAGTTCAATTGTTGGTTTATATGAACCATTTAGCGAGGACTTAATCCTTCTAATTTTGTGAGAAATAAATTCTTGCTAAATTAGCGAGGACAAATCCCTCACTAATGGTTAAATAGTTTTGCATTTTATATATGAATCGTTTAGCGAGAACTTAATCCTCGCTAAGTTTGCGAGAAATACATTATCGCTAAATTAGCGAAGAAAAATCCCTCACTAATGGTTAAATAGTTGGCATTTCATAAATGAACCTTTTAGCGAGAAACAAATCCTTGATAAATTAGCGAGGATAAATTCCTACCTAACGAGTTAAATGGTTTGATATATGAACCATTTAGCGAGGACTTAATCCTCGCTATAGCGAGGACATATCCCTCGCTAACAGTTAAATAGTTGGCTTATATGAACCATTTAGCGAGAAGCTAAACCTCGTTAATTTAGCTTAGAATGCAGTCCTTGCTATTTCATGGAGGATTATTCCCTCGTCAATGGGTAATTCAAGTTTAGTATGAGGTTTAACATTTAGTGAGAATGTATTCCTCACTAATTTAGTGAGTCGAGTTATCCTAGCTAATTAATGAATAATCAGACCAGCATTTAAATTTAATAAATTTATCTAGTATATTTTTTTAGTAAAACTTAGACGGACTAAATTATTGTTAAATAAATTAATTAAATTGAATTAAATTATCATGTTTAAATTTAATAATATCATTTCTTATTAATTATATAATGAGGGAACTAAATTGCAAGGATACGGTTCTCAAAAATCAGCTTGGAAAAAGGTTCTTGCAAATTTTGCGAGAGCCATAGCCCTAGTTAATTTTCCAAAATTTTGAGCAGGATATAAAAAAATGTTTGCAGGATCTATTTTTTTTTGAATCCTTAAAAATTCTTCCCTCTTGTGTTGCCACTCTTTTCCTCCCTTCTTTATCTATCTTACAGCTTGATGTGGCCTGTAAGAGTTCTAATGCTTTCTCGACCCGTATCACTTCTCTTGAATCCGAGTCCTCCGATCGATGTGCTCAACTCTTTGATTGCTCTACATACCTATAATAGTCTCAGGCACCAAGTCTACATCTGTTGGGAATTATCGGTTACATGCATCTCATACATAAGTGAAATTTAAAATTTTTAACCAATATATCTGATCTTGCCATGAATTTACAATATACATATTAATGAGAATAAGAAAAATCACCTTTGATTTTTGTTGTACAGTTGATTTTCCTTCTCACCGAGTTATCGCAAACCACAGTGTCCAAAATCGAACACCTCCAATGAGTAATCCACACTAGAGAATGAATGAATGAACCAACAAAGGAGAGTACAAAGGGCTGGCCGAAATCCCTTGAGCTAGCAAGGGGAAGTGGCGGCTAGGGTTTTGAAGGAGAAAAACTTTTCTCTTAATTGTTCTCACTTAACCCTAATTCCACACATCACTTGGATTTTTATAGTTAGGTTAAAAATCCAACTTCATAATGGGATTGGGCTCTTTAAAATTGTTGGAGAATTATTAATTGGGCTTCTGGAATTATTTATAATTATTTGGGCTCAATTAAATCTAATTTAAGCCCTTTCACAAAAGACTATGCACAAAACCCACAAACTAGGCCCTTTGTACATATACTTGGATTTAATTACCCAAATGAATTCCAAATCCAACAAAATTAAATATATAGGATCCATAACACTTATGTAACATAATTTATTTTGGTCCAAGAAATAGGCCTCTAAGGCCTTCTGTTTGGAGTTGGCATGTGGCCCTTCATCTGGAGGGTTTCTGCGCCAACTTCACTTCTCTGGGCCTTTGTAATTCCTCCAATGGATCTATTAATTATTATATCAGCCATATAACACTTATATTCCAATAATAATTAATTATGAAATACATTATTTCAATTAGGTCCAATTTTACAGAACATTTCTCAAAAGTTCTGCAAATAAGTTTACTTGATCATAATTAATTAAACTCTTTAATTAATTATTCTCTTATTCACTTCTCTATTCCCATAATAATATCAAATATTATTATCCTTTTCATTTTACCATTTTATCATTTTTTTATATGTGTATGACCTATTGGGTTCTTGTCCATATTGGCAGTATAATATGTAGTTGTGAGTTCCATTCAAAACTCACATAATTTAAACTTCTTTAAATAATTTTATCAATCCCTATTGATATTCTTGATACACTATCATACAAGTCATGATTAGCCTCTAGCTAGGCATCATGGCTACCCAAATGTCAGGAAAGTCAAGTGGTTTGACTATACCCTTCCATAAAAACAGTTACCATGCAATTACTCCTTTCACCACTCTTATCTCAATTAGATTTTGAGTATGAATTTCTGTCAACTCATATAAATCTAATTATGTATGTTCTATTAATTTAACCATTGTTCCCAAAATTCCCTCCATGGATCTCTATCCATCTTGGCATATTATTACTCTGGCCAGAGATTCTCTGAACAAGGCAATTATAGCATCATGCGAGATAACTTCCCTTACTAAATTTGGGATGGTGAATCCTTTGTCAATCACTCAACTATCTTCAAGTAGGTCATTATATATCCAATCTCCTAAGTATGTTCACTCCCAGTTGGAAGTAATAAGTTATGGAGTTAAAATATACCACTTGCTACTTAAGATAACTTTGGTGATCTCAAGTCTAAGGATACTTGCACAACCGCTATGATAGAGATTCCTAAAGTTTAAGGATTCTTTGCAGGTCTCCAATGAACTTGTTCTTCTAACAAGCATCCACATGTTAGCTTTGATTATCTTCCATAATCACAATTATGAGAACCACTGCTTGAACCATTCAAGAAGCATAACATGTGCTAGTCTGTCAGAATTAACAATGTCCTATCTTGTTAATTCTATGACTAAGGATATTTTGATATTAACACATTTGCATGCAATAGACACCTTATATTATGAACACTTTCATGATTGTCTTTGCACTGTGTTTATAATATCAAGGACTTCATTTATTAATTTAAGATTTACAAACTCATGTATTTAAACATAGCATTAATAAATGAATAATGCCTTTTATTAAGAATATAAATTCATATATATGAAATTCATCCCTTTTACATGGGTTCTAGGGCATACTCTTTAACAATCTCCCACTTACACTAGAGCCAATCGCTCATATGTCTCAGACCCATGCTATTTATATGGTGATCGTGCTTTATATGGGAAAGTGCTTTAGTGAGGGGATCCGCCACATTATCATCTGTAGGGACCCTTTTTATTTTTACATCATTTCTAGCTACTATTTCCCTTATGAGATGGTAGCGTATGAGAACATGCTTGGATTGTTCCTCTCAAGTACTTAAGGATATTCTTGACAGCTACCCAGTGTTCCTCTCTAAAATTGGATTGGAATCTGCTTGTGACACTCAAAACAAATGCTACATCTGGATGTGTACATAACATAGCATACATGATAGAACCAATTGCCAATGCATATGGTATTCTATTCATGCTCTCTCTATTCTCTAGTGTCTGCAGACACATAGACTTAGAAAGGTATTTCCCATGCACCATGGGTAGAAACCCTTTCTTAGAGAGATCCATATTGAACCTCTTCAATACCTTATCTATATATGTACTTTGAGAAAGACCTAGCAACCTATTGGATCTATCTCTATAGATCCTTATTCCCAGTATATAGGATGCTTCTCCAAGGTCTTTCATGGAAAATTGCTTGGATAACCATATTTTAATAGATCGGTGAAGAGAAATATCATTTCCCATGATTAATATGTCACCCACATATAGAACAAGGAAGACAATTGCACTCCCACATATAGAACCAGGAAAACAATTGCCTTTGTTATCTTCTTCTTCTGCTTCTTGCCTTTAGCAGAAGTGACAACCATGACACTTTTTGGATCCTTTTTAAAGGATCCATCAGCTGTTTTGAGCATGTTGATTAACTCAGGAATGGTAACTTGGATCTTGTTCATGTTGAAGTTAAGCACGAAAGGTGCATAACTTCGAGCCAATGAGTACAAGATTAAATCTATGTATAGATCATTATCCATTACATAGCCAAGTCTACTCAAATGCTCAATATTCCCATACATCTTCAATGCAGGAGTAGCAGCTGAAGTGCATTCCACCATTTTGCAGCTAAATAGAGTTCGAGCAATCTCATATTGCTCAGTTCTAGCCTGAGAAGAATAAAGCTCCTCTAGATGCAAAATGATGGTTCTGGCATCCATCATCTCATGTTGCTTCTGAAACTCCGAGGACATAGCACTTAGCAACAGACATGCTAAGTGCCTTTAATCTCATCAATGGCATCATCTGATGGAAGTGGTGGTGGATCTTTATCCAAGACATAATGGATCTTTTTAGCTCTGAGAACAATTCTCACTTGCCTGATCCAGTCAGAATAGTTGCTGCCAACCAACTTGTTATCCAAGATTGATCGTATGTTAATGTTTGATGTGCTCATGGTGATGACCTTTGATGTAAAAAATAAATCATATGAGAGCATGTTCATATATATGTATACATTAATTAGGTCTTTAATTAATCCATTACTCCCACTATTTTATTGCGAATTAATAGCCCTCACTATTTAATCCGAGAAAACCCGATGGTTTTCTTAGTGGGCCAATATCCAATCCTTGATATGAAATTTGACCTTGACTTTGGTCAACAAATCAAACTCTATACCCTTGAAAGGTAGGTATTTCCATACCAATTGTGTCTCTACACAACTATTGGATCATTAGGTTATCAACTCTTGATATCAATTATGCATTCCCTAATCTTGCCTCTAGAACCATTAGCTTTGGTCAACAAGCTAATGGTGTAACACCCTAATCCTCTAACCATGCATAACATCAATCATCATCATCATAACCTAGCAAGATAAGGCAAGAATAATAATAAAAAGCACAGGCCATAATTATTACATGCAACAATAACTTAAAACAAACTTATAATTAAAAGGCCTAACATAATGCCAAATACATAATGGAATCCTCAACCAACTGCACTCAATCGGATCTTCTCTTCAAAGGCTGACTAGCCACCAGCTATCGATCCACTACAGCTTAACCAGTACCTACACGAATAACAAACCCGTGCTAAGCTATAAAGTTTCATGGGGAAACCAATTCCAAGGATAAACTCTAATAAAATATCATGAAATCATTACACCTTTAAAATTTAAGGAAATCATATAAGTCAACAATGTTAAACGATCTCACCCTTGCTATATCAAATGAATTTGCAATCCTAAACATGAACATTATTCTTACAATCATCTAAACCACATAATAATTGATAGTACAGCTTTCATCGTAAGCATTTAATCACATTTATTATGTATGATATGCCTTCAATGTTCAATCAAAGCATAAGGGAGTGTACATATCATACATCATCTATAAGAGATATTTTAGGTGTCAATACTTCACTTATGTTGTGCAATCTTAGCTATATAATACAGAGTACAGAACTACATTTCATTTATATCATGCTAGCTAAAAAGGAATTAATCAAGCAATATAGTAAGCCATTTAGCATGTTCACATTACATAGGTGAAGCAATTGCTATATATATGTACATATAAATATGTACATGCATCTTTATTTAATAGTACATTGCTGAATCTTTTAACTTTTAGTAGCCTGCCTAAGTGCTAGTTCAAAGGGTGGATAATGGAAACAATGGACACCGAAGGTATCAAACGATGGACCCAAAGGGCCGAACTATGGTTCCATAAAGGAACAAAGAAATAGACCCAAACGGGGTGGACAATGGTTCCAGCAAGGAACAAACAATAGACCCAAATGGGGCCAAACGATGGTTCCATAAGGAACAAGACCCAAACGGGGCCGAACGATGGTTCCATAAGGAACAAGACCCAAACGGGGTCAACTATGGCAGCTGCTGAATCCCTCTAATCATGCCTATCTAATCCACAATTGAACTAAGACCCGTAGGCTTATCACTTTAAGAACATCTTTCATTCATCATATTTTTCTTATTTAATATAACATTTACTTAAAGCCATTTTCCATAATTGAACACATAATATTCACTTCATAGTAATATTGCCTTAAAGCCCTGATATTCAAGAATGCATATCACCTGCTTATACTTGCATAGCTACCAGATAACTTATATCTTGCATTAGTATGCTTTAACATAATAATAGCTAAGTATCATGCTATACTAGCTCGGAATCAATGTTTTAAAACCCAATGCAATACATATCATTGAACATAAGATCATGAAATAGCATCATGATTTTTAAATGTCACATTAATTAAGCTTATACCGATCATGATAGTTCTTGAAACCATGCTTATAGACATAAACCATGAACGTATGATCTAACGCCTAAAACATATTCATTTAAAAAGAATGTACCTGTGTAGTTCTTCGTAACCATTTCCCCTGGTTCATTATACTCAATTTAATCTTCATACATTTAGTTCATCCAATATATATATTATATACAGACATTCGGTGTCTCACAAGTAGTGAAAGTACTTACATCAGAGATTAACATCTACCTAGGTCATTCATAATGTCCTAAAAAGACTTCATAGTTCAATTATTTCATTTAGAAATCATATGACTTATTAACCACCACTTTAATTAACATAATCATGTACCTTACTTATGGTCCTCTCAATTCTCTCCAATCATATTACAATACGAATTCATGATTTATGAAGGGTTTATATAGGTTAGTGTATGAAGTATAATCATTAAAAGGGGACATACAAGTGGCCGTGTAAAAGAAAGAGGAAAAGGCCTAGCGGCGAAGCAAGGGAAAAAGTTGTATACTCTGCCATGCATAAGGAGGGGTACAATGCATGGCCATGGATAAGAAAGAAGGCATGCCATGCGCGGCCGTGGGTGAGAAGGAAAGCATCCACGCGTGACCATGGGTGAGGAAGAAGGCATCCACGTGTGACCATGGGTGAGGAAGAAGGCATCCACGCGTGACCACGGGTGAAGAAGATGGCATCCACGCATGACCACAGGTGAAGAAGAAGGCATCCACGTGTGACCACAGGTGAGGAAAAAGGCATCCATGCGTGATCACGGGTGAGAAGGATCGAAGGAAATCCAGAATCCCGATGTGAAAATCATAAATTTAAAACCCTGAACTCACTTCCCTTCTTACTTATGTAATCATTTATGCTTTAGATCATGCAACACTCGTCTAAATTTAGAGATTTAGCCTATAGATTTTCAAGGAAACCCATACACATGAAGAGGAGGAAAGACTCTAAAAAAAATCAATCATATAATCATTTTAACAACCCTGATTCCCATACCTGACATTGAAGCTTCAAATCTTCCTTCAATCATCTAGATCCCACTCTAGTACTGTTAATTTCATGCATCTCCTTACACATAAAGACAACAATAAGGTTCTTAATCCCTCAAAACTAAAAATCATAAACCAAGAATTGAAGAGAGGATAGATCTATAAGGGATAACATTACCTTTAGTCTTCACTCACAAATCCTAGCTCCATTCTCCAGCCCGTAATCAGCAGAGAGAGAGAGAGAGAGAGAGCTATCTGCCTCCAAAATGCCGATCCCCCTCTTCCCAAAACCTTTGCTATCCCTTCTCCAAGAAGCTATTGAAAGATCCCATTATGAAATTCCAAAATTGCCCTTATTCAAGTTAACCCCAATAACTTATTTTTCTTAGTATTTAACACTCAAACTTTTAATTTACTTCAACTATATCCCTCTTTTATCTTTATTTTAACCATACTTAATTTACATATATGTTGAAATTACCAAAATACCCCTAATAGGACTTAACCTTAACAATGCCAAATAATTCATTATTTGTCTTAATTAATCATAATTCTTGTCATTTTACTATAATCCTATTAGGGCCATGATTGGGTCCTTACAATTCTCTCCTCCTTAAAAGAATTTCGTCCTCGAAATTCAAACATATCATCTTTATCTTTAATGCTACAATTTTTTTTTTGTTAAACTCAATCCTACCTACAAACAACCATAGCCATAACAAACTCATTTTATCTCTATCATTTGTATCTGCTTTTGATTTTTAGATACTCCCATGCTCATTACATTTCCTATCAGTTTTCCTTTTTCAGTTGGGCCAGATATGCGATGAATGCTTTTCATGTGATATGGGATGTTATGCAATGCGTTAATGACTTCATGTATGCAATAGAATACCAATGGGTATTCACATAAACTGTACATGTCTTATCCCCTCCTGATATAATGAAACATGCTCAATTGCCCAAGCTAATTAGGAAAATCCTGACAATTATATATATAGAGCAGATATATAAAGCATCTTATTAACCTTAACAACTTGCATGCTCAGCAATGCCAAAACTCAATTATCTTTTTATCATATAAATTTTTCCTCAAACATCTTAATAAGCAATCTAGACATACTTATAATGAACTCATGCTATACTTCAATCCTAGATCATCAAGGCTTTTATGCACTTTCAATATCAGGGAGTGAGAGATATCGATAATTCCTTAGATGTCATCTCACAATTTGAAGTAACATCCTATTAGTACTCTAATATCTATCAATCATAAGTTAATCATTCCTCGCAATCATCAAAATTTGCATCTCAATGACAATAACACCTAGTACAGGTATTTGGCCTAGACCAATATTATCTTAATCTTCCAGAACAATTCCTTAATTCCTTATTACACAGAAAAGACTCAACCTGGGCTCTGATACCACTAAATTGTAACACCATAATCCTCTAACCATGCATAACATCAATCATCATCATCATAACCTAGCAAGATAAGGCAAGAATAATAATAAATAGCATAGGCCATAATTATTACATGCCACAATAACTTAAAACAAACTTATAATTAAAAGGCCTAACATAATGCCAAATACATAATGGAATCCTCAAACAACTGCACTCAATTGGATCTTCTCTTCAAAGGCTGACTAGCCACCAGCTATCGATCCACTAGAGCTTAACCAGTACCTACACGGATAACAAACCCGTGCTAAGCTATAAAACCTAGTGGGGAAACCAATTCCAAGGATAAACTCTAATAAAATATCATGAAATCATTACACCTTTAAAATTTAAGGAAATCCTATAAGTCAACAATGTTAAATGATCTCACCCTTGCTATACCAAATGAATTTGCAATCCTAAACATGAACATTATTCTTACAATCATCTAGACCTCATAGTAATTGATAGTACAGCTTTCATCGTAAGCATTTAATCACATTTATTATGTATGATATGCCTTCAATGTTCAATCAAAGCATAAGGGAGTGTACATATCATACATCATCTATAAGAGATATTTTAGGCATCAATACTTCACTTATGTTGTGCAATCTTAGCTATATAATACAGAGTAGAGAACTACATTTCATTTATATCATGCTAGCCAAAAAGGAATTCAATCAACCAATATAGTAAGCCATTTAGCATGTTCACATTACATAGGTGAAGAAATTGCTATATATATGTATATATATATATGTACATGCATCTTTATTTAATAGTATATTGCTGAATCTTTTAACTTTTAGTAGCCTGCCTAAGTGCTAGTTTAAAGGGTGGATAACGGGAACAATGGACACCGAAGGTATCAAACGATGGACCCAAAGGGCCGAACTATGGTTCCATAAAGGAACAAAGCAATAGACCCAAACGGGGTCGACAATGGTTCCAGCAAGAAACAAACAATAGACCCAAACGGGGCCGAACGATGGTTCCATAAGGAACAAGACCCAAACGAGGTCAACTATGGTAGCTGCTGAATCCCTCTAGGCATGCCTATCTAATCCACAACTGAACTAAGACCCGAAGGCTTATCACTTTAAGAACATCTTTCATTCATCATATTCTTCTTATTTAATATAACATTTACTTAAAGCGATTTTCCACAATTGAACACATAATATTCACTTCATAATAATACTGGTATAAAGCCCTGATATTCAAGAATACATATCACCTGCTTATACTTACATAGCAACCAGATAACTTATATCTTGCATTAGTATGCTTTAACCTAATAATAACTAAGTATCATGCTATACTAGCTCGAAATCAATGTTTTAAAACCCAATGCAATACATATCATTGAACATAAGATCATGAAGTAGCATCATGATTTTTAAATGTCACATTAATTAAGCTTATACCGATCATGATAGATCTTGAAACCATGCTTATAGACATAAACCATGAACGTATGATCTAATGCCTAAAACATATTCATTTAAAAATAATGTACCTGTGTGGTTCTTTGTAACCATTTCCCCTGTTCATTATACTCAATTTAATC
This sequence comes from Excoecaria agallocha, assembly GCA_037975025.1. Lineage (NCBI taxonomy): Eukaryota > Viridiplantae > Streptophyta > Magnoliopsida > Malpighiales > Euphorbiaceae > Excoecaria > Excoecaria agallocha. Next base: position 27,458,986 of record CM075814.1, on the reverse strand, counting down.
TTCATACATTTAGTTCATCCAATATATATATTATATACAGACATTTGGTGTCTCACAAGTAGTGAAAGTACTTACATCAGAGATTAACATCTACCTAGGTCATTCATAATGTCCTAGAAAGACTTCATAGTTCAATTATTTCATTTAGAAATCATATGACTTATTAACCACCACTTTAATTAACATAATCATGTACCTTACTTATGGTCCTATCAATTCTCTCCAATCATATTACAATACGAATTCATGATTTATGAAGGGTTTATAGCTTAGTGTATGAAGTATAATCATTAAAATGGGACATACAAGTGGCCGTGTAAAAGAAAGAGGAAAAGGCCTAGCGACCAAGCAAGGGAAAAAGCTGTATACTCTGCCGTTCATAAGAAGGAGGGGTATAATGCATAGCCATAGATAAGAAAGAAGGCATGCCATGCATGGCCGTGGGTGAGAAGGAAAGCATCCACGCGTGACCACGGGTGAGGAAGAAGGCATCCACGCGTGACCATGGGTGAGGAAGAAGGCATCCACGCATGACCACGGGTGAGAAGGATCGAAGGAAATCCAAAATCCTAATCGTGAAAATCATGAATTTAAAACCCTGAACTCACTTCCCTTCTTACTTATGTAATCATTTATGATTTAGATCATGCAACGCTCGTCTAAATTTAGAGATTTAGCCTATACATTCTCAAGGAAACCCATACACATGAAGAGGAGGAAAGACTCTAAAAAAAATCAATCATATAAACATTTTAACAACCCTAATTCCCATATCTGACATTAAAGCTTCAAATCTTCCTTCAATCATCTAGATCCCACTCTAGTACTGTTAATTTCCTACATCTCCTTACACATAGAGACAACAATATGGTTCTTAATCCCTCAAAACGAGAAATCATAAACCAAGAATTGAAGAGAGGATAGATCTATAAGGGATAACATTACCTTTAGTCTTGACTCACAAACCCTAGCTCCATTCTCTAGCCCGTAATCAGCAAAGAGAGAGAGAGAGAGAGAGAAAGCTATCTCCCTCCAAAATGCCGATCCCCCTCTTCCCAAAACCTTTGCTATCCCTTCTCCAAAAAGCTATTGAAAAATCCCATTATGAAATTCCAAAATTGCCCTTATTCATCTTAACCCCAACAACTTATTTTTCTTAGTATTTAACACTCAAACTTTTAATTTACTTCAACTATATCCCTCTTTTATCTTAATTTTAACCATACTTAATTTACATACATGTTGAAATTACCAAAATACCCCTAATAGGACTTAACCTTAACAATGCCAAATAATTCATTATTTGTCTTAATTAATCATAATTCTCGTTATTTTACTATAATCCTATTAGGGCCATGATTGGGTCCTTACAAATGGGCTAGCTAAGATGACCCATTTAATTAGATTCGAACATATTTGATATAATGTGAGCTTCACTTTGGTCAGCAACCCACACTATAAAGAACTCTGGTTCTCCTCAAATTAATGGAAGGCTTATATACCTTAGTATTTATTTGAGGGTTTTAGTTAATTAAGTCTCATCATACATGGTTGGCATACATTGGTATGCATCCTATATCTATCACATAAATATAAGCATACAAATATGGTATAGTTATGGACTTTACTACATTGATTTTCCCGAGCCAAAAGGGAAATCAAAAGGTCACACCTAGGTAGTATGCATGATTCAAACAAGTAAAAATAATTACATTATCTTCAAACTTGTTGGATCTCCATCCGGCCCCTCTTGCTCCTTGATAGTGGTCTCCATCTCTATCTCTAATTCTAATCAAAGTAATCTAATTACATATTACAATTTGAAAAAGAAATACAAACCAAAAACAAGTGGTCGGGACATGAAAGTCCTCATTGGGCCAAAACATGCCATAACTATCCATCATGCCAATCATACACCCTTATATGCATTTCTAATGCATAAAGTAATGGATTACTAACTTTGTTTCAACTATTGATTATACACCCTTATATGCACTTCTCTGGGCCTCTGTAATTCCTCCAATGGATCTATTAATTATTATATTAGTCCTATAACACTTATAGTCCAATAATAATTAATTATGAAATACATTATTTCAATTAGGTCAAATTTTACAGAATATTTCTCAAAAGTTCCGCAAACAATTTTACTTGATCATAATTAATTAAACTCTTTAATTAATTATTCTCTTATTCACTTCTCTATTCCCATAATAATATCAAATATTATTATCCTTGTCATTTTAACATTTTATCCTTTTCTCTATATGTGTGACCTATTGGGTTCCTATCCATATTGGCAGTATAATATGTAATTGTGAGTTCCATTCAAAACTCACATGATTTAAACTTCTTTAAATCATTTTTATCAATCCCTATTGATATTCTTGATACACTATTATACAATTCATGATTAGCCTCTAGCTAGGCATCATGACTACCCAAATGTCAGGAAAGTCAAGTGGTTTGACTATTCCCTTCCATAAAAATAGTTACCGTGCAATTACTCCTTTCACCACTATTATCTCAATTAGATTTTAAGTATGGATTTCTGTCAACTCATATAAATTTAATTATATATGTTCTATTAATTTAACCATGGTTCCCAAAATGTCCTCCATGGATCTCTATCCATCTTGGCATATTATTACTCTGGCCAGAGATTCTCTGAACAAGGCAATTATAGAATCATGCGAGATAACTTCCCTTACTAAATTTGGGATGGTGAATCCTTTGTCTATCACTCAACTATCTTCAAGTAGGTCATGATATACCCAATCTCCTAACTATGTTCACTCCCAGTTAGAAGTAATCAGTTATGGAGTCAAAATATACCACTTTCTACTTAAGATAACTTTGCTGATCTCAAGTCTAAGGATACTTGCACAACTGCTATGAAGAGATTCCTCATGTGAGGATTCTCTTTGCAGGTCTCCAATGAATTTGTTCTTCTAACAAGCATCCACATGTTAGCTTTGATTATCTTCCATAATCACAGTTATGAGAACCACTGCTTGAACCATTCAAGAAGTATAACATGTGCTAGTCTGTTCGAATTAACAATGTCCTATCTTGTTAATTCTATGACTAGGGATATTTAGATATTAACACATTTGCATGCAATAGACACCTCATATCATGAACATTTTCATGATTAGCACCGTGTTTATAATATCAAGGACTTCATTTATTAATTTAAGATTTACAAACTCATGTATTTAAACATAGCATTAATAAATGAATAATGCCTTTTATTAAGAATATAAATTCATACATATGAAATTCATCCTTTTTACATGGGCTCTAGGGCATATTCTCTAACAACATCCTACCCCAAAATTCATTTCTCTAACGTGTGAATTTGGAGCTTCAATGGCTTAATTTTGCTAAGTAAATCCTGCCACTCATTAAGCCATCATTTCTTTTCCCTAAGCCATCGCTAATTGGATCATCTGGCCTTCCATTTTAATTGATTCAAAAGAAATCAAATTTAGCTTTATTTTATTCTTAATTTTAAGGTTTAATCACATAATTTGCTTTGTCACTTTTTGTTTTTGGAGATCTCATAGCCCCCATAATTTCTCAACAATTACGTGGAAAAGTAGTCTGCCGCAAAAGACATTGAGTTCCAGATAGGGAGGCATGGTTGCTGGAGGAATCGGTAGGTGAATAAAGATATACCTGCTGGTAAATTAATGACATGCTACCTAATTGAAACTTAATTTTAGTTGCTAGCATATGATTCCTTGAACCTATGTATTTCTTTTTTTATATATCTTTATATATTGAACCATTGTTGGGCTATGCTTAAATTTTTATTTATTCGTTTTAATTTTGCTTGAAGTTGGATCCGAAAAAAAGAGAATATGGGAATTAGGTTAATATGGGAAAGATTACATCTTGAGAAAATTACAAGTAAAAGCAAATGATACTGATTCTGTGCATTACTCTCTACTCACATGGAAACAAAGATCACACATAATGTTTCTGGCTATGGCTTTCTCTAATTTCTCTCTTTTGCTCTAAACCCAAATTTGTGGATTTTCAATCCTGTTTTGATTTGGATGCTTCCCGAATTCACATTTTATACAAACCCAGAACAAGGTATGACTATTATCTTTGTTACTATATTTTGTGACTTTATCCAATTTGTTCACTTTTTTCTTCAGATTTATGTACTATTGTTTCCTTACTACTAATTTCTAGATTATAAACTCAGTTTTTTGCTAAACCTATACACTGGACGTGCCTTTTGTTGGTTTTAGTTTATTGCAGCTTTTAAAAAAAATAAAAATTATATACATGCTTTTTAATTCATAATTCTTTCTAGCAAAGATATCTATAGTTTTCTACTGGCATTTATGTATAGTGAATGCCTTTTTATTTTTTTAATCAATTATATTATTATGTGCAGGTTGCTTTCTACGTGCTTAATCGAGCTCTAGTGGGTGGCAATTTGGCTAAAACAATCACCTTTCACTTTGAAAGCATAGTATTGTTGTAAGTCTTTTGGATTAATTAATTAATTAAATTCCATACTTAGGTGATTAAGGTTTTGATTAGTAAGAATAACAATGCAGGTGGTTTATACTGGTGAACATCCTAATTATGTTTATAGTTGGGTTCGCATTAGGATGGATACTCATCAAAATCACAACACCTCCACAACATTTAAGTGCTCTCATTTTGGGTTGTTGTGCTGCTGGTAAATAAATCTAAATTTGTTCAATGAAATGCTAGATAAGGATTGTGTGGTGCATATAGTTGCTTTTATGTTAGTCATAAGAGAAAAAGGGAGATCTTCTACTAATGTTTGGTTAAATTAAAATGAAATTGTAATAGGAAACATGGGGAATTTGCCTTTAATCCTAATCCCAGCATTATGTAAAGAAAAAGGAAGTCTATTTAGAGCACCAGATGCTTGCCACCTATGGACTTGCTTATGCTTCATTTTCAATGGCAGTATTGATCTATCATTCCTTTTAAAAACTAATCAACTTCTCATATAAATTTTTGTCAATTCTAATTGGTGACAAATATAAATTTAGATAGGGATTGTTGACTTATGGCATTATGTGTATTTATGAGAATTTCCTGGAAAGAGGTCAACAAAGACTGATGTATGTGATCTTATGTGTATAACATTATGAGGATTTCAATCGGGCATATATATATATATATATATATATATATATATATATATATATATATATATATATATATATATATATATATATATATATATATATATATATGACTCTTTTGGTAAAGCATTATATTGTGCCAAACTTTATCTTCTTTTTTATGGCAAGTTACACAATTTGGTCGTTGACAAATTGTTCTTATGGTTTTTACTAAATTTTAATAAATTATTTGCAATAGTTCCTAATTCATGAGTGTCTCTTCAATACATATCTAGCATATTTTTATATTACGAAAAGGCCAATTGGGCTACACTAATTGTGCTCTTGTATCACTATTGATTTTGAAATTGCATAATTAACTCCACTGGTGCAACTTCATTAAATAGTTTTAATTTGCTATCATGGGGTTGGAAAGTCTAAGTAACACATATATTTTTATCTTTTTTTTTATCTTTTTCTAAACTTGGTTAGAGATGATATAGAGATTATGCCTAGGAATTACTCTTATAGTTATGTTTTGCAGAAAATTCCATTCCATTGAAATATGGTCTCGTGTCAATAGCATTTTGATGCGGAACCCCAAGGTTAAAGAACCCGAAACCCCTTAAACATACGCTTTGATTTCAAAAGACAAAGAAGACAAACACCCTCCCTATTGAACCCCCAAACAACACGTGAATGGAAACGCAAATAATCGGGATAATAAGAATAGGAACACGCCACAATCAAATGATTGATAAGTAATCCTAATTCTTGATGCAATAGAAAAGAAAGCAAGTAATCTCACAATCTCTCTAAAGAATTTCGGCTAAAGCCAAGAGAAAACTCTCAAAAGTTTATAATTTGATTCAATGATTTTTTTCCCCTTTACAAGTTATAATAACCTATTTATAGCCTCCAAACCCTAAAGGAATGGGTATACATAAGTCCAATAGGTTTAAAACACTAAATTTAACCTAAAATAAGCTAAAACAACTACTTAAAACCCCATTAAGGTAAAGTGACGAATTTGAAGCCCAAAATAAAAGACTAACTAATAACCCAAATAGCTAAATAATCCCTTTAAAAGAAAGCCCACATGCCTAAGCCCACATTTACAACTTAAAATGAGTCATGTGACTTTTTAAATGAGGCACATGACTTGTACAATTAAAGCCCAAAGTTGTATAAGCCCAAAATTGATAGTAAAGCACCAAATCTGCCTCCTATAAATTGGAGCACGCCCCAATAACATTTGGATCTTATATTTATGTGTTTGAACACCATTTAGACCCATTTGAAAGTCATAAGGTTGCCCCTCTTCAATGGCATAGGATAGCCCTCTTGGATCCGTATCATTCCCTCCCTCTTTAGAAAAGATTCGTCCTCGAATCTTCGTCTTGCAATAGTTGGGAATTGGCACTTGAGGAATACATTCATCTTCATAAATGATCTTCGGTATTGGTGGAAATAATATGAATGCTTCTTCATTGAGGAACTCATCATGATCCTGCAAGTTATAAACAAAATGACTATGCAAAACATGGTTAGTATTTAATATAATGATATGATTTTGACTTTCTTCACTTCCCATGTGCACCTCATCCTCCTTATGCGGTAGAGGAGAAATTGTAACATGCAGATCTTCCATCTCCACTAAACCAGCTTCTTCATTCTCACTCAAACAATCAATGACATCTTCACTTTCAAATATTTTTGCATTATGTACAACATCATTATCTTCTTCTACCTCTAAAACAACCTTATTTAAATTTTTAACCACGTTCTCCACATCTTCAACTTCACCCAAAACCTTTTTTTTCTCATTAAGCTCATCAACAACATCCTCTTCATGGTCTTGAGTAATCTCACTATCAAAGCCTATATCTATATCACCCTTTTCAGGTTCACAAATTATTTCTTCCATGATAACTTTCTCCTTCTTTCTCTTCGCTTTGCTCTCCTCCATTCTAATTCGTGGTTCGAAATATTGTCTAACCAACCATTCAAAATTATTAAGGTCTTGCCTTAACAAATTTATATCTTCCTTAAACGCATTCCTTTCATCTTGATGTAAATGTCGTTTGGACTTGTGATTAGACATCCTCACATTCACTCGTGTTTCACTCAAAATTTGGCTTTTATCCTCTTAATGTCCTCTCACTCTCTTGCCTTTTTCCTCTCAAGCTTGCAACTTCAAAGTTGCACTTCAGAATTTAAATCACAAATTAAAAAACTTGAGCACGTTTAAGAAATCAAGAAAATAATAACTAACAACAAAAAGATAGCTCAAAACTAGAAAATAAGACTCTAAACACAATGGAGGTGATACACGAACAAGAGTGGTGTACCACTTGATGATAAGTAAATTAGAGTATTGGACGAGCAAAGATACTCTAACAATGTAAATGGAACAAAAACTAGCTTAAAACAAAGAAATAAGCAACAAAAATCAAGGAAAATGACAATATGGATAAAATGAATGAATTTGATTCACTACAAAGTAAACCAAATATAGAACCTAAATATTCTACCCAACAAAGAAAGAAAATCAACAAGATACCAATTAAAACTATAAAACATGCAAAACAAATCAATTTACAGCCAATTTATTCACTATGCCGAACGATGTAACAAGCTGATTAGTGTATCAAGTTGTGTGCAAAATGGTGGCAAAGTGATGGAAATTTGATGGCAAAATGATAGAAAAAAAATGGTGGCAAAAATGATAGCAAATGATGCCAGAAATGGTAACAAAATGGTGGCAAATGATTGGAAAAATGATGGCAAAATGATATCAAAATGGTAGCACAAATGATCAAATGATTCCAAAAAATGATGGAACAAATGGATAACAAATGGCAGCACAAATGGATAACGAATGATATAAAAATGGTGGCACAAATGGATAGCAATTGGATAGCACAAATGGTGGTTCAATAATTGCAAAGTAAATCCTTGGTTAAGTAGGACTAGGATTGTAATTCCAAATCAAATATGGACTAGGATTTTTTTGAAAGCCTAAACCCAAAGCAATAAGGATTGTATTTCCTACCCTTTAAAGGATTCCCAAAGGAGTTTGGAAAAAGTGTATATGCTGCTCCTCCCAATCCTAAAGCAAAAAGGATTAGTTTTCCCACTTATGAAAGGATTAGGATTTTCTATATAAACTACCCTTGCTCAATTGCTTTTTAATTTTTTTTCTTCTTCTATTTTTCTTCTCTTTCACGTTTTTCTCTCTTTTTTTTTGATGAACAGTACCGTGAACAGTGTGATGAACAGTACCGTGAACAGTACCACGTTTTTTTTTCCTTTTTTTCTCTCTTTTTTTTTTAATTCACTCACTAATCTAAAGGCTTACTACTACTAGAATTTGTTTTTTTTTAATGAAACAAAACACAAGGTAAGGAAAAGAAAATGCTAAATTTACCACACAAAAGCACACAAATCAAAACTTATCACTACCTAATTCGGCATAAACATAAAGAAATCAAAGAAAAGAAAACACAAACCTAACACTAAGATAAATAGGAATTTACCTTTCTTTTGGCTCTGATACCAAATGATGCGGAACCCCAAGGTTAAAGAACCCGAAACCCATTAAACATACGCTTTGATTTCAAAAGACAAAGAAGACAAACACCCTCCCTATTGAACCCCCAAACAACACGTGAATGGAAACGCAAATAATCGGGATAATAAGAATAGGAACACGCCACAATCAAATGATTGATAAGTAATCCTAATTCTTGATGCAATAGAAAAGAAAGCAAGTAATCTCACAATCTCTCTAAAGAATTTTGGCTAAAGCCAAGAGAAAACTCTCAAAAGTTTATAATTTGATTCAATGATTTTTTTCCCCTTTACAAGTTATAATAACCTATTTATAGCCTCCAAACCCTAAAGGAATGGGTATACATAAGTCCAATAGGTTTAAAACACTAAATTTAACCTAAAATAAGCTAAAACAACTACTTAAAACCCTACTAAGGTAAAGTGACGAATTTGAAGCCCAAAATAAAAGACTAACTAATAACCCAAATAGCTAAATAATCCCTTTAAAAGAAAGCCCACATGCCTAAGCCCACATTTACAACTTAAATGAGTCATGTGACTTTTTAAATGAGGCACATGACTTGTACAATTAAAGCCCAAAGTTGTATAAGCCCAAAATTGATAGTAAAGCACCAAATCTGCCTCCTATAAATTGGAGCACGCCCCAATAACATTTGGATCTTATATTTATGTGTTTGAACTCCATTTAGACCCATTTGAAAGTCATAAGGTTGCCCCTCTTCAATGGCATAGGATAGCCCTCTTGGATCCGTATCACATTTTGTTCACCACTATACGATCTTTGATATCCTTCATTAAATTAGGTTTTAGATTCCCAATCGTGGTATAGAATTTTTGACTTTAAGGAAAGTGAGAACCCTTAAAATGACTGAGATGTAAAATGAGATCTACATTTCCTACATTTCCTACTAGTTAACTTCATTGGTGGTACAAGTTTTGTACATGGATTGCATTATAATTAATGATTCATGTCCTGCTATCCTGGCACCAGAAAGTTAATATTTTAATACATAGGCGTTATGTAAACATAAATGGTGCAAAGTCTTTGGCCTAGGCAAATGGGATGTTTCATGTTCTTATTTCATGTGTATAGTTTTTGTACTTGGATTAGCAGTTGTTGGCTGACCTTAGAGTATGAAAGATGTCTAGGTTAGATTGAGACCTGATAAATATCGAATCAAATAACATATTATATATATTAAAGTATTGTTTGTTAGAATTAAATTAAACAAAGTTACATTTAAGAACAAGTATCCTTTACCTAAAATTAAACATTTATTTGATCAGTCAAAAGTTGCATGAGTGTTTTCTAAGATTGATTTTGTGATCAGGGTACTATCAACTTCGGGTGAAAGATGTCGATATTCAAAAAAGAGCATTTAGAACCCAATATGAACATTATGAATTTTTAGTAATGCCATTTTCGTTAACAAATGTACTAGCTACACAAATAGATCTCATGAATAAGGTATTTAGATCCTATTTCGATCAATTTGTGATTGTATTCATATATGACATATTGGTTTATTCAAGAAATGAAGCAAACCATGTGAAACATTTGAAAATTGTGCTACAAACTCTAAGGGAGAATAAATTGTGTGCTGAGTTGAGCAAGTGTGTATTTTGGCATAAGGAAATTTCTTTCCTTGGGCATATAGTGTCTTCTGAAGGCAATAGAGTGGATCCAGCTAAAGTAGAGCCTATTGTGAACTGGAGGCCACCTAGAAATGTGACAAAAGTGAGACGTTTTCTGGGTTTAGTAGGATATTACCATCGCTTTGTGAAATTCTTTTCAATTATTGCCGCACCACTCACTAATTTGTTGAGAAAGGGTATCAAATTTGAATGGACTAATCGATGTCAAGTAAGTTTCGATCAATTAATGCAAATGTTAATAGAGGCTCCAGTTTTGCTATAGCCAATTTTGGGAAAAAGAGCATGCCATGTATAGTGATGCTTCTAGAGTTGGTTTAGGATGTGTGCTAATGCAATATGGCAAGGTTATGGCTTATTGATCTAGGCATTTAAAACTACATGAGCAAAATCACCAAACATATAACCTAGAGTTGGCAATGGTGGTGTTTGTCTTGAAGAGTTGGTGACATTATTTGTATAAAGATACAAAATTTATACAGATCATAAGAGTCTCAAGTATTTGCTTACTAAAAAAGAACTTAACTTAAGATAACGCAGATGGTTAGAATTATTTAAGGATTATGATTGTATAATGGATTATCACCCTGGAAAAGCAAATGTAGTAGCTGATACTTTAAGCCAAAAGATAATGGTAGCTATGATGTTATAACAGTGTAGATGGAAATTAGCACCAAATGGTACTTTGATAGCACAATTAAGGGCTATACCTTATTTGTGGCAAATAGTGATCGATGCATAGAAAGATGATGAAAAGTTGCAATAAATTGTGAAATCTTCACACAAAGTGGTTCAATCAGAGTATACAATGAAAGGAGATGGGGCAATAGATTTTACGTACTAGATGTCAGGGAATTGAAAAGAATAGTATTACCTAAAACTCAGAACACAACATTCACTATGCACCATGGTGGGAATAAGATGTACCAGGATTCGAAACAATTCTATAGGTGGCTTGGAATGAAGAAGGATGTGGTAGAGTATGTCTCTAAGCATTTAACTTGTCAACAAGTGAAAGTAAAACACTAGTTGCCCATTTATATTCCACAAAGGAAATGGGAAGATATTACCAAGGATTTTGTGAAAGGATTGCCCCTTAAACAAAAAAAGCACAATTTAGTTTGGGTTATTATTGATAAGTTAACTAAATCAGCTTATTTCATACCAGTTCGAATGGATTATTCCACGGATAAATTGGGGAAACTCTATCTGAATGAGATTGTTAGGTTACACAGTATTCTGGTGTTAATAATTTCGGATCATGATCCAAGGTTTACATTTAGATTTTGGCAAAGTTTACAATGAGCATTGGGAACATAACTTCATTACAGTATAACTTTCCATCCTCAAATAGATGGACAATCTGAAAGGGTTATCCAAATTATAGAGGATATGATAAGAGGATGCACTTTGGATTTTGCAAGAAGTTAGGAAAGATATTTAACTTGAATGGAATTTGCTTACAATAATAGTTATCAAAGGAGTATTGAGATGGCACCATATGAAACCTTGTATAGCTAGAAATGTAGAACTCTAATTTATTAGACTGAGTTATCTAAATATTGTTAAAGATACAAAAGATAAGGTACATGTTACTAAGCAAAGATTGAAAGAAGCAAGTGACAGACATAAGTCTTTTCCTGATTTAAAGAGAAAGGATATTAACTATCAAGTAGGTGACAAAGTGTTTTTAAAGGTATCTCCCTGGAGAAAGGAGTTTAGATTTAGGAAAAAGGGAAAACTCAATCCAAGATTTATTAATCCATATGAATTCCTCAAAGAGCTGGATTGGTGGCATATAGGTTGGCTCTTCCTCTGGAATTAGCCAAACTTCATGATGTGTTCCACGTGTCTATGCTTCGAAGATACCGCTCGGATGAATCTCATAAATTACCAATAGAGGATATTAAAGTGCAAAGAGATTTAACATACGATGAAGAACCAAAAGAGATTTTGGCAAGAGAGATCAAACAATGGAGGAATAAGCAAATTCCTCTTGTCAAAGTATATTGGCGACACCATGGTATGAAGTAATCTGGGAGCCTGAAGCAGCCATGAAAGAATAGTATCCCCAATGGTTTAAAATATGTATGAATTTATTAATTCATGCTTAATGCTTATTTAATTATAAGAAATTCAATTTTAGGTAAATAGGGCAGGGTGCTAGTTTTATTTATGTTGTTTATGTAAGTTATTTAGCATTAACAATTTTAAAAGGTAGTCATTGAAATTAAGAATAATAAATTCAAGGGTCAATTATAAATAGAGAAAATGTGGGGATGATTTATGAATGGAATAAAAGAGAGGGGACAACTTCTTACATGCAAATTAATGGAGGACCATAAGGGAACTTCTACTCCCATTTAAATAGTCTAAAAGCATATATGTAGGAGAGAGAAATGAAGGCAATGGGTGTGTTCTTTGAGTGGGATTGAATTTTGATGAAGAAATCTCTCTATTTCATTTCTCATATCCTTCTCTAAATTCTTTTATTCATCTCCAAGTTTTGCAAGATAAAATTTCATTGCATGTTAAGCTATTTAAAAGTTTTAAGTCGAATCATCAAAATATAGGTTTAAGATTTTATTTTCTCTCTTCTTCTTCTCCTTCTATCTTGTTATGTTGCTTTTCCAAAAGAGAGAATATGATGGAAATTGGTGCATGCATGAAATATAATTGTAGAGGAAAAAGTTAGGAAGAATAAAAGCAAATAAGTAGCAAAGAATTGAAGAAAAGGTGTGGTTCCTCCAAGGTATGGAAAGCATATTTTTTTGTTAATTTTTAATGTAATCAAATGCTGGAAATTTGAGTAAGGATTTGGATTATGGCATGAGTGAATAAACCTAAGATAATTAAGTTTAAGTTTTCTTTAAGATAAGAGTTGTAAGAGACAATGCAAGTAAAGAATTGTTGGAAACAACTTTTGTAATTTTAGTGTGTCTCAAGCTACAAACCTTTAATTGACTTGATTCTAGTTGGTAATTAAACCTAAATTTGTTTATCTACAATTTTGTCAAAGAAAGCTAAACTTATTTTTGCCTTTAAAGAGTCGTAATTTTTAATTGAAGTTGGAACTGAACTGCAGTCTATTATAGTGGAAAGTTTGCAGTGTTTTATACAGAAGTTTTTGTATATAGGTCAAAATGCTATGAATATAATTTCTAGCTAAAATATACTTATATGTCTACAATTTCTACACTCACCTGAGCCCAAGTTAATTACACCACTACGGAGAAAGAACTCTTGGCAATAGTCTTTTCATTCGAAAAATTCAGATCTTATCTCTTAGGGTCCAAAATTACGGTATGGTCGGATCATGCAGCATTGAGACAGCTTTTTGCAAAGAAGGATTCCAAACTGAGGCTTATCTGATGGGTTTTATTACTCCAAGAATTTGATGTTGAGATTAAGGATAAGAAAGGAGCTAAGAATTTTGTAGCTGACCATCTATCTAGATTGGATCATGCTAGCATAGAAAAGGGAGAAATTTCTGACTTATTTCCCGATGAACATATTTGTGCTTGTTGCACTTATGAAAATTCAGTTCCATGGTATGCTAATATAGCTAATTTTCTTACAGGTGGCTATCTTCCTAAGGACTTTACTTGGCAACAAAAGAAAAAACTAAAAGCGGATGCAAAGCACTACCTTTGGGATGATCCGTATCTCATCAAAATATGTGCAAATCAAGTGCTAAAATGGTGTGTCCCAGAATCAGAGCAAGGAGCCATCATGCAACAATGCCATGGAGGTGAGGTTGGAGGCCATCATGGACCTAATCGAACCATACAAAAGGTTCTCCAATTAGGTTTTTCATGGCCAACCTTATTTCGAGATATCAAAACTTTCATTGAAATGTGTGATAGATGTCAAAGGGTTGGGAATATTTCTAAAAGGGATGAAATGCCTATGAATAATGTACTTGAAGTTGAAATTTTGATGTTTGGGGAATAGATTTTATGGGACCATTTCCTAATTCTTTTGGTTTTGAATATATTTTAGTAACTGTGGATTATGTTAGTAAATGGGTTGAAGCCATAGCTACTAGAACTTGTGATGCCCGTATAGTGCTTGAATTTATTAGAAAGAACATTTTTACTAGGTTTGGAGCACCAAGAGCTATAATAAGTGATGAAGGCAAACACATTTTGTCAACCATCAATTCAAAACCTTGCTTAAGAAATTTGGAGTCAAGCATAAAATTACAACCCCATACCATCCTCAAGCAAATGGGCAAGTAGAAGTGTCTAATAGGGAACTGAAATCAATTCTGGAAAAAATAGTTAGTAATTCTAGGAAGGACTGGTATCAGAAATTAGATGCGGCTCTATGGGCCTATCGAACTGCATTTAAAACCCCTATAGGCATGTCTCCTTATAAGATCGTTTTTGGAAAAGCATGTCAACTACCAGTAGAATTAGAGCATAAAGCTTATTGGGCTACCAAATTTCTTAACTTTGATTTGAGAAATGCAGGAGAAAAGAGGAAATTGCAGCTCAATAAACTCGATGAAATTCGACAATGGTCATATGACAATGCAGCACTTTATAAAGAAAAGACCAAACGATGGCATGATAAGCATTTGAGGGTAAAAGATTTTGTTCCTGGTATGCTAGTAATTCTATATAATAGTCGTCTTTGTTTGTTTCTAGGAAAGCTAAAATCAAAGTGGCTTGGACCATACCAAGTGATGTCAAGCAATAATTTTGGCGTAGTGACGATAAAAACTTTAAGAGATGGTCGTGAATTGACTGTAAATGGTCATCGGCTCAAACCTTATCAACTCGAACAACAAGAGGTTGCTGAGGCAACCATGGTTCTTCAAGATACCTAATAAACGGTTTGGATAGTCTAGCTGAAGACTCTAAAACTCAGAACTTTTAATTTTCTTTCTCTCTTACAGTTTAATTTTAGGTAATTTTGTTCTAGTCATTTTAGTTTGTGTGTTTTTGTATGTTTGTAAATATAAGGTTCATGAAATAGGGAGGTAAAAAGTTTTTTTTTCTTGCAAAGACTAAAGGTTAATTGAATGACATTCTGACTAGGCTTTAAATTTTGGGAAGATGTAATTGAAATGGCTAAAATTCGTTTGGTGGGTTATTTTCAGAAATCTATTTGATACACAGGCCACAGTCTCACACATGACCACGTGGGAATTGCCTTTGTCCCTCACGTGGCCACGCATCAAGGAAGCCACTCCCATCAAACACATACACATGGCCATGCCTAGATTCTTCTTGTTCTTCATGTGGCCACGCACGAAACTACTGGATTAGAAGCACGCACAGACACGGCCACGTGTGGATTCTTCTTTTTCTTCACGTGGCCAACACAACATCATGGCCTCTCTCACGAAACCACACACACCCACGCATTTTTCACCCACACCCACGCACACACTTGCTTTTTCCCCTTCACGTGACCACGTGTGGGAATACGCACACCCACGCGTGGCCACGCAACCCCTTACTGTCCCATATAACACTCCCACGCATATCTCTTCTTCCTCTTCTTTATTTTATTTCTTCTCACACACACACCCACGGCTCCCATAACCACTCATCATATGCGGCTACGTACCCACAATCACCACCATTGACCACCATTTCCGACCACCTCTCTCTCTTTTCTTGCTCTTTTCTCTCTCTCTCTTCTTTCTTTTTTCTCCTCTTCCTCCATATTTGTCCTCATATTGCTAGGGTTTTATCACTCACACACACCATCTCAATTTTGAGCTCCAATTTGGTTTGATTCTCCCTCTCAAGTAAGTATCCACCATATTTGCTCCTTAATTTGTGTTTTAATGCCATTTATTGCTATGTTTTGTTGCTATTGTTACCTATGCATGTGTAAATTTGAGGTTATTTTGCATTTAAATTTTAGATTTCATGCTAATTCCTTTTGCTAATATGAATGATTCTGGACTATATATGCATGTTATAGATGCTCGATCTTAAATTGGGTAGAGAATAGTCTTCATTTTGCACTTCAATTTCATGCTCAAACTTGTGCATATAACTTGTTCGATGAAATGTCCCAATGAGTTTTTCTTTAATTTCATTTAATTTTCACTCATTGGTTGACATCTTCATAAGTTTCATTGGTGCATTATGACCTCTTCCACCCATTGCATGATTGGTTCATGACCTTATTGATACATGTTAGGCATTATTTTAACCTACTCATTGTGACTTCCCTTTTCATAATTATGCATATCATTTTGCTTCCTACTTATGTACCTTGCATCTATACTCTCATTATTATTCATTGCATCCCAATGTGCTTCAAAATTACCGTTCGATTCTTTTACTTACACATTAGTGTACTCTAGTTTATGGGTTGACACGTTATACTTACACTATTTCTTCCAATTTTTCAGTGGCACCTAGAAGGACCAAATATCCTGATGTGGCAAGTTCTTCCAGTATACGCATCCCATCATATATGGACAGGGCTAAGGTCAATAAGTTTGATTACTTCAGCAAATGTAAGTATGTCTAGCCTGCTTATTTAAGTCAATACTTCCTAAATATTCCTGCTGGAAATCTTTAGGATCATGAGGTAGAACCATTACTTCAAAACATTGAATGGACACGGTTCATTGAAAAGAAACCTAAGGTATATCCGGATATGGCACGAGACTTTCTATACTCCTTTGAATGTTACTTTAGGAGAGATATAGAGGAAGGAACAGTAGGTTTCAAGTTCGGCAAGAAAAGGCTACTCCTTGACTTTTAGTCAGTTTTCAGAAATTTTAGGATTTATGTCGGATGCTCCAACCGAATTAGAGGATGCATCTCCTGTGGAAAATTGGGAAAGAATCAAAGATCTTGAGCAAGATGAGCTGTGGGTAGGAGGACAATATAAGGTACATGCTTTAAGAAATCATGCTTTAAGGATCATTCATCGATTTTTGTCAAAAAGCATGTATAATAATTTGAAAAATGCAAGCACAATCAGTGTTTCTCAAGCTATGGTCATCCGATGCATGGTAGATGGAATAGTGATCAATGGTGCGGTAATTATAGTTGGTCAGATTAAGGAATTACAGAAGATGCCAGGCAATATTGATAACATTTCCATTGGGTGGATAGCTACGGTTTTGGCTACTGCAGTTGAACATCCGATTTATGGAGAACCACTTAAAGGAGATCTACCATGTATAGACAATAAGATGCTAAAAAGTATGAAAATTCTGATTCCTAGACCTCATGGTCATTGGGCAACTCGAGAAGAATATTTAAGAGAAAACAACATTAGGATTGAGGAGCAGCATGATGAGCCAAATGAAGCAGATGTTGCACCAGCTGCACCTTCCCCCATCAATGAACCGACAACACCTGAATGGGAAGGTCCATTTAATCAGATAACTAGTCGATTGGATGCTCAACAAATTCGGCTTGGTCAAATGCAAGGACAACTTAATACATTACAGGATGCGGTGATGGGTGGTAACGCAACTATGGAGAGATTCATACACCAATTTTGGCAGCAGTATCCTCCACCTCCGCCTCCACCTGAATAGTTCTTCCTTTGCTGTGGACAGCAAAATTTTGAGGAGGGGGTAGCATTCCTTTCAAGGAGATTGTCTTCTACCTCTCTTTATCTTTTTTATGAATCAGATTTTGTTATTTTGTGTTATGTGTTTTGTTTTGTTTATGTAACTGTTTGTTTTTTTAAAAGTTTGTAAAACATATTGAAAACTTATGTAGTTCACTTTTTCAATTAGTTTGCATGAGAACTTAGTTTGCCCTGGTTGCTTTCAAAACGTTGAACACAATTGAACTTGAATATAGGAATTTGCATGTTTAGAGGCTTAGCAAGAGAACAAATATGTTGCTTAATAAATCTTTAGATAGTTTATTATTTAGCTTGATAAATATTTGTTAATTTCCAAATCCTTGAAATCACTCAGACCAATTTTTAACTTAGAAAAACCAATGCAATGAAGTAGTGAAGTAAGAAAATTTAGAGCACTAAAACCTTCCTCATCACCCTTCAAAGCATATGAGCAACTCAAACAACTTAGAAAATGATCTAGGCAACAATTTTTCTTGATAAACTTTCTTAAAGACTTTTGTCCTACCTTGGTGGAATTATGTCCTTTGCAAAGCCAATTTGAGCCTAAAAAGGGTATGCTTAATACGTATCATTAATATTTTCTTGTTACACTCAATGTTTTACCATATAACCTAAAAAGCCTTTATCTCACCATATAGAATTAGCCACTTTAGGATTAAATGGATGTATGAGGAGATTAAAGTTCAATTGGGTGTAGTGAGAAAATCTTAGCAAAGTCATTGATGAAATTAAGTGAAAAATTTACTTTGTATTACCTTGAGATTACTCAATTATTTTGTGAATGCTAGCAATGAAATTTAAAAAAAAGCTAGCAATTATGAAAAAAATCTAAGTGTGGGGTAGTACAAGGAAGAAATTTTTGGTGATTTCTTGTGAAAAGGCATAATTTCTCTTAAAAGAAAGTTTGAAAGTGAGGCAAGTATGAGAAAAATTTATTGATCAAGCTAATGGGATTAGTAATCTATTTTCTCTTAGAGTGGCTATTCATTTCGATTATCTTTTATCCATTCTTTGATAACCATTTCCTTAGCCCCATTACAACCCTTGAAAGACCTATGTAATTTTAAGTTTGTTTTGAGTTGTTTAGCAGAGATGACCTTCGGGTTTTGGTGCTAAAGGAGAGGCCTATTGTGTTTCTAGAGTTTCAAGTGCAAAACCGATTGTATGCTTATGCATTCATATATTCTATACTTCACTATCTAGTTGTGTTGATGTTTTGATTTTCAAAATTGTTTAAAAATGATTTGGTATTGCACACACTCAAGGAAATTAACTTGTATTATCTTGTTCGAAGTTGTTCTATCTAGAGATTATATTAAGTACTTTTGTTAAAATACTAAGCTTGGTTTTAAAATATGTAGCTCTTTTTACAAGTTTGGTTGTTTTGAAGGTGGGATTGTTCTAATTTGCTTGTGGGTACGCAAGGTTTAAGTGTGGGGTATTTGATAAGTGTGAATTATGTATAGTTTTTAACATGTTTTAAGTATTGTTATTTAGTTAATTTGGTGTGATTTAGGTTGAATTAGAGTTAAAATATTAATTTATGTGTTTTTGAAGTTAATTCAGATTTTCAGGAGTTTTTCAGGCTTAATTTGCTAAAAAGGGCTTAAATTGCAAATAAGGCAAGAGATTAGGGTTAAAACTGCAAAAATGAGAAATTAATGCGAGAAAGTGAGCTTTGAGTCTAGAAGGTTTTCACGTGACCACGTGAAATAGATACAGAGAAACACCCATGGCCACGTGAAGGTTGCACTAAGAAACACATGACCACGTGAAATGATGAAGGAATCTATGCATGGCCACGCAAATAGCCTTGAATAGAAGAGGTGTGGTCACGTGCAAGGAAAGGAGGAAATTCACGTGCCCACATGTGAAGAACAAAAGGGAATTAACCTGCCCACGTGTGGATTTACACAGAAAGAGGCGTGGCCACGTCCTGAGTCTCCTATTCAATGAAGGATTTTCTTCAAGCTTCCTGTTTAAATAGAATTTGCTTCCTATTTAATTTCTAGAGTTCAAGAAGGGTTCTACTAAGTCTTTGGCCTATAAATAGGAGCCTGAAACATCAGAAAAGGGATCAATCTTTGAATTAAGCAAATTTTCTTCTTAGTTTTTACGTTGTTTTCATTGTTTTTTGTTTCAAAGCTTGTTTTGATTTTAAGTATGTCTTTTGAGTAGTTTTCTTTAACTTTTGCTAAAGGATACTTGAATCCGTAACTTGTATTGTTATGACTTAAGTTTGATCTTCAATTTAATACAAGTTGATTATTTCTTAGTTCTTAAACATAGTCTTGTCTTTATTCAAATTTAAACTAATTGTTGACTTAATTCAACATTGGTTAATTAATTGGTTTAAATTGATTATTGATATGTTAAGGAACCAAAATAGGCCCTAGTAGAATTCAAGGGCAATTTTACATTATTAATGTATAATTAAACATTATTGGATGAATTATTATGTTTTTCTCGACCTTTGGGCACTCTTTTGAGTATATCTCGAGTTATAGAGAACAAAATTAGATGATTCAAATTGGGTTTGAAAATATACATCCATACTAAGATTTCATATGAAGAAACCAAGTTCGAAATATGTCTTTAACTAGGCTATATTTAAGCGGAATAGTTTGCAGCCTAGTAACTAGGAACAAACCTCAGTATTTTGTAAATATCTTAAAATATACAAATGCTATGGAGATGATTTTTGACGTTTTAGAAACTAGAAACATATTTTAATAAGTTTGTAGAAGATAACATTTGCTAAAAATGGCTTTTGGAAGGTCAAAAATTACATACAAGTCAAATTCAGAAAACTGCCTATGATAGAGTAGTCAAGTGATAATATAGTTTGAAGGCTAATTTAAAAGAGGATGAAAATTTAGGGGTCAATTTGTTAATATGAAACTTGAAGGGTAAATTATGAAAAAGGGATATAAAGGAGAGATTGATTTAAGAAAAGAAAAAAAATGAGTGGAACATTGTGTGACATGCAAATAAATGAGAGAAATTTATGTAACATGCAATTAGTTAGAGAATTAAAAGAGATATTTGTGTGGGACATGCTGATGTCATTTTCCACTTAAGTCACCATGCAAGCATTGTTTTTAGGAGTATATATAGTGGGTTGGTCGGCCACACCAAGGAAAAATATGATTTCTCCTTTTATCTTTCTCATTTTTACTCATCTCTCATCTTTCTCTAAAAGTTCTACATTTTATCTCTATAATTTTCAAGAGGAAATCCTGCTGAATTAGAAGTTTTTGAAGGAGATTTGTAAAGGTTTAATGCAAGAGTACATGGATGTATGAAGAATTGGAAGGGATTGAGAGCAAAAAGGAATGAAATGGTGAAAAGATTGAAGGATTGATTTAAAGTTACAAAAACAGGTTTGGGAACTTAATCTTCTTGCATGTGTTTTTCCTTGAGCGAAATATGTGATAAAATTGTGACATGCCATTTTGACAAGTAACTTGAAGTAAAACAACAATCTTTTATGTTTAAATGGACATGCATGTAAGTTTTAAAATTCTGGGTTTGGGCTCACTTGACCTAGTTGCATTCTTTTGGTAATATTTTGAGTTATAGAAAAGATAATTAGATGATTCCAATTGGGTTTTAAAATAGACTTCCATACAAAGATTTCATCAGAGAAATTACATTTTAATCCTGCTTCTAAATGGGTCATAACCTAGCTTGAAAATCGGATAAGTGTACAGTCCCGTCCTCATGAACAGTCCTCAGTATTTGGACAATATCTTTCAATCTAGAAGTGATATTGAGATGATTATTAATGTTATGAAAACATGAAACATAGGAGAACAAAATTGTAGAAGTAACCTAGCTTTAATTCTGCCTCTAAATAATTTCTATGATTTATTGAAATTTAGGTGAACTGTAAATTCGGATTCTAGAACAGTTTGTAGAAAATTTGAGATTTCTGTGTGTAAAATGATTAGAATGGCATGAGGTTAATTCCTATGCTAAACCGACTCCTAAATTCACATTTCATATGAAGGAAGTATGACCTAAAAATGTATACAAGCATGTCAAATATTGACTAGAAAATTTGTAGGGACTGAATGTACTGTTAGGGGATAGACCATAGTAAATTGGCTATATCTTTTTTTAGATTTGTTAAAATGCTACAAAGTAAAATTTTGGTAAAACTAGAGACATTAAATTATAACTTTGATGAAGAAATGTTGGTCTAAATCCCTCTTAATTTTATGCTATGAATTTTTATAAGTGACAGCCAACACTGTTTCGGTTCTATGAACAGCCTATAGTTTTTCTTAAATATCTCAAGCTATAGATAAGATATTAATGTGAATTTTGATGCTTTGGAAACTAGACACATAGGGGAATAAGATTTTAGAAGCTCATTTTGCCTAAAAATTACGTTTTCCAAATCATATGTGGCACCAAAGTTGGGTCCAGAATGCTGCCCTGTCCAGAATTTTAATGTGTCTTACATTATGGTTTTTCTTATATAGTTAAGTTAAATATGTGTCTATATGAATAAACAATGAATTGGATATGGCATGTGATATGATTATTAACAAAGGTCTATATATATATATATATATATTCATATATGTACATAGGTAAAGATATATGATAAAGATATCAAATATTTATACGTGATCAAACTTATGTACATGGTTGTTATGTGCAATTATGCTTTCATGTACATATTTTTAATGATGGAGTAAATGTTTATTTGATGCATGCACGTATACTATGAAGTTAAGAAATGTTTAAATATGATAAATGAAGGTTTTTAATGTACGACTATCATATGATTACATGAATGTAATATACATAAATGTATATATATGTAAACGTCTAAATGATTATACATGATTTTTATTGATCTCTTGAAGATTACTATGATACTTATAGTTTGAAATGTCAATTTTACATGTATAAAGAAGTAATATGATTTGTAGAATATATGTGTATAAATAAACATATATATAAATACATAGTATGATCTTACATGATTTGGTTCAAAAGATGTTTAGAGTAATGATTTAGAGAATATGTTTAAAGTGAAATGCATGAATATGTCTTTGCTTAATTGAATGACATGATTAAGCATTTGTTTTCACATGTTAGCATGCTAAAATACAGATCTACAGATCAATAGGCTCAATTATAGAAATCTTATTAAAGTATATAATGGCAATGATATATGTGACTATGTATACAAGTGTATGCATATATGTTACATGTGATTGTTACATGAGCAAATTGTATAAATTATTTTATGAATTATGCATATATGTTTATGCACTAGAGAAGATATATATGTCACTATTGGGTATTACTATTCTGTGCTTGTAATCTTATTCAATCATGTAACTATTTCGTATAACAAGATTGTACCTATATTATACTGTTTGCACCTGTGCATAAAGGAAGGTTTACATAAAGTTACGCATATACATGTATATGATATCTTGCTCATAGTTATAAAGGAATATATATATAGATACCTATATGTATATGATGAATAGAGCAAAGTAAAGAATAACATTGCTCAATAGCCATACATGAGCATGTACATGATTATTTAATTCATAGTTATACAAGGGTATACATTTGCATATACGAATATGATTGAATAGAGTAAAAGTAAACTAAAGAAAGATAAAGTGAGAGATTATATTTGCCTGCTACTAGAGTTCAATTGTGGATAGATAGGCTCCTATAGGGAAAATTGCAGCTGCCATAGTTTTGGCCCAATTGGGTCTAAAGTATGTTTGATTCCGTTTGGATCATGAACAACCCCGTTTGGATCATGAACAACCCCGTTTGGGTCTGCTTGACCGGTCTAAAGTATAATTTGGCCCCGTTTGGGTCTGTTTGACCGGTCTAAAGTATAATTTGGCCCCGTTTGGGTCTATAGATCCGATATCTTCGGATATCCCCCATTTTGATACCGTAGTGTATCGATAGTTCCTGTTATCCATTGATTGAACTAAGGCAGGCTAAACTATAAGTACAGTACAGACATTAAAGTATAAAGTATTAAGCAAGCATCATATAAAAGTTAAGGATATTGCTTGATTACATATCTAACATGATTTGCTTGTATTATTTCATAAGATTAAATAAATAGAGGTTACCAAGTAACACATGATATGTATGCTATTTGTAGTTGTTTCCAAATATTTGAAATTGCTTAAATGAGTTAAATGCATGAAGAATTCTCAGTCAATATACAATACCAGCATGCTAAGTTAACTGTTAAGTTTTTTTAAATGTTTTTATTGTTCACTACGTGAGGTTGATAGATTTGTCAAGATTTTCTAATCCATTGATTACATGTTAAATAAATGTATATGTATAAAGTGTGCTGAGCGTGATTACTGATGAAGAAATATATATATTATAAGGTAAAGATATAATAGTTTAATAAAAATAGTAAGTATTCAAACGAATAAGAAATATGGCATTTTACACATGGAATATATTATACAGAGGTACAAGGAATATAATTGATCTGAATACAGTACCATGCTTCTAAGATAGTTAAGTATATCAAAGTGATCACTAAAATCAAAATGTGGAAACTCATAAAGTATAGATGAAGTATATATAAATGTTTGTAAATAAGTGATAGAAATATGGCATAGTTATTAAAATGTTTGGCAATTGATATTAATACATGAATAATATAGTCATCAATGTTTGACAACTAATAATTCAAAGTAATTGGTCAATAGTAACATATAGAAATTCAGAAAGTAAGCTTGATATTCGTTATAAGTATAGCAAAAGAGAATATAATTATGGGAGATTATTGTGAATATTATTTATAATGATTAGTTTATTTGCTTTAAGATGTATATATATATGGTTTTTCATCCTGATGACCATTAAAAAGGGGTCGTCCACATGTTTTTGTTCCCTACTAAGCTTTATAGCTTTGCACGTGTGTTTCATCCTTGTAGGTTGCAAGTAAGGATTTTTCCCTGGGATGATATCTGCAGCGGGATGGCCAATTCAAGAGAGAGATTGAATGTATAGTCAAATGTTAAGTGCAATTTGATTACAAGATTCTTATTTACTTTGACAAGGATGTGATGTACAAATGATTCATAAAAGTAAATATTGTATTGCTTAAAGATACTATTAAGTATGCAGTAAAGTTTTTCGAGCATAAGAACGTGGTTAGCATGCTTAATGAAATATGATATAGTACTTATAGCTATGTATGGAATAAAGGTGCTACAATTAGTGGTATCAGAGCCTGGTTTAGCCGTTTCTGGGCTATTGGTGTCTAGAGTTGTTATCTATAGAGTGTTGGCGAATGCAGATATCCTGGCCTTGTTATGGTTAGACTAAAGTTTGATGAGTTGATCGAATCTGATAAACAGGATATAAGGATAATAATATTTGTGGGTAAAGGTATATGATTGAAGTTTCAGAAATGGACTTTGTGTATAATAGTACTTTCTTGGGATCTTAATTTCGGATTGAATAGTATATAATATGTGCATATGAAAGTATACAGGATTATGAAATAGGTGTGTTAATAGAATATGTAGTGATTATTTTGAAACATGAGATAGAGCTGTGTTAATTAATGAGAAGATTTATAGTTGAGGCTTTTGAGATGATAATTTGAAGATTCATTAAAATGTTCTATGTATATCTGTCAGCGTTTCCTTATTGAGTAAGGGCAATTGATGAATCATTACACATGGGATAGGGCAAAAAACATATACAGCACATGAGATTATGCATTTGCATCTTATTGCATACATAAAAGCATCATTCACACATAACATAGCATCAAGCATCATGTTACATGTATAGGCCCCAACTAAAAAGGAAACTGATAGGATATACATTGAGCATGGTAAGGATGTAACTGTATGATAAGGTTGCTCTTATATGGAGATAAAGTTATAAGAGAATCAAATTAAGTTTAAGTAAGCATCAAGGAAAGTTGGTAGAGATAGTATGAAATAAAAGTTTACAATGTTAGACACAGAAGTATAGGAATGATAGTGATGTATTTGAGAAATAATACGGTATGAATTTCGAGGGCGAATTTTTTTAAGGGGGAGAGATTTTTAAGGAACCAAAATAGGCCCTAATAGAATTCAAGGGCAATTTCACCTTATTAAAGTATAATTAAAGATTATTGGATGAATTATTATGTTTTTCTCGACCTTTCAGCACTCTTTTGACTATATCTCGAGTTATAGAGCACGAAAGAAACCAAGTTCGAAATTGCTTAAATGAGTTAAATGCACGAAGAATTCTCAGCCAATATACAATACCAGCATGCTTAGTTAACTGTTAAGTTTTTTTAAATATTTTTATTGTTCATTACGTGAGGTTGATAGATTTTTCAAGATTTTCTAATCCATTGATTACATGTTAAATAAATGTATATGTATAAAGTGTGCTGAACGTGATTACTGATGAAGTAATGTTAATATCTATATATATATATATAAGGTAAAGATATAATAGTTTAATAAAAATAGTAAATATTCAAACGAATGAGAAATATGGCATTTTACACACAGAATATATTATACAGAGGTACAAGGAATATAATTTATTTGAATACAGTAACATGCTTCTAAGATAGTTAAGTATATCAAAGTGATCACTAAAATCAAAATGTGGGAACTCATAAAGTATAGATGAAGTATATATAAATGTTTGTAAATAAGTGATAGAAATATGGCATAGTTATTAAAATGTTTGGCAATTGATATTAATACATGAATAATATAGTCATCAATGTTTGAAAACTAATAATTCAAAGTAAATGGTCAATAGTAACATATAGAAATTCAGAAAGTAAGCTTGATATTGGTTATAAGTATAGCAAAAGAGAATATAATTATGGGAGATTATTGTTAATATTGTTTATAATGATTGGTTTATTTGCTTTAAGATGTATATATATATGGGTTTTCATCTTGATGACCTTTAAAAAGGGGTCGTCCACATGTTTTTGTTCCCCACTATGCTTTATAGCTTAGCACGGGTGTTTCATCCGTGTAGGTTGCAAGTAAAGATTTTTCCCTGCGATGATATCTGCAGCGGGATGGCCAATTCAAGAGAGAGATTGAAAGTATAGTCATATGTTAAGTGCAATTTGATTACAAGATTCTTATTTACTTTGACAAGGATGTTATGTACAGATGATTCATAAAAGTAAATATTGTATTGCTTAAAGATACTCTTGCAGTAAAGTTTTTCGAGCATAAGAACGTGGTTAGCATGCTTAATGAAATATGATATAGTACTTATAGCTATGTGATGCAGAACCCCAGCCTATATGCCAAACTAGAACGCCAACATACCATGAATATTGAACATAAATAAGATAATAAACCCCCAATCTAAAGAACCCCCAAACAAGATTGATTGGAAACGCTTATGATACATTGATTTAGAAAACAAGAAGAAGAAGAATCAAGCATACATTAATCATGCAAATAGCCTAAGTCTAATTCTTTATGCAATGGCAAGAATCAATAATAAATTAACTCTCACAAATTCGGCCAAGCCAAAGAAAATTCTCATTAATCAAAATTCAAGTGTCTTACAAATGAAGAATTCAGCCCTTTATATAGGCTAGGCAGCCACCCCTCCCTAGATGAATTAAAATCAAACACTAACTCTAAGAAATAAATAATAAAATAAATAACAAAGATAATTCCTAACCTTTATCTACATGTATTTGGCTATAATATGGACTAAGTACATGAAGAAATAAAGATAAATACAATTTGAGATTAATCATAACAGAAAGTGATAAATATGCTTATTATCCTAAGAAAATGAATGAATGAATGTAGACTTAATGTTGGCTACAAGTGAATTTCGGCCAGCCCTTTAAAGATATGTTCAAGCTATTATTTCTCCCTCAAACTCTACTTAATAATATCCCAAAATAATAAGTATTTATCAAGGAAAATCTATTCCTAAAGTTTAGGATCCTAAGTTCACCAGTGTAGGCCTAAACCTAAATCTGACCCAAACCCATTAAAATTCAATTCTCCCATGTAAAATTCGGCCCCCTTAGGTATTATAAGCCTCAAATAGTTATTTTGGCCCAACTCTTTTGAAGAGATAAGCCCAACTTTAGCCTACCCACTTAAACTACCCAAAACAGTAAAATAAGCCCAAAATAAAGCAAACCTATTCTAATAAAGCCCAATTCGTTTTCCTAGGTTCTAGGCTGCCCAAATATACTTAATTAAATGTTAAATAAAGAATAGAAACTAAATAAAGTAGCTTGAAGGCCCATTGCACCATTCGGCCTACACTTGTCTTCATAGTCCAATTTAGCTTCTTTCTCTTCTTGAACTTGCATCTTCTCCACATAAGGTTTCATGAATGCTTGTAGGATTTCTTTAAGCTTCTTTGACCTTGCTCTTGTTATTGGTCCTTGAGGAAATGCTAGTTCATCTTTCTTGTTGCCATTGTTCTTGGTCGTGCTCATATCACTATGTATGGAATAAGGGTGCTACAATATGCATGTTCTTGAGTTAATTTATTTAGGTTAATGCATGATTATAATCTGAATAAACTGTAATTTTGTATTGATTTAAGTAAATTAAGATTGAGAAAAGTGTAACTAAGAATAGATGAAAGTTAAATTATTTGAGAAAGAATTTAATAGACATCTAGGAGAATTAATTCAGATCTTTATGCTAAGTGTTGAGTTTATCTGAATAAGAAAATTTTGATGCTTGGAATGATAATCTTGAATAAAGTTGGGTTTATTAATCTGAATTCTTCTTGATCACTTGTGTGTTTACTTTTTGATTAAGTCATAATAATATTGGTTAAGGTGGATAGTCCTTTAGTGAAAGTTGTTTTTAATATTGATTTTACTCATTCAATTTACTTGCTTTTATTTTATCTTTAATTATTTAAACTCTTTCAATTGTTTTAATTTAGTTTAAATACTATTTTTAGTTTTAATCTTCAACCATCATAACTTTGGGATTTCTCTTCTTTCTTCTTCACACAAATTTGGTTTTAAAATTAAAATTACTCATACAAACACAAGTTTCCCTTGGGTTCTATATTTTGGGTCATAATTCTATTTCCCTATATTACTAGCCGATCTAGTACACTTGTTAGGCACCGGTCAGTAATTCACACTAGATAAGGATCAAATGAACCATAGAATGATGGAATCACAAGGCTGGTCAAATTCCCCTTGAGCGCAAGGGAGTGGCGGCTAGGATTTTTTTGAAGAGAGAGAATTTCTTCTCTTGAAATTACACTTAACCCTAAAACCCCCTTAACTTGGATTTTTATAGCTAGGTTAAAAATCCAACTTCATAATGGGATTGGGCTCTTTAAAATTG
The DNA here is from genome assembly GCA_037975025.1 of Excoecaria agallocha. Classification (NCBI taxonomy): domain Eukaryota; kingdom Viridiplantae; phylum Streptophyta; class Magnoliopsida; order Malpighiales; family Euphorbiaceae; genus Excoecaria; species Excoecaria agallocha. Next base: position 27,429,696 of record CM075814.1, on the reverse strand, counting down.
CTGGAGAAATATTAAATGGACTTTTGGAATTATTAATAATTTATTTGGACTTAATTAAATCCAATTTAAGTCCTTTCATAAAAGATTATGCACATAACCCATAAACCCTTTACGCATACACTTGGATTTAATTACCCAAATTAATTCCAAATCCATTCAAATTAAATATGTAGGCTCAATAACACTTATGAAATATATTTAATTTATTTTAGTCTAAGAATTAGGCCTCTAAGACCTTTTATATGGAGTTGGCATGGAACCTTTCCTCCGGTGGGTTTTTGCGCCAAAACCAAATCTCTGGGCCATTTATATTTCTCCAATGGATCTATTAATTATTATATCAGCCATATAACACTTGCAGTCCAATAATAATTAATTATGAAATACAACATTTCAATTAGGTCCATTTTGCAGAATATTTCTAAAAAGTTATGCGAACATTCTTACTTAATCATAATTAATTAAACTCTTTAATTAATTATTCTCTTATTCATTTCTCTTCTCCCATAATAATATCAAATATTATTATTATTCTCATTTTACCATTTTATCCTTTACTCTATATGTGTGTGACCTATTGGGTTCCTGTCATATTGGTAGTATATTATGTAATTATGAGTTCTATCCAAAACTCATATGATTTAAACTTTTTTAAATATTTTATCAAACCCGTATTGATATTTATGAAACAATATTATACAAGTCATGAGCGGCCACTAGCTAGGCTGACTACCCAAATGTCAGAAAAGTTAAGTGGTTTAACTATACCCTTCCATAGAAACAGTTACCGCGCAATTACTCCTTTCACCACTCTTATCTCAATTAGATTCTAAGTATGGATTTATGTCAACTCATATAAATCTAATTATGTATGTTCTATTAATTTAACCATTGTTCCCAAAATTCCCTTTATGGATCCCTATCCATCTTGGCATATAACTCTGGCCAGAGTTTTTTTGAACAAGGCAATTATAGAATCATGCGAGATAACTTCCCTTAATAAATTTGGGATGGTGAATCCTTTATCGATTACTCAAATATCTTCAAGTAGGTCATGATATACCTAACCTCCTAACTATATTCACCCCAGTTGGAAGTAATCAGTTATAGAGTCAAAGTATATCACTTGTTATTTAAGATAACCTTAGTGATCTCAAGTCTAAGAATACTTGCACAATCGCTATTAAGAGATTCCTCACTAACATAGATTTAATATCCATGTGAGGATTCTCTTTACAAGTCCCCAATGAAATTGTTCTTCTAATAAGCATCCACATGTTAGTTTTGATCATCTTCCATAATCACAGTTATGAGAACCACTGCTTGAACTATTCAAGAAGCATAACATGTGCTAGTCTATCCTAATTAACAGTGTCCTATCTTGTTAATTCTATGACTAGGGATATTTAGATATTATCACATTTGCATGCAATAGACATCTCATATCATGAACACTTTCATGATTACCTTTGTACTGTGTTTATAATATATAGGACTTTATTTATTAATTTAAGATATATAAACTCATGTATTTAAACATAGCATTAAACACTTAATATTTTCTATTCAATACTCACTTAAAAATCATGGCAAAGTATCATACAACCCATAAATAAACAAGATCACATTAAAATTGCATTGAACTCATTCAATAGACAAATGTCCCTTTTTAATTAATGAATCAAGAAAAAATTCAATAAAACTTAAACAAAATTAGCACCTAAGTAATAACAATACTAAAAAACATAAAAGAAAAATCAAAATAACAAATAAAATAATTACTGAATAATGCAACGTTAAAATGTAAAGAGTTAAAGGGAGAAGTTTTGAGTTTAGAAAGTTCTCAGATCAACTTGTAAACCCTTATATTATTCTTAAAACACCATGGTTGCCTTAGTAACCTCTATTTATCAAACTCGATAAGGCTTTAACATGTGACCATTGACTTTGTATTCATGAATATCCTTCAAACTCTTGATAGTTACTACTCCAAATTCATTGTTTAACAATACTTGATATGGTCCAAGCCATATTGATTTCAGCTTTCTTGGGAATAACCTCAAGTGACTATTGTAAAATAAAACATCATATAGGGAGCATATTCCTTATGATTTAGCTTATTGTCATGCCAATGCTTCAAAATCCTTGCAAAAGGTTATATTGTCATAATACCACTACCAAAACACATCACGTTCATTAAGCTGTAACTTTCTCTTTCCTCCTACATATCTCAAATCAAAGTTAATTAGCTTTGTTGCTTAATATGCCATATGCTCCAATTCAATAGGTGAATGACACGCTTTTCCAAAAACTAACCTAAATGGAGACATATATATAGGGATCTTATATGCAGTTTTATAGGCCCAAAGAGCCTTAACTAACGTTTGATACCAATCTTTTCTAAAACTATTCACTATTTTCCATAAGATAAATTTTAACTCCCTATTAGACACTACCACTTGCCCATTTTCTCGAGGATGATATAGGATTGTTATCTTATACCTAACACTAAATTTTCTAGGTAATGTTCTAAATTGATAGTTGATAAAATGCTTACCCCCATCACTTATAATAGCCCTTGGTGTTTCGAACTTGGTGAAAATATTCCTCCTAAGGAATTCATGCACAACTCTAGCATCACATGTCCTAGTAGTTATTACTTTTACCCATTTTCTCACATAATCTATAGTTACTAGGATATACTTGAACACAAATGAGCTTAAAAATGGCCTCATAAAGTCTACCTAACATCAAAAATTTTATCTTCTAACACATTTTTCATAGGCATCTCATCCCTTTTAGATATATTTCCTACACGTTGACATCTATCACATTTTCCTATAAAAACTTAACATCAGTAAAAAGAGAAGGCCAAAATAAACCTAACTCTAATATTTTTTAGACTATGTGATTTGGTCCAAGGTGACCTCCAACCTCTCCTTTATGACATTATCTTAAAATACCCTCTTGCTCTTTCTCTAGAACACATCTTCTAAGCACTTGATCCAGATAAATCTTCATTAGATAAGGGTCATCCCAAAGATTGTACCTTAAATCCACTTTTAGTTTCTTCTTTTATTGCCAAGTGTAATCTTTTGGAAAGTAACCTCATGCAAGATAATTCACAATATTAGCATACTGAGGAACTAAAGTTTCACAATAATAAATAGCACAAATATGTTTATCATGAAATAAAAAAAATTCTCCCTATTTCTATATGAGCATGATCCAATCTAGATAGATGCTTAGCTATAAAATTTTTAGCTTCTTTTTTATATTTAATTTCTCCATTGAATTCCTGCAATAGCAAAACCCTTCTAATAAGTCTTGTTTTAGAGTCTTTGTTGATGAAAATGTACCCCAAAGCTATATGATTCGACCATACTATAATTTAGAACCAATGAGATATGATCGAATTTTCTCAAAACCAAATACTATAGAAAAAACTCCTTCTCCATGGTCATGTAATTCACTTGAGCTTATGTGAATATGTGACTCACACAGTAGATGGTATGAAAAATTTTGTTCTTTCGCTGGGCTAAAATCGGTCCCACTGCATAGTCACTAGTATCACATACAATTTTAAAATGGTAAAGTCAAATTCGATGAAGCTATGATAGGTCTTGTAAATAACTTTTGCTTCAATTGATTAAAAGTCTATAAACACATATCATCAAAGTTAAATGCAACATCTTTAAGCAGTAAATTAGAATGTGGTTTTACAATTTTAGGGAAATCCTTAGTAAATCAATGATAGAAATTAACATGATCAGGGAAACTCCTTATGCCTTTAACACTTATAAAGGGAGCTAATTTATCAATCACGTGTACTTTTGCTCTATCTACCTTAATTCGTTTCTCAAATATCTTATACCCTAGTATTATTCCTACTAGAGAGTATGCCCTAGAGCCTATGTAAAAGGGATGTAGTTCATATGTATGAATTCATATTCTTAATAAAAGGCATCATTAATTTATTAATGCTATGTTTAAATACATGAGCTTTTATATCTTAAATTAATAAATAAAGTCCTAGATATTATAAACACAATACAAAGGCAAACATGAAAGGGTTCATGATATGAGATGTCTATTGCATGCAAATGTGATAATATCTAAATAGGCCCAGTCATAGAATTAACAAGATAGGACATTGTTAATTTGGACAGACTAGCACATCTTATGCTTCTTGAAACTCAAGCAGTTGTATCATAACTATGATTATGGAAGATGATCAAAGCTAACATGTGGATGCTTGTTAGAAGAACAAGTTTATTAGAGACATACAAAGAGAATCTTTACATGGATATTAAATCTATGTCAGTGAGGAATCTCTTCATAGCGGTTGTGCAAGTATCCTTAGACTTGAGATCATCAAGGTCATCTTAAGTAGCAAGTGATATACTTTGACTCTATAGCTGATTATTTCCAACTGGGGCTGAACATAGTTAGAAGGTTGGGTATATCATGACCTACTTGAAGATAGTTGAGTAATCGATAACAAATTCACCATCCCAGATTTATTAAGGGAAGTTATCTCGCATGATTCTATAATTGCCTTGTTCAGAGAATATCTAGCCAGAGTAATATGCCAAGATGGATAGGGATCTATAAATGGCATTTTAGGAACAATGGTTAAATTAATAGAACATATATAATTAGATTTATATGAGTTGATAGAAATCCATACTCAGAATCTAATTGAGATAAGAGTGGTGAAGGGAGTAATTGCACGGTAACTGTTTCTATGGAACGGTATAGTAAAACCACTTGACTTTTCTGACATTTGGGTAGTCATGATACCTAGCTAGAGGCTGCTCATGATTTGTATAATAGTGTATCATAAATATCAATAAGGGATTGATAAAATGATTCAAAGAAGTTTAAATCATATGTGTTTCGAATAGAACTCATAATTACATATCATACTGCCAATATAAACAGGAACCCAATCTGTCACACACATATAGAGTAAAGGATAAAATGGTAAAATTACAAGGATAATAATATTTATATTATTATGGGAGACGAGAAATGAATAAGAGAATAATTAATTAAAGAGTTTAATTAATTATGATCAAGTAGAGATGTTCGCAGAACTTTTTAGAAATATTTTGCAAAATGGACCTAATTGAAATATTGTATTTCATAATTAATTATTATTGGACTATAAGCATTATAGGGCTGATATAATAATTAATAGATCTATTGGAGAAATATAAAAGGCCCAGAACAATTGGTTTTGGAAACCCACCAGATGATGGGTTCCACGGCAACTCGAAATAGAAGTCCTTAGAGGCCTAATTCTTGGACCAAAATAAATTAAATATATTTCATAAGTGTTACGGAGCCTATATATTTAATTTAGATGGATTTAGAATTGATTTGGATGATTAAATCCAAGTATATGCATAAAGGGCCTAGTTTATGAGTTGTGTGCATAGTCCTTTATAAAAGGACTTAAATTGAATTTAATTTAGCCCAAATAAATTATTAATAATTTTAGAAGCCCATTTAATATTTCTCTAGCAATTTTAAAGAGCCTAATTCCATTGTGAAGTTGGATTTTTAACCTAGCTATAAAAATCCAAGTTAAGGGGATTTTAGGGTTAAGTGAAATTTCAAGAAAAAAGAAATTCTCTCTCTTTCAAAAGCCCTAGCCGCCACTCCCTTGCTAGCATCAAGGGCAATTCAGTCAGCCTTATTTTTTCATCATTATTTAGTTCATTTGATCCTTCTTTAGTGTAGATTACAATTGGAGGTGTTCTATTTTGGATACTATGGTTTGCGACAACCCGGTGAGAAGGAAAAATAACTATTCAACAAAAATCAAAGGTGATTTTTCTTATTCTCATTAATATTTATATTGTAAATTCATGAAAATATCAGATATATTAGTTAAAAATTTTAAATTTTTCTTCTACATGTGATGTATGTAACCGATTAATTCCCAAACATGGTATTAGAGCCACGATTTTGCCATGAATCTACAATGCTATTTTTCTTTTTATTTTTGAGCTATTTATTTTATGAACTTTAAAATATCATATTCAATTGTTCATGAATGAGAAATATTGATTTCTGGGTGTATGTGATCAAATATATAAAATGAAAAATAAAACGATTCTTTTAAGAAAAGAATAATTCTTTTTGGCATGAAAATTTTTATTTTTCAATAAAGTTTAGGGGTTGTTCTAAATTAAATTTTTATTGATTCACTCTAAAATTATTTTGATGATAATTTATATGTTTGATATGGGATATTAAGCCATAGGATCAAACAAAATTAAAATCGAACAAGTTTTGCATGAAAAATAGTTTAATAGAAAAGTTCGATAAATTGGTGTTCTTCGTGTGTTCTTAGTGTGTTCTTGGTAAGTTCATGTTTAGAACGATTTTTAATCTAATAAATTTGATATATCTTATATATTAGTGTGTTTTTAATTAATTGGATTAATTAAAATAGGCCTTGAATTAATTGGATTAATTTTAATTCATTAAAGCCACTTAATAAGCTTAATTATGTTTACGGATTTTATTTAAATTAGTGAATGATTTGGTGGGCCCAAGGTGTTAGAGAGTATGCCTTAGATCCCATGTAAAAGGGATGTATTTCATATGTATGAATTCACATTCTTAATAAAAGGCATCATTCATTTATTAATGCTATGTTTAAATATATGAGTTTGTAAATCTTAAATTAATAAATGAAGTCCTAGATATTATAAACACAGTACAAAGGCAATCATGAAAGTGTTCATGATATGAGATATCTATTGCGTGCAAATGTGTTAATATCTAAATATCCCTAGTCAAAGAATTAACAAGAGATACGGATCCAAGAGGGCTATTTTATGCTATTGAAGAGGGCCAACCTTATGACTTTCAAATGGGTCTAAATAGAGTTCAAACACATAAATATAAGATCCAAATGTCATTGGGGCGTGCTCCAATTTATAGGAGGCAGATTTGGTGCTTTACTATTAATTATGGGCTTAAAGTATATAGTCAAGCCTTTGGATTAATTCCCCATAAAGGGAAGCCTAAAGTGAAGAAAAAGGAAGCCTTATGGTTTTAAAATAGCCTACATAAAGACTCAATCCTTGGAAGATCATGTGCGACATGTGCAAATCATGTGCGGGGCATGTGCAAGTGGAAGACATGTGCATAGCATGTGATATTTATGTAGTAGGGCTTTTATATTCATAGTTAATTAGTTTGGGCCTATTTAACAAAATTGGGTTTTTATTTAAGTGAGATATGTGACTTCATTAAAAGTCATGTGACTTAAGTAGCTTAATTAAGGCTTATTTTCTTAAGTAAGACACTTGGGCCTTTCTAAAATAAGCCCAATTCGTCACTTTACCTTTGTAGGGTTTTTAAGCAGTTGTTTTAGCTTATTTTAGGTAGAATTCAGTGTTATAAACCTATTGGACTTATGTATACCCATTCCCTTAGGGGTTGGAGGCTATAAATAGGTTATTATTACTTGTAAAGAGAAAGATTGGAATCAAATTATAAACTTTGAGGGTTTTTTTTCTCTTGTCTTAGCCAAAATTCTTTAAAGAGATTGTGAGATTGCTTGCTTTCTTTTCTATTGCATCAAGAATTAGGATTACTTATCAATCATTTGATTATGGTGTTTTCTTATTCTTCTTATCCTAATTATTTGCATTTCCATTCACATGTTGTTTGGGGGTTCAATAGGGAGGGTGTTTGTCTTCTGAGTTTTGAGATTAAGGTGTATGTTAAAGGGTTTTTGGGTTCTTTAACCTTGGGGTTTCAAATCATTTGGTATCAAAGCCAAAAGTAAGGTAAATTCCTATTTAGCTTAGTGTTAGGTTTGTGTTTCTTTATTTGATTTTCTTTATATGCATGCCGAAATTAGTATTAGTAACATTCTAATTTTTGTGTTCTTTGTGTGTTAAATTTAGCCTTGTTCTTTCATTACCTTTTTTTATTCTTAAAAAAATCATGTTACTATTCATCATTATTGTTCACATACTGTTCATCATTACTGTTCATGTACTGTTCATCATTACTGTTCATGTACTGTTCATAAAGAAGAAAAAGAAAAGAAAAACATGAAAGAGTAGAAAAATAGAAGAAGAAAAAAAATTAAGGAGCAATTGAGCAAGGGTAGTTTATATAGCCTAAAGAAAATCCTAATCCTTTCATAAGTGGGAAAAACTAATCTTGTTTGCTTTAGGCTTGGGAGGGGCAACATTTGCACCTTTTCCAAACACATTTGGGAATCCTTTAAAAGGTAGGAAATTTAATCCTTATTGCTTTTGGGTTTAGGCTTTCAAAAATCCTAGTCCATATCTAAATTGGAATTACAATCCTAATCCTAGTTAGACAAGGATTTCTACTTGGCAAATATTTGTGCTATCCATTTAGTATCCATTTGTGCCAATAATTTTTATCATTTGCTATCCATTTGTGCAACCATTTTTGGAAACTTTTCCATCATTTGTGTAACCATTTTTAGAAACTTTCCACCATTTGTGCAACCATTTTTGGCAACTTTTCCATCATTTGTGTAACAATTTTTGGAAACTTTTTCCACCATTTGTGCTATCATTTTTGGAAACTTTTGCTTTCATTTTGCCATCACTTTGCCATCTTTTTGCCATCGTTTTGCACACAACTTGACACACTAATCAAGCTTGTTACATCGTTCAACATAGTGAATAAATTGGCTCTAAAATTGATTTGTTTTGCATGTTTTATACTTTATTTAGTTTAAATTGGTATCTTGTTGATTTTCTTTCTTTGTTGGGTAGCATATTTAGGTTTTCTATTTGATTTACTTTGTAGTGAATCAAATTCATTCATTTTATCCATATTGTCATTTTCTTTGATTTTTGTTGCATATATATTTAAGCTAGTTTTTGTTCCATTTACATTGTTAGAGTATCTTTGCTTGTTACTCTAATTTACTTATCATCAAGTGGTACACCACTCTTGTCCGTGTATCACCTCCATTGTGTCTAGAGTCTTCTTTTCTAGTTTTTGAGCTATCTTTTTGTTGTTAGTTATTATTTCTTTGCTTCTAAATGTTCAAGTTTTTGATTTGTGATTTTATATTCTGAAGTGCAATTTTGAAGTTGCAAGCTTGAGAGGAAAAAGGCAAGAGAGTGTGAGGACATTAAGAGGGTAAAAGCCGAATTTTGAGTGAAACACGAGTGAATGTAAGGATGTCCTATTACAAGTCTAAGCGACATTTGAATCAAAATGAAAGTAATGCATTTAAGAAAGATATGAAGTTCATAAGGCAAGGCCTTAATTGATGGATTATGACATGGTATGAATATCATGATAGCACAGCGGAAAAACAAAAATTTTTTATCATACATACCATACATATCCAAAGCTAGAAACGAAACATGCAATTTTAGGGTTGTAGAACTTACAACTTTTGATGCCTTTTAAATATTGAATTAGGTGATGGCCAGCAACTAAGATAACTTTGTCCGCCTTAGATCTCAATCACCAATGCCAAGGAACAGCCTTTTATGCCACTCCCTCTATTCTCACACACACAATTGCACCGACGGCTTAAAATCGAGATTGCTAGCTCTCTTTTTCGGTATTGTGTAAAGGCAATGGTTTGAAGCTACAAAATTTGATTTTGTACTTCTCTTAGGTTGCTATTACTACCCAATATTACAAGAGAATGAGGAACTATCCTTTCTCCTTGTGAAAAATTGGCTAAAAGAAAACTTGAGAGAGAGAGGAAGAGTTCACGCAAAAACTAGAAAAAAACTAGGGTTCACGTTTTTCTCTTCTTTCAAATATATATCCTTTTATTTTTAAGTGATAAATCTAAAATCAAATACTTAAAGATAATAGATTTCAGCCTTTATCACTTCTTTAAAATAAGAGATATATATTGATTTAAATTCTTTTGAATTAATCAAAGATTAAAACATAAGACATATTAACCAAATAAATCACTTAATAAATAAAAGCATGTGCCAAAATTCATTTTCTTTTCTCTAGGAAGTTCGGCCACCTATATTTATAATTAAGAGATTTAATTTGATCATAAGTCTTTTAGGCTTTAATACTCAATTAATTAAATTAATACAATACATTTAATTAATTGAAATTAAACCTTGTGGGCTGAATTTCTCTCTCTTATGGGCCAAGGTCCAATAGCAATCTAATAACCCATTACACACATTAATTTGACTTTAATTAAAAGCCCAAATTAATGTTCAATACTTAATTTAAATATTTTAAGCCCAATGCTTTGTGTGCGATCCTATAGGTCCATTTAATGTTGGCAATGAATTAATAAATTAATTCAAAGGCTATATATATTCTCTAGCAAGATATTATAGCATTCCAAATTAAATGAAAATGCATATGGCATTTAGTGACCTAATGCAATTTTGTATAGTCCCTTACCCATAAATATCAGAATTAATATAAGGCATGGAACTAGTCATCCTTATATATATAAATTCCTTTCTTGATATTCCAGTGACACTGAACTCTCAGATAAATAATGATTATTCATTATTTCATCTCGGTATAGCCATACACTTCTCAGTTCACTGATCAAGTGGCCGATGATATTCTATCTCTTATTGAGAGGGGTAATCCCTTCACTTCTCTCATGCTCTCTAACATGAATTAATGCATACCCAATCATACCCGTACTTGTCACTCTGTTACGAGCACGTTAGGTGTATGTCAAAGTACACAGTAATTTATAAAGAGTTTCATGGAGATTTCAGGTCTAAGAACTCCGATACAAAACTTGCATATGAGAAACACTTATGACTTGTACCATGTAGTGTTCTCATGAGCGGATCGTATCCAGATACCATGTTCTTTAACATGTATCTATGATCTCTGATTGACACTCTTGTCCTAATGATCCGTAAGACAACTCATAATATCAGAGAGAGCATAATAGTCTTAATTCATTGTTATTCCCATAATGATACGGATCCAAGAGGGCTATCTTATGCCATTGAAGAGGGGCAACCTTATGACTTTCAAATGGGTCAAAATGGAGTTCAAACACATAAATATAAGATCCAAATGTCATTGGGGCGTGCGCCAATTTATAGGAGGTAGATTTGGTGCTTTACCATCAATTTTGGGCTTATACAACTTTGGGCTTTAATTGTACAAGTCATTTGCTTCATTTAAAAGTCACATGACTCACTTAAGTTGTATTATTAATGGGCTAGGCGTGTGGGCTTCTTTTGGGCTTAGTTTAGTTAGTTTGGTTATTTATTTCTAGTCTTTCTTTTGGGCTTTCATTTTAGGCCTATAAGGTTTATTAATTAGTTTTGTTTTAAGTGTGTTTAAGACTTATTTGGGCTTATTTGGCTTGTAAAAGCCCAAGGAAATTCGTGTAAGGCCATATGAGTATTTAAATTAGGGTTTTAAAGAGTGAATTAGGGTTAGCCACCTTATAAATAGGCTAACCTAGGTTGTAAAAAAAATAATGATTGAATCAAATTATAAACTTTTGAGAGTTTTCTCTTGGCTTAGCCGAAATTCTTTAGAGAGATTGTGAGATTGCTTGCTTTCTTTTCTATTGCATCAAGAATTAGGATTACTTATCAATCATTTTGATTGTGGCGTTTTCTTATTCTTATTATCCCGATTATTTGCGTTTCCATTCACGTGTTGTTTGGGGGTTCAATAGGGAGGGTGTTTGTCTTTTTTGTGTTTTGAGATCAAAGTGTATGTTCAAGGGGTTTCAGGTTCTTTAACCTTGGGGTTCCGCATCATTTGGTATCAGAGCCAAAAGTAAGGTAAATTCCTATTTATCTTAGTGTTAGGTTTGTGTTTTCTTTTCTTTGATTTCTTTATGTTTATGCCGAATTAGGTAGTGATAAGTTTTGATTTGTGTGCTTTTGTGTGGTAAATTTAGCATTTTTCTTTTCCTTAGCTTGTGTGTTGATTCATTAAAAAAAAAAGAAAAAAAGAAAAAAAAATCGTGTACTGTTCATTGCACTGTTCATGTACTGTTCATCGCATTGTTCACGTTACTGTTCATAAAAAAAGAAAGAAGAGAGAAAACACGTGAAAGAGAAGAAAAATAGAAGAAGAAAAAAAAAATTTTAAGGAGCAAATTGAACAAGGGTAGTTTATATAGCCTAAAGAAATCCTAATCCTTTCATAAGTGGGAAAAACTAATCCTTTTTGCTTTAGGATTGGGAGGGGCACTTTTACACCTTTTCCAAACACATTTGGGAATCCTTTAAAAGGTAGGAAAATTAATCCTTATTGCTGTGGGTTTAGGCTTTCAAAAAAATCCTAGTCCATATCTAAATTAGAATTACAATCCTAATCCTAGTTAGACAAGAATTTCTACTTGGCAAATATTTGTGCTATCCATTTATTATCCATTTGTGCCAATCATTTTTATCATTTGCTATCCATTTGTGCAACCATTTTTGGCAACTTTTTCCATCATTTGTGTAACCATTTTTGGAAACTTTTCACCATTTGTGCAACCATTTTTTTGCAACTTTTCCATCATTTGTGTAACCATTTTTGGAAACTTTTTCCACCATTTGTGCTATCATTTTTTGGAAACTTTTGCCATCATTTTACTATCACTTTGCCATTTTTTTGCCATCGTTTTGAACATAACTTGACACACTAATCAGCTTGTTACATCGTTCGGCATAGTGAATAAATTGGCTGTAAATTGATTTGTTTTGCATGTTTTATAGTTTTAATTGGTATCTTGTTGATTTTCCTTCTTTGTTGGGTAGAATATTTAGGTTCTATATTTGGTTTACTTTGTAGTGAATCAAATTCATTCATTTTATCCATATTGTCATTTTCCTTGATTTTTGTTGCTTATTTCTTTGTTTTAAGCTAGTTTTTGTTCCATTTACATTGTTAGAGTATCTTTGCTCGTCCAATACTCTAATTTACTTATCATCAAGTGGTACACCACTCTTGTCTGTGTATCACCTCCATTGTGTCTAGAGTCTTCTTTTCTAGTTTTGAGCTATCTTTTTGTTGTTAGTTATTATTTCCTTGTTTTCTTAAACGTGCTCAAGTTTTTGATTTGTGATTTAAATTCTGAAGTGCAATTTTGAAGTTGCAAGCTTGAGAGGAAAAAGGCAAGAGAGTGAGAGGACATTAAGAGGATAAAAGCCAAATTTTGAGTGAAACACGAGTGAATGTGAGGATGTCTAATCACAAGTCCAAACGACATTTACATCAAGATGAAAGGAATGCGTTTAAGGATGATATGAGCACGACCAAGCACAATGGCAACAAGAAAGATGAACTAGCATTTCCTCAAGGACCAATAACAAGAGCAAGGTCAAAGAAGCTTAAAGAAGTCCTACAAGCATTCATGAAACCTTATGTGGAGAAGATGCAAGTTCAAGAAGAGAAAGAAGCTAAATTGGACTATGAAGATAAGTGTAGGCCGAATGGTGCAATGGGCCTTCAAGCTACTTTATTTAGTTTCTATTCTTTATGTAACATTTAATTAAGTATATTTGGGCAGCTTAGAACCTAGAAAAACGAATTGGGCTTTATTAGAATAGGTTTGCTTTATTTTGGGCTTATTTTACTGTTTTGGGTAGTTTAAGTGGGTAGGCTAAAGTTGGGCTTATCTCTTCTAAAGAGTTGGGCCTAAATAACTATTTGAGGCTTAGAATACCTAAGGGGGCCGAATTTTACATGGGAGAATTGAATTTTAATGGGTTTGGGTCAGATTTAGGTTTAGGCCTACATTGGTGAACTTAGGGTCCTAAATTTTAGGAATGGTTTTTCCTTGATAAATACTTATTATTTTGGGATATTATTAAGTAGAGTTTGAGGGAGAAATAATAGCTTCACCATATCTTTAAAGGGCTGGCCGAAATTCACTTGTAGCCAACATTAAGTCTACATTCATTCATTCATTTTCTTAGGATAATAAGCATATTTATCACTTTCTGTTAGGATTAATCTCAAATTGTATTTATCTTTATTTCTTCATGTACTTAGTCCATATTATGGCCAAATACATGTAGATAAAGGTTAGGAATTATCTTTGTTATTTATTTTATTATTTATCTCTTAGAGTTAGTGTTTGATTTTAATTCATCTAAGGAGGGATGGCTGCCTAGCCTATATAAAGGGCTGAATTCTTCATTTGTAAGACACTTGAAATTTGATTAATGAGAATTTTCTTTGGCTTGGCCGAATTTGTGAGAGTTAATTTATTATTGATTCTTGCTATTGCATGAAGAATTAGACTTAGGCTATTTGCATGATTAATGTATGCTTGATTCTTCTTCTTCTTCTTGTTTTCTAAATCAATCTATCATAAGCGTTTCCAATCAATCTTGTTTGGGGGTTCTTTAGATTGGGGGTTTATTATCTTATTTATGTTCAATATTCATGGTATGTTGGCGTTCTAGTTTGGCATATAGGCTGGGGTTCCGCATCAATTGGTATCAGAGCATAGGCTAAGGGGTAAATTCTTAACTATCCTTTAATTTTGCTTTTAAACTTCAATTTTCTATTTTAGCCGAATAGGATCTTGCATCTAGTTCCTTATTTGGTTCTTGCTCTATTGTGTTAATTACCTATCCTTAAGTAGTTGATCATTAGTTTGGTTAAAGTTATAAAAAAAAAGAAAAAAAAATCAATTAAAAACAGCCTTGTTATCAATTTGGATTTACTATCTTGTTAAGTTTCATATTTGATCAATTGATGAATCTTGTGTTCTTGTTGAATCCGAATTTGCCATTGAATATATATCAAGCATATAATTTGCAATCTTTGAGTGGTTGAACTTAGTTTGGATATAATTTTGATCTACAAAGTGCCTTGCACCACTTGGAGTAAGTTTTGATCAATCAAGCAAGAATTGGAGTTAGAACTTTCACAATTGGTTTGATTTCTTCAAGACCAGGTTAGTACTCCTAATTTTGGATTTGGGTTGTGTTTATTGCATGCTTTCTTTGATTTTTTTTTTGTTGAGTCTTACATCAAATCTGTTTAAACTAATCATTAGGTTTAGTTAAACATCGCGTTTAAGTGCATCCGTCATGTCCATTTTCTTCATTCTAAGTTTTCAATTTGTGTGTCTAAGCTATTTTTGGTTCCAATTACACTAGTTTGACATATTGCACGTTGTTGAGCATCTATATATATTATAGTGCACGAAATCTTCTTCTTGTGTACTAATTTCTGATTTTTGTTCAAATAGGTCAATTTGCCTCTAGAATTAGTATCTTCTCTATTCTTGTTAGGTTTTTCATTGTTCCCTTTATCAAATTACTTAATTGTGCATATTTGTTTGAGTTTGTTTCTGAAGTGCAATTGTGAGATATCAATTTGTGAGTTGAGAGACAAACACGTGAGGTTGAGTGAATTCTTTCCTTTATTTGTTTATTTAAAGTTTAAAGATGTCCGGCATCAATAGTAAAGAGGAAACCGAGATTGTGCCTGATAATAAGTTTATGTACAAAGCTTTCATGGATAGTTTGCAAAAGCTAAATCTCAGGATAGACAGTCTGGAAGATAGCCTTAAAGGTTCCAAGGTTAAGTCTACAAGGGAGGAAGAGGTAGAACAGTTGTACAACGATGATGAGGAAGAGGAGGCTCATTCTTTTCCA
Organism: Excoecaria agallocha; assembly: GCA_037975025.1. NCBI lineage: Eukaryota > Viridiplantae > Streptophyta > Magnoliopsida > Malpighiales > Euphorbiaceae > Excoecaria > Excoecaria agallocha. The sequence continues at coordinate 27,414,088 of CM075814.1, read as the reverse complement.
AGAAGAGTAAAGAGGTATGACAACCGAATGGAGAGCCAAGACAACAATTTGAGTGCTATCAAGATGAAGATTCCACCATTCAAAGGTAAAAATGATGTGGATGCCTACCTTGATTGGGAAAGGAAGGTGGAGATGATCTTTTCATGCCACCACTATTCGGATGAGAAAAAGGTAAAACTTGCAGCCATTGAATTTTCTGATTATGCACTAATTTGGTGGGATGAGTTATTGAAAAATAGGAGGAGAAATGGGGAACTCCCTATCACTTCTTGGGAGGAAATGAAAAGAATCATGAGAAAGAAGTATGTGCCTAGTTACTATCATAGGGAACTCCACAATCAGTTACAAAGACTTACACAAGGATCTAGTTCTGTGGAGGATTACTACAAAGAAATGGAGATGCTCATGATTAAAGCAAGCATTGTGGAGGATGAATATCAAACGATGTCACGCTTTTTGGGAGGTATGAATAGAGAACTTGCTGATATTGTTGAATTACAGCATTATGTGGATATGGATGATTTGGTGAACATCGCAATTAAAGTGGAGAGACAACGAAGTAGACGTGGGACATCCAAGTCCTATTCAAATTCCAATAACAACAAATGGAATTCAAAGTGGAACAAGGGAGACTCGAAGAAGGAATCCATTGCCAAGTACCAGTCCAATTCCAAAGATAAAATGGTCACTGCACAAAAAGGTACTTCTGAAACAACCCTTAAAACTAATAGACATAGGGACATTCAATGTTTTAAATGCAAGGGTCGTGGTCATTATGCTAATGAATGTGGGAATAAAAAGACCATGATAATAAGGGGGGATGAAATTATTTCTGATTCTGAATCTGATGAGAATTGTGATGATATGCCACCTTTGGAGGATTGTTCTGATCTAGATGAAAATGTAGAATATCCTGTTCAAGGGGAGTCCTTAGTTGTATTGCGTGCATTGAATGTAAATGTGAAAGAAGAAGGACTAGAACAGAGGGAAAACATCTTTCATACTAGGTGTTTAATAGGTGGAAAAGTCTGTAGTATGATAATTGATGGAGGTAGTTGCGTTAATGTTGCTAGTACGGTCTTAGTTGATAAATTAGGACTTAAAACTGAAAAACACCCTAACCCATACAGACTTCAGTGGTTGAATGATAGTGGAGAAGTAAAGGTGACCAAACGTGTAACTGTATTATTTTCCATTGGTAAATATGAAGATAAAGTCATTTGTGATGTTGTACCTATGCATGCTAGTCATATTTTGCTAGGAAGGCCTTGGCAATTTGATAGGCGTGTATTACATGATGGATTTAGAAATAGGTACACTTTTGCATTTAAAGGATGTAAACACACACTTGCCCCATTGGCACCTAAAGAGGTATATGCAGATCAAGTAAAGATACATCAATCTGCAAAAGAGGTAAAGGGAAGTGAGAAAGAAAAGAAAAATGAGAGAAAAGAGGCCAGTAGTGAAAATAATAAAAGTAAAGGCCCAACTGTGAGAGACTGCACTAGTGAGAAAAAGAAAGAGAGAAGTGCAGGAGAGAAGAAGTTAATGTGTGCTGAGGTAAAAGGAGAGCAGAGTGAGCCGAGTGAAAAATTTAGCAAATACTCCTTTTATGCAAAAGAAAGAGAGTTGAGGAATGCATACTTAGGCATGAGAGCTTTAGTACTTTTGAGGTTTAAGGACAATTATTTCTCAGAAACTAGCCTTGACCCAAATTTGCCTAGTTCTTTTTCTAAGTTATTGCAGGATTATAAAGATGTCTTCCCCGAGGAGATACCACCTGGGTTGCCACCAATTAGAGGGATTGAACATCAAATCGACTTTGTTCCTGGTGCACAAATTCCAAATCGTCCAGCTTATCGAAGCAATCCGGAAGAAACAAAGGAGTTGCAAAGACAAGTGGAGGAACTTTTAGCAAAAGGACACGTGAGAGAAAGCCTAAGTCCTTGTGCTGTACCTGTTCTTTTGGTACCTAAAAAAGATGGAACCATGCGTATGTGTGTTGATTGTCGAGCAGTTAACAAAATCACTGTAAAGTATCGCCATCCCATTCCTAGGTTAGATGATATGCTTGAAGAGTTAAATGGTGCTATAATATTCACTAAAATTGACTTGAAAAGTGGTTATCATCAAATTAGGATGAAATTAGGTGATGAATGGAAAACTGCCTTTAAAACAAAATATGGTTTGTATGAATGGTTGGTTATGCCTTTTGGCTTAACTAATGCGCCTAGCACATTTATGAGACTCATGAACCATGTTTTGCGTGAATTCTTAGGTAAATTTGTTGTTGTGTATTTTGATGATATCTTGATTTACAGCAAAAACCTAAAAGAGCATTTAAGGCATGTTGAACTTGTGTTAGCTGTTTTGAGAGAACAACAATTGTATGCTAATTTGAAGAAATGCACATTTTGTGTTGATAGTGTTGTTTTCTTAGGATTTGTTGTTAGTGCACGTGGTGTTGAGGTAGATAATGAAAAGATTAAGGCTATCCAAGATTGGCCAACACCTGAGAATGCAAGTGAGGTGAGGAGCTTTCATGGTTTAGCAAGTTTCTATAGGAGATTTGTTAAGGATTTTTCTACTATTGCTGCACCTCTAAATGAAATCATTAAAAAGTCTGTTGGTTTTAAATGGGGTAAAGAGCAGGAAGATGCTTTTAATGTTTTGAAAGATAAATTGTGTACTGCTCCTGTTTTGAAATTACCTGATTTTTCTAAGACTTTTGAGGTTGAATGTGATGCTTCTGGGATTGGTATAGGTGCTGTTTTGATGCAGGAAAATCGCCCAATAGCATACTTTAGTGAGAAGTTGAGTGGACCACAGTTGAATTACTCTACCTATGATAAAGAGTTCTATGCATTGGTGAGAGCTCTTGAGGTTTGGGAACACTACCTTTTGCCTAAAGAATTCGTGATACATACAGATCACCAGTCTCTCAAATATCTGAAAGGACAAGGTAAGTTGAATAGAAGGCATGGTAAGTGGGTAGAGTACCTTGATACTTTTCCATATGTAATTAAGTACAAGCAAGGTAAGGAGAATGTTGTTGCCGATGCACTTTCTAGGAGATATGCATTGATTTCTATGCTTAGTTCTAAACTGTTAGGTTTTGAACATTTGAAAGAAATGTATGATCATGATTCTGATTTTGGTGAAGTATACAAGGCATGTTTACATTATGCATTTAATAAGTTCTATAGACATGATGGGTTTCTTTTTAGAGGAAAACAACTATGTATACCTGCATGTTCTCTTAGAGAGTTGCTTGTGAAGGAATCGCATAGTGGAGGATTAATGGGACACTTTGGCGTGAAAAAGACTTTAGACATGCTTAATGAACATTTTTATTGGCCTAATATGCGAAAAAGTGTTGAAAAAGTGTGTGCTCAATGTTTTGCATGTAAACAGGCTAAGTCTAAGTCCTTAAATCAAGGTTTGTATACTCCTTTGCCTGTTCCTACTGAACCTTGGACTGACATTTCTATGGACTTCATTGTAGGTTTACCTAGGACAAAAAGGGGAAGGGATAGTGTGTTTGTTGTAGTGGACCGATTTAGTAAAATGGCACATTTTATTGCCTGTCATAAAACTGATGATGCAACAAACATAGCTGATTTATTTTTTAGGGAAGTAGTTCGATTGCATGGTATACCTAGGACTATTGTCTCAGATCGGGATTCTAAGTTCCTAAGTCACTTTTGGCGTGTTCTGTGGGGTAAACTTGGTACTAAACTTGTGTTTTCCACTACTTGTCATCCACAAACAGATGGCCAAACCGAAGTTGTTAATAGAACTTTAGGAACTATGTTGCGTGCTATAATTGGTAAGAATATTAAAACTTGGGAAGAATGTTTACCATTTGTTGAGTTCGCTTATAATCGTGCAATTCATACTTCTACAGGTTTTTCACCTTTTGAAATTGTGTATGGTTTTAATCCATTGACTGTTTTGGATTTGATGCCTTTACCTTTGAATGAACTTTCTAACTTAGATGGTAAGGCTAAGGCTGATTTGGTTAAGACAATACACATGAAAGCACGTGAGCATATTGAGAAGAAGAACAGAATGTATGCAAAGCAGGCTAACAAGGGCCGTAAGCAAGTGATATTCGAACCAGGAGATTGGGTTTGGATCCATATGCGTAAAGAGAGGTTTCCTAATCAAAGGAAGTCTAAACTTGATGCAAGAGGAGATGGACCATTTCAAGTGCTGAAACGGATCAATGACAATGCATACAAAATTGATTTGCCAGGTGAGCATGGTGTAAGTGCAACTTTTAATATTTCTGACTTATCTCCATTTGACTGTGATTCAGATTCGAGGACGAATCCTTTCGAAGGGGGAGGGGATGATATGAGCACGACCAAGCACAATGGCAACAAGAAAGATGAACTAGCATTTCCTCAAGGACCAATAACAAGAGCAAGGTCAAAGAAGCTTAAAGAAGTCCTACAAGCATTCATGAAACCTTATGTGGAGAAGATGCAAGTTCAAGAAGAGAAAGAAGCTAAATTGGACTATGAAGACAAGTGTAGGCCGAATGGTGCAATGGGCCTTCAAGCTACTTTATTTAGTTTCTATTCTTTATGTAACATTTAATTAAGTATATTTGGGCAGCCTAGAACCTAGAAAAACGAATTGGGCTTTATTAGAATAGGTTTGCTTTATTTTGGGCTTATTTTACTGTTTTGGGTAGTTTAAGTGGGTAGGCTAAAGTTGGGCTTATCTCTTCTAAAGAGTTGGGCCTAAATAACTATTTGAGGCTTAGAATACCTAAGGGGGCCGAATTTTACATGGGAGAATTGAATTTTAATGGGTTTGGGTCAGATTTAGGTTTAGGCCTACATTGGTGAACTTAGGGTCCTAAATTTTAGGAATGGTTTTTCCTTGATAAATACTTATTATTTTGGGATATTATTAAGTAGAGTTTGAGGGAGAAATAATAGCTTGACCATATCTTTAAAGGGCTGGCCGAAATTCACTTGTAGCCAACATTAAGTCTACATTCATTCATTCATTTTCTTAGGATAATAAGCATATTTATCACTTTCTGTTAGGATTAATCTCAAATTGTATTTATCTTTATTTCTTCATGTACTTAGTCCATATTATGGCCAAATACATGTAGATAAAGGTTAGGAATTATCTTTGTTATTTATTTTATTATTTATCTCTTAGAGTTAGTGTTTGATTTTAATTCATCTAAGGAGGGGTGGCTGCCTAGCCTATATAAAGGGCTGAATTCTTCATTTGTAAGACACTTGAAATTTGATTAATGAGAATTTTCTTTGGCTTGGCCGAATTTGTGAGAGTTAATTTATTATTGATTCTTGCTATTGCATGAAGAATTAGACTTAGGCTATTTGCATGATTAATGTATGCTTGATTCTTCTTCTTCTTCTTGTTTTCTAAATCAATCTATCATAAGCGTTTCCAATCAATCTTGTTTGGGGGTTCTTTAGATTGGGGGTTTATTATCTTATTTATGTTCAATATTCATGGTATGTTGGCGTTCTAGTTTGGCATATAGGCTGGGGTTCCGCATCAAAGGAAGATATAAATTTGTTAAGGCAAGACCTTAATAATTTTGAATGGTTGGTTAGACAATATTTCGAACCACGAATTAGAATGGAGGAGAGCAAAGCGAAGAGAAAGAAGGAGAAAGTTATCCTAGAAGAAATAATTTGTGAACCTGAAAAGGGTGATATAGATATAGGCTTTGATAATGAAATTACTCAAGACCATGAAGAGGAGGTTGTTGATGAGCTTGATGAGGAAAAAGAGGTTTTGGGTGAAGTTGAAGATGTGGAGAACTTGGTAAATGAGGTTGTTTTAGAGGTGAAAGAGGATAATGATGTTGTGCATAATGGAAAAATATTTGAAAGTGCAGATGTTGATTGTTTGAGTGAGAATGAAGAAGCTGGTTTAGTGGAGATGGAAGATCTGCATGTTACAATTTCTCCTCTACCGCATAAGGAGGATGACGTGCACATGGAAGTGACGAAGGTCAAAATCATATCACTGTATTAAAAACTAACCATGTTTTGCATAGATCTTTTGTTTATAACTTGCAGGATCATGATGAGTTCTTTAATGAAGAAGCATTCATACTATTTCCACCAATGCCGAAGATCATTTATGAAGATATTCATTCCTCAAGTGCCAATTCCCAACTATTGCAAGACGAAGATTCGAGGACGAATCTTTTCTAAAGAGGGAGGGAATGATACGGATCCAAGAGGGCTATCTTATGCCATTGAAGAGGGGCAACCTTATGACTTTCAAATGGGTCAAAATGGAGTTCAAACACATAAATATAAGATCCAAATGTCATTGGGGCGTGCGCCAATTTATAGGAGGTAGATTTGGTGCTTTACCATCAATTTTGGGCTTATACAACTTTGGGCTTTAATTGTACAAGTCATTTGCTTCATTTAAAAGTCACATGACTCACTTAAGTTGTATTATTAATGGGCTAGGCGTGTGGGCTTCTTTTGGGCTTAGTTTAGTTAGTTTGGTTATTTATTTCTAGTCTTTCTTTTGGGCTTTCATTTTAGGCCTATAAGGTTTATTAATTAGTTTTGTTTTAAGTGTGTTTAAGACTTATTTGGGCTTATTTGGCTTGTAAAAGCCCAAGGAAATTCGTGTAAGGCCATATGAGTATTTAAATTAGGGTTTTAAAGAGTGAATTAGGGTTAGCCACCTTATAAATAGGCTAACCTAGGTTGTAAAAAAAATAATGATTGAATCAAATTATAAACTTTTGAGAGTTTTCTCTTGGCTTAGCCGAAATTCTTTAGAGAGATTGTGAGATTGCTTGCTTTCTTTTCTATTGCATCAAGAATTAGGATTACTTATCAATCATTTTGATTGTGGCGTTTTCTTATTCTTATTATCCCGATTATTTGCGTTTCCATTCACGTGTTGTTTGGGGGTTCAATAGGGAGGGTGTTTGTCTTTTTTGTGTTTTGAGATCAAAGTGTATGTTCAAGGGGTTTCGGGTTCTTTAACCTTGGGGTTCCGCATCATTATTTTTTTTACATGCCTAGGTTAACCTATTTATAAGGTGGCTAACCCTAATTCACTCTTTAAAACCCTAATTTAAATACTCATATGGCCTTACACGAATTTCCTTGGGCTTTTACAAGCCAAATAAGCCCAAATAAGTCTTAAACACACTTAAAACAAAACTAATTAATAAACCTTATAGGCCTAAAATGAAAGCCCAAAAGAAAGACTAGAAATAAATAACCAAACTAACTAAACTAAGCCCAAAAGAAGCCCACACGCCTAGCCCATTAATAATACAACTTAAGTGAGTCATGTGACTTTTAAATGAAGAAAATGACTTGTACAATTAAAGCCCAAAGTTGTATAAGCCCAAAATTGATGGTAAAGCACCAAATCTGCCTCCTATAAATTGGCGCACGCCCCAATGACATTTGGATCTTATATTTATGTGTTTGAACTCCATTTTGACCCATTTGAAATTCATAAGGTTGCCCCTCTTCAATGGCATAAGATAGCCCTCTTGGATCCGTATCACATAACAATGACTGACTTGGGATATTTAGAATGATGTTTCATTTGTTTCAAGGTCTTACAACCATGTGCCTCACACATGATAACTTAAACCGAAACAACACTCTTGGATAGTTTTATCAATTGATATGCACAGGAATACAAAGGATAAAACAAATGCCTCATTTTATTAATTCAAAGTGCTTTATTACAATGCATTGGGGCTAGGGCTTACACTAACAATCTCCCACTAGCACTAGTCCCAATTGGGCATAGCCCTAAGACCGAACGCTCTCAAATGAGCTTCGTGCATATTTGGATGCAATTGTTTCGTCAAAGGATCTGCTACATTGTCTTCACTTGCTATCTTGCTAACCTTGACGTCCCCACGATCAATGATTTATCTGATCAGGTGGTACCTCCTGAGTATGTGTTTGGATTTATGGTGTGACCGGGGCTCCTTGGCCTGTGCTATGGCCCCGTTGTTGTCACAAAAATTTCTAATGGATCTAGGATGCTTGGGACCACTCCTAATCCAGAAATGAAATTTTTAATCCAAACAGCCTCTTTTGCAACCTCACTTGCTGCAATATACTCAGATTCTGTAGTTGAGTCGGCAACGGTTTCTTGCTTTGAGCTTCTCCAGCTGACAGCACCACCGTTCAAAACAAAAACAAACCTAGATTGCGATCTAGAATCCTGAGTGATGGTCTGAAAAGCAGCATCGGTATAACCTTGTATGACGAGCTCTTCTTGACCACCATACACCAAGAAGTGATTCTTAGTCCTTCGCACCTTAGAATCCCTTTTACAGTAGACCAGTGCTTCTCACCAGGGTCTTGCTGAAACCTACTGGTTATACTCAGTGCATGAGCAACATCAAATCTAGTACATAACATAGCGTACATAATAGATCCAATAGCAGATGCATATGGGATTCTACTCATGTTGTCCCTTTCCTCTTTGGTTTTAGGGCACTGTTCTTTAGTCAAAGGAACTCCCAAAGCCAAAGGTATGTACCCTTTCTTTGAGTCTCCCATACTAAAACGCTTTAGTACTTTGTCTATGTACTTTTCTTGACTTAGTCCCAAGAGCCGATTCGATCTATCTCTATAGATTCGAATACCAAGTATTGTCTCGGCTTCACCTAAGTCTTTCATTCAGAAACATTTTCCCAACCATTGCTTAACCTTTTGCAATGTTGGAATGTCATTCCCAATGAGAAGGATGTCGTCCACATATAGGACCAGAAATACTACTATGCTCCCACTAACCTTCTTGTACACACAAGGCTCATCTTCGTTCTTGATGAAGTCAAATTCTTTGACTGCCTCATCAAAACGAAGATTCCAACTTCAGGATGCTTGCTTTAATCCATAAATGGATTTTTGAAGCTTGCAAACCTTCTTAGGATGCTTGGGATTGATAAAACCTTCAGGCTGTGTCATATACACATCCTCAAGTAAATTTCCGTTGAGGAAAGCAGTTTTGACATCCATTTGCCATATCTCATAATCATGATATGTAGCTATGGCAAGCAAGATCCTAATGGATTTGAGCATGACTACAGGCGAAAAGGTCTCGTCATAGTCTACACCATGAGTTTGTCGAAAACCTTTTGCTACTAGTCTACCTTTGTAGGTCTTATCAGCTTTGAGTTTAAATAGCCACTTGCATTCAATTACCTTAGCACCTTCCGGTGGATCAACCAAGGTCCAAACCTGGTTATCGTACATTGATTGCATCTCGAATTTCATGGCTTCAAGCCAATTTTTTGAGTCTGGGCTCTCAATAGCTTCTTGGTAGGTAGTAGGATCCTCATGATCTACTAACTCAATAGTGTCACTGTCAGTGATTAGAAATCCATATCTCTCAATCTCCTGACGTACCCTACCAGACCTTCTAGGTTCTTGTGTAATGGGTTCTTGTTCCACAACTGGTTGTGAACTTGATCCCATTTCCAAACCATCCTCTATAGGAGTTTGTGGTGCTTGGATTTCTCCAAGTTCTACTTTACTCCCACTGTCTTTCTTGAGAAGGAACTCCTTTTCCAAGAAAACAGCCTTGCGAGCAACAAATACTTTGTTCTCGGCTTGTGAGTAAAAGTAGTATCCCTTTGTTTCTTTAGGATACCCCACAAACAAGCAGACATTGGATTTGGACTCTAGTTTGTCAGATGTTAATTTCTTAACATGTGCTTCACAGCCCCAAATCCTGAGAAAAGACATATTGGGTTCTTTCCCAGTCCATACCTTGTATGGTGTCTTCTCAACTGCTTTAGTTGGAGTACGGTTCAATAGAAACGCAGCAGTTTCTAATGCATAACCCCAAAAAGAGATAGGAAGATTAGCTTGACTCATCATAGTTCGAACCATGTCCAACAGAGTTCGATTTCTCCTTTTGGACACACCATTCCATTGAGGTATTCCAGGAGGAGTGAGCTGTGAAATAATACCACACTCCTTTAGATGACTGTCAAACTCTTGGCTTAAGTATTCGCCACCTCGATCTGATCGAATGGCTTTTATACTTTTTCCAAGTTGGTTTTCTACTTCGTTCTTAAACTCCTTGAATTTCTCAAAAGTTTCAAACTTGTACTTCATTAGATAGACATAGCCATATCTACTGAAGTCATCTGTGAATGTCACAAAGTAGCTAAAACCACCTCTGGCATGTGTACTTAAAGGTCCACATACATCGGTATGTATTAGTTCCAATAAGCCATTAGTCCTCTCACCTTTTTTATTAAAAGGACTCTTTGTCATTTTTCCATGCAAACATGGTTCGCATGTGTCATAAGACTCTAAGTCGAATGACCCAAGCACTCCAGTTTTGTGGAGTCTTGAAATGCGTTTTTCGTTTGCATGTCCTAAACGACAATGCCAAAAGTAAGTAGGGTTCAATTCGTTTGATTTAACCCTCTTTGTATTAATGTTGTATATTGACTCTTTGTTTTGTAAATCAAGGATATAAAGGCTATTTTGCAACATGGCATTGCCATAAGAAATGCCTTGGCGACGAATATGAGCATTGCCATTTTTAATAACAATTGCACCGACGGCTTAAAATCGAGATTGCTAGCTCTCTTTTTCGGTATTGTGTAAAGGCAATGGTTTGAAGCTACAAAATTTGATTTTGTAATTCTCTTAGGTTGCTATTACTACCTAATATTACAAGAGAATGAGGAACTATCCTTTCTCCTTGTGAAAAATTGGCTAAAAGAAAACTTGAGAGAGAGAGGAAGAGTTCACGCAAAAACTAGAAAAAAAAACTAGGGTTCACGTTTTTCTCTTCTTTCAAATATATATCCTTTTATTTTTAAGTGATAAATCTAAAATTGAATACTTAAAGATAATAGATTTCAGCCTTTATCACTTCTTTAAAATAAGAGATATATATTGATTTAAATTCTTTTGAATTAATCCAAGATTAAAACATAAGACATATTAACCAAATAAATCACTTAATAAATAAAAGCATGTGCCGAAATTCATTTTCTTTTCTCTAGGAAGTTCGGCCACCTATATTTATAATTAAGAGATTTAATTTGATCATAAGTCTTTTAGGCTTTAATACTCAATTAATTAAATTAATACAATACATTTAATTAATTGAAATTAAACCTTGTGGGCTGAATTTCTCTCTCTTATGGGCCAAGGTCCAATAGCAATCTAATAACCCATTACACACATTAATTTGACTTTAATTAAAAGCCCAAATTAATGTTCAATACTTAATTTAAATATTTTAAGCCCAATGCTTTGTGTGCGATCCTATAGGTCCATTTAATGTTGGCAATGAATTAATAAATTAATTCAAAGGCTATATATATTCTCTAGCAAGATATTATAGCATTCCAAATTAAATGAAAATGCATATGGCATTTAGTGACCTAATGCAATTTTGTATAGTCCCTTACCCATAAATATCAGAATTAATATAAGGCATGGAACTAGTCATCCTTATATATATTAATTCCTTTCTTGATATTCCAGTGATACTGAACTCTCAGATAAATAATGATTATTCATTATTTCATCTCGGTATAGCCATACACTTCTCAGTTCACTGATCAAGTGGTCGATGATATTTTATCTCTTATTGAGAGGGGTAATCCCTTCACTTCTCTCATGCTCTCTAACATGAATTAATGCATACCCAATCATACCCGTACTTGTCACTCTGTTACGAGCACGTTAGGTGGATGTCAAAGTACATAGTAATTCATAAAGAGTTTCATAGAGATTTCAGGTCTAAGAACTCCGATATAAAACTTGCATATGAGAAACACTTATGATTCCCTATTGATTAAGGAGAATGAGTTGCACATGGGAAGTGGAGAAAGTCAAAATCATACCGCTATATTAAATACTAACCATGTTTTGCATAGTCCTTTTGTTTATAACTTGCAAGATAATGATGAGTTCCACAATGAAGAAGAATTCATATTTTTTCAACCAATACCGAAGATCATTTATGAAGATGAATGTATTCCTCAATTATCAATTTCCAACTTTTGCAAGACGAAGATTCGAGGATGAATCTTTTCTAAAGAGGGAGGGAATGATATGGATCCAAGAGGGCTATCTTATGCCATGGAATAAGGGCAACCTTATGACTTTCAAATGGGTCTAATTGGAGTTTAAACACATAAATATAAGATGCAAATGTCATTGGGGCGTGCTCTAATTTATAGGAGGCAAATTTGGTGCTTTACTATCAATTATGGGCTTAAAGTATATAGTAAAGCCTTTAGATTAATGCCCCATAAAGGGAAGCCTAAAGTGAAGATAAATGAAGCCTTGTGGGTTTAAAATAGCCTAAATGAAGACTCAATCCTTGGAAGAACATGTGCAAGTCATGTACGACATGTGCAAATCATGTACGGGGCATGTGCAAGTGGAAGACATATGCATAGCATGTGATATTTATGTAGTATGGCTTTTATATTCATAGTTAATTAGTTTGGGCCTATTTAACAAAATTAGGCTTTTATTTAAGTGAGACATGTGACTTCATAAAAAGTCACGTGACTTAAGTAGCTTAATTAAGGCTTATTTTCTTAAGTAAGATACTTGGACCTTTCTAAAATAAGCCCAATTCTTCACTTTACCTTAGTAGGGTTTTAAGTAGATGTTTTAGCTTATTTTATGTAGAATTTAGTGTTTTAAACCTATTGGACTTATGTATACCCATTCCCTTAGGGTTTGGAGGCTATAAATAGGTTATTATTACTTGTAAAGAGAAAGATTGGAATCAAATTATAAACTTTGAGAGTTTTTTTTCTCTTGGCTTAGCCGAAATTCTTTAGAGAGATTGTGAGATTGCTTGCTTTCTTTTCTATTGCATCAAGAATTAGGATTACTTATCAATCATTTGATTGTGGCATTTTCTTTTTCTTCTTATCCTGATTATTTGCGTTTCCATTTACATGTTGTTTGGGGTTCAATAGGGAGGGTGTTTGTCTTCTTTTCATTTTGAGATTAAAGTGTATGTTCAAGGGGGTTTGGGTTCTTTAACCTTGGGGTTCCACATCAACAAGATAGGACATTGTTAATTCGGACAAACCAGCACATGTTATGTTTCTTGAATGGTTCAAGCAGTGGTTCTCATAACTGTGATTATAGAAGATAATCAAAGCTAACATGTGGATGCTTGTTAGAATAACAAGTTCATTGGAGACCTACAAAGAGAATCCTCACATGGATATTAAATCTTTGTCAGTGAGGAATCTTTGTCAGTGCAAGTCCTTAGGCTTAAGATCACCAAAGTTATCTTAAGTATTAAGTGGTATACTTTGACTCTATACCTATTTACTTCCAACTGGGGGTGAACATAGTTAGGAGGTTGGGTATATCATGACGTACTTGAAGATAGCTGAGTGATTGACAAAGGATTCACCATCCTAAATTTATTAAGGGAAGTTATCTCGCATGATTTTATAATTGCCTTGTTCAGAGAATCTCTGGCCAGAGTAATATGCCAAGATGGATAGGGATCCATGAAAGGCATTTTGGGAACAATGGTTAAATTAATAGAACATACATAATTAGATTTATATGAGTTGACAGAAATCTATACTCAAAATCTAATTGAGATAAGAGTGGTGAAAGGAGTAATTGCACGATAACTGTTTCTATGGAAGGGTATAGTCAAACCACTTGACTTTCCTGACATTTGGGTAGTCATGATGCCTAGCTAGACGCCGCTCATGATTTGTATAATAGTGTATAATAAATATCAATAGGGATTGATAAAATGATTTAAAGAAGTTTAAATCATGTGAGTTTTGAATAGAACTCATAATTACATATTATACTGCCAATATGGATAGGAACCCAATAGGTCACACACATATAGAGTAAAGGATAAATTAGTAAAATGACAAGGATAATAATATTTGATATTATTATGGGAGAGGAGAAATGAATAAGAGAATAATTAATTAAAGAGTTTAATTAATTATGATCAAGTAGAATTATTCGCATAACTTTTTATAAATGTTCTGTAAATGGACCTAATTGAAATATTGTATTTCATAATTAATTATTATTATTATTATTATATAAGTGTTATAGGGCTGATATAATAATTAATAGATCCATTGGAGAAATTATCAAGGCCCAAACAATTGATTTTGGCGTAGAAACCCTCCAGAGGAAGGGTTTCACGCCAACTTCAGATAGAAGGCCTTAGAGGCCTAATTCTTGGACCAAAATAAATTAAATATATTTCATAAGCATTATGAAGCCTACATATTTAATTTGGATGGATTTGAAATTCATTTGGGTAATTAAATCAAAGCATATGCATAAAGGGCCTAGTTTATAGGTTTTGTGCATAGTCCTTTATGAATGGACTTAAGTTGGATTTAATTAAGCCCAAATAAATTATTAATAATTCCAAAAGCTCATTTAGTATTTCTCCAGCAATTTTTAAGAGCCCAATCCCATTATGAAGTTGGATTTTTAACCTAACTATAAAAATCCAAGTGATAGGAATTTTAAGGTTAAGTGAACAATTAAGAAAACAGAAATTCTCTCTCTCAAAAATCCTAGTCGCCACTCCCTTGCTAGCATCAAGGGAAATTCAGCCAACCTTGTGGTTCCTCCATTCCTGGTTCATTTATTCCTTCTCTAGTATGGATTACTCATTAGAGGTGTTCAATTTTGGATACTGTGGTTTGCGACAATCCGGTGAGAAGGAAAATCAACTGTTCAATAAAAATGAAAGGTTATTTTTCTTATTCTCATTAATATTTATATTGTAAATTCATGGCAAGATCAGATCTATTGGTTAAAAATTTTAAATTTCGCTTATGTATGTGATGCATATAAGAGATAATTCCCAACACAAGGAGCTTATTCAAATTAAAAATTATAAACTTTAATTAAGTTTATTAATTGGTTTTAAGGGTTGGAGTGGGCTTGGCTCATTCCCAAAGGCCCAAATGGTGTGAAAGATAGAAAACTAGTTTGTGTGTAAACACACTTTAGGGTTTAAATTTGTAGGTTTCGGCCTACCCTTTGTGTTTAAGCCCAAAATTGATTCTTTAATTATTTAATATGATTTATTAATTAATTAATCAACTAATAATCAATTGGATTGATAATTAAGGCAAGAACACATGCATGCAAAAAAGTTTCCTAAAATGAAAAAAGTTTCCTAATTTGATCACATTATTAAAATAACTCAAAAGTAAGTTTCAAGAGTTGAAACATTATTTGTATTCTTTTATATGATTTTACTTTATGCATTAGAAATGCATATAAGGGTGTATGATTGGCACGATGGATAGTTATGGACAAGGCCTAATGTGATTGAGCATAATGCATGTTTTGGCCCAATGAGGACTTTCATGTCCCGGCCACTTGTTTTTGGTTTGTATTTATTTTTCAAATTGTAATATGTAATTAGACTACTTAGATTTGAATTAGAGATAGAAATGGATACCACTATCAAGGAGCAAGATGGGCCGGATGGAGATCCAATAAGATTGAAGAAAATGTAATTATTTTTACTTGTTTGAATCATGCATATTACCTAGGTTTGACATTTTGATTTCCCTTTTGGCTCAGGGAGATCAATGTAGTAAAGTCCATAAGTATGCCATATTTGTATGCTTATATTTATATGATACATATAGGATGCATACCAATGCATGCCAACCATGTATGATGAGACTTAATTAACTAAAATCCCTCAAAATAATACTAAGGTACATAAGCCTTCCATTAATTGGAGGAGAACCAGAGTTCTTTATAGTGTGGGTTGTTGACCACATTCAAGCTCACATTATATCAAATATGTTCGAATCTATTTAAATGGGTCATGTTAGCTAGCCAATCTTGTTGACCACAGTCAAATATGTTCTACAGGCAAGATTAGGAAATGCATATATGATATGCATGTATCAAGAGTTGATAACCTAATGATCCAATAGTTGTGTAGAGACACAATTGGTATAGAGATACCTACCTTTCAAGGGTATGGGGTTTGATTCGTTGACCACTGTCAAGGTTAAATTTCATATTAAGGATTGGATATTAGCCCACTAAGAAAACCATCGGGTTTTCTTGGATTAAATAGTGAGGGCTATTGATTCGCAATAAAATAGTGGGAGTGAATAGATTAATTAAAGACCTAATTAATGCATACATATATATGAACATACTCTCATATGTTTTCTTTTTCACATCTAGGTCATCATCATGAGCACATCAAACATCATAATTGTTCTTGATTTAATTAAATAAGTTCATAATGTGGATACCAAGAGAATGAAATAAGATAATCTAAATACCTCATATTTATAGCATTGTTGTTTAGTCCATATAAATGAGAAACATATGACCAAATTACACAAGTCAGGTGATTTGGTATCATTTGTTTATAAATCATTCGATACATATGAATCTTGTTTATTAGGAAAAATGACAAAAGCTCCCTTGATTGGTAAAGGAGAATGAGCTAGAATTGTTTTTGACTTAATACATTCAGATATATGTGGTCCAATGACTACACAAAGCAGAGGAGGTTACTCCTACTTCATTTACTTTCATAGATGATTACTCCGGGTTTGGATATATCTATCAAATGAAATATAAATCAGAAGCATTTGAAAAGTTCAAAGAATTCAAAAATGAAGTAGAGAAGCAACTTGGCAAGAGTATTAAGACACTTAGATCAAATCGAGGTGGAGAATACTTAAGCCAAGAATTTCAAGATTATCTTAGAGATAATGGGAATATATCACAATGGACTCTACCATATACACCACAACATAATGGTGTATTTGAGAGGAGAAATCGAACACTATTAGATATGGTTGGATCCATGATGAGCCGAGCAGACTTGCTTAAGTCCTTTTGGGGATATGCATTAGAAACTGCTATTTATGTGTTAAACCGAGTTCCTAGTAAATCGATTGATGTTTTTACATATGAGATATGGAATAACAAGAAACCCACACTTTCTCATATGAAGGTATGGGGTTGTCCTGCTTATGTAAAGAGGACAATGTCAGACAAACTAGATGTTAATTAAGCTTGACAAATGTTTATTTGTGGGATATCCAAAATAAATGTTCAGATATTTTTTCTACCATTCCTTAGGATAAAAGGTGTTTGTTTCAAGGTATGTTGTCTTCTTAGAAAGAGAGTTTCTCCTACGAGAGGACAATGGGAGTAAAATTGAACTTGGTGAAGTTTAAGACCCACAAATTGAAGTAGAACCTAATTATACACAAAATTCTAGAAGATTTACTAGGATGTGTTCATAACTGTAGTAGAGGACAATGAGCCTGCAAGCTATTAAGAAGTTTTGAATAGTTCTGAACGTGATTTATGGCTTAAGGCTATGCAGCCTAAAATGGACTCAATGTATGAGAACAAAGTATGGACTTTAGCTCACCCACTGAAAGGATAAAACCCATAGGGTGCAAATGGGTCCTTAAAAAGAAGAACGACATGGAAGGTAATGTAGTTACCTATAAATGATACGGTTCCACCACCATCAACCAATGATCCTTTAAAGATGCCTAGTGGTCCAATTACAAGAGGACGTGAAAAGAAGCTAAAGATGGCCATGTCATCTTATGTTCAAGGCTTTGTTACTCAAGAACTTAATGAAGATGCCTTTGAGAAGTGTTATGGAGAACTTGAAGGCAAGCATAAAGTACTTAGCCTCTTGGAAGCAAGAGAAGGAATTGGGCAAACTTAAGTTATCAAGGACTTTTAACAACTTTGGGCTTAATTGTACAAGTCATGTGCTTCATTTAATAGTCACATGACTCACTTAAGTTGTATTATTAATGGGCTAGGCGTGTGGGCTTCTTTTGGGTTTAGTTTTAGTTAGTTTGGTTATTTATTTTAGTCTTTCTTTTGGGCTTTCATTTTAGACCTATAAGGTTTATTAATTAGTTTTGTTTTAAGTGTGTTTAAGACTTATTTGGGCTTATTTGGCTTGTAAAAGCCCAAGAAAATTCGTGTAAGGCCCATATGAGCATTTAAATTAGGGTTTTAAAGAGTGAATTAGGGTTAGCCACCTTATAAATAGGCTACCCTAGGTTGTAAACTTCATTATTTGAATCAAAT
This sequence comes from Excoecaria agallocha, assembly GCA_037975025.1. NCBI lineage: Eukaryota > Viridiplantae > Streptophyta > Magnoliopsida > Malpighiales > Euphorbiaceae > Excoecaria > Excoecaria agallocha. Next base: position 27,395,966 of record CM075814.1, on the reverse strand, counting down.
TATAAACTTTTTAGAGTTTTCTCTTGGCTTAGCCGAAATTCTTTAGAGAGATTGTGAGATTGCTTGCTTTCTTTTCTATTGCATCAAGAATTAGGATTACTTATCAATCATTTGATTGTGGCATTTTCTTATTCTTCTTATCCTGATTATTTGCGTTTCCATTCACGTGTTGTTTGGGGGTCTAATAGGGAGGGTGTTTGTCTTCTTTGTCTTTTGAAATCAAAGCGTATGTTTAAGGGGTTTTGGGTTCTTTAACCTTGGGGTTCCGCATCATTTGGTATCAGAGCCAAAAGTAAGGTAAATTCCTATTTATCTTAATGTTAGGTTTGTGTTTTCTTTTCTTTGATTTCTTTATGTTTATGCCGAATTAGGTAGTGATAAGTTTTGATTTGTGTGCTTTTTATGTGTTAGATTAGTGAAAAAAAAAAGAAAAAAAATTGTGGTACTGTTCATCGCACCGTTCACGGTACAGTTCATCGCACTATTCACGATACTGTTCATCAAAAAAAAAGAAGGGAGAAAAACATGAAAGAGAAGAAAAATAGTAGAAGAAAAAAAAAGTAAGGATTGGGAGGGGCAGCATATACACCTTTTCCAAATACCTTTGGGAATCTTTTGAAGGGTAGGAAATACAATCCTTATTGCTTTGGGTTTAGGTTTTCAAAATCCAATCCATACTTGATTTGGAATTACAATCATAATCCTAGTTAGACAAGGATTTCTACTTGGCAAATATTTGTGCTATCCATTTATTATCCATTTGTGCCAATCATTTTTATCATTTTGTATCCATTTGTGCAACCATTTTTGGCAACTTTTTCCATCATTTGTGTAACCATTCACTACAAGAAAAACGCAAAATAGCGAGGACAAAATTCGTCGCTAAATGATGATTTTTCGTCGCTAAATCAGTTTAGCGACGATTTAGCGAGGACAAAAATTTTGTAACAAAAGTCGTCCTAGCTGATTTTAGCGAGGACTAAATCCTCGCTAACGTTAGCGAGGATTTAGTCCTCGCTAACGTTAGCGAGGATTAAAGTCCTCGCTAAGTTTTGCGAGGAGTTAGTCCTCGCTAAAGTTAGCGAGGATTAAAGTCCTCGCTAAGTTTTGCGAGGATTTAGTCCTCGCTAAAGTTAGCGAGGATTAAAGTCCTCGCTAAACTTTAGCTAGGACGAATTTCTTGCTAAAATTTAACATGCATTTTGTAACAAAAATTGTTCTTGCTAAATTTAGCATGAGATTTATCCTTGCTAAATGTTCATATGAAATTTTTTGTTTTCTTAATTTAATATGAAAATTTTATTATTTAAATAATAAACTGAAAAATAATAAATTTATATTCACTCAATATTTAATATAAAAACATATATATATTAATGAATAAATTGTTATTTACAAGTGTATATCATTGCTAATAATATATCCAAAATAATACATCCATATATAACAGTAACAATTAAAAATCATAAATAGCTCATAAAATGCCAATTGTTTTTAGTTCCTATAGTTGTCTAGTGATTGATTGCAGATAACGAAGAACTCCATCCAATGTCATTATTAGAACTTGATTTCCAATTGTTGATGTTGAACATCTGATCAATATTTGCATAACTTGACTAAATACAAAAAAGAAGTAAAATATGACCTATACAATAGTAACAATAAAGAATCATATATAAGTAGGTCTCATGACAAAAATTATCTATTTTTTTCAAGTTTTTGCAATTTTAGTTAAAATTTTGAATTTTGAAAGTTTTTTTCCAATTTCAAAAGTCACTCTCAATGTTATTTAAATAATAAAATTAGTCAGTTTCCAAACATTGAAATGGTTTTAATTCAACATATGTATTTCATGATCATCTTGCCTAGCATAAATCTTTGCCAAAAAGAAAAAGTAAGAAAATAGTACCAATTAAGTACCAAAACATAATAAAAAAAATGCCAAAATTAATTGATTTTACTGCATGGATTGAATTGCCACTAATTAATGAAGCTTGGATTGAATTGCAACTAATTAATGAAACTTGGATAGAATTGTGAAATTATTCAGTTTAATAAAATTACGATAATACAAAAAGGTTTTGATATTTTGCATAACTAAATATTACAGCAATATACTAGTTTCTCCACACGTCCAAGTATAAAAAGAAGAAAATAAACAATTGAACAAATGTTACCTCACTTCCATGTGCAGTATACACATCACTGAATTCAAGACCAATATAACCGCTTCCTACAATTGCAATCCAATCAGGAACAGATTCCAATTTGAGTGCATGGTCACTTGTAATTACAGTCTTCCCTGTCGGTCATTTATGCAGGAATCAGAACTCTATAAACAGAAGAAAACAAAAAGTTGCAGACAATTGCATACGAAGTGCGCACAAAATTAATCGCTAAGAAACAATAATTTTCAAAATTTCATTGGCTTCTAGGCTGCTTACGGGTGATTCTTAGAAGCTTATGCTTACGGGTGATTCTTAGAAGCTTATTCTTTTTTACAGCGCCAATAACATCCCACTATACTTAATTTCGGAACAAACCCATGAATACAAACATATGCTTTTATCACGTTATAGAACTGTCATATGGCCCATATCTTCTTTATTGATAATAATGAAGCCAAATAGCATAAGTACCGAAGTACTTTATCACCCAAATCAACATAAAGCCCACAACAAAACCAAACATCAAAATAAAAATAACTAATCTTTATTTATTTTTATGTTTTTTCAATATACAGTACACACTTACAAGCCCCAATTTTTCGTGTTAAGAAAAACAGCCTGTTTTAATTGAAATAGAAATAGACCTGAAGATTATGCTCCTTGATATGGGCCCAAATGAGCTTGAGAGCTTAGGTGCGAGGGATTTCAGAAGCACCAACGAGCTCGGCCATTTCAGAGGAGACAGGGCGGGGCTTCATGATTCCACGTGGTCGGCATTCTTGCTGCTTGGGGGATGAAGCGATGGCGCTTGTGACGGTGCTGACCATTCGCAGGGTGGGAAGGGGGGCAGAGATAAGAATGGAAGAGGAGAAAGAAGGCCTAAGAAATGACACCGTTTGAGGGAGCAAAATAGCGGAGTAGATCCCAGTAGAAATCTAGAGGCAGAGAGGGTTTAGTAGTGGCATCTTGTGAATCCTACATCAATGCAATAAGATTTTTTGGATTTAGAAAACATAAAGCCCGCTAAACATGTATTTTATCCCGCCAAAACATTTGGGTAATTAGCTAGGACTTGTTCCTCGCTAAATATTTAATATGTCTATTTAATTGTTAGCGAGGAAATTTTCCTCGCTAATTTAGCAAGGATTTATTCCTCGTCAAATTAGCGACGATTAATTCCTCGCTAAATGGTTTATATGTCAAATAGCAATCTATTTACCCGTTAGCGAGGAAATTATCCTCGCTAATTTAGCGAGGATTTATTCCTCGCCAAATTAGCGACAATTAAGTCCTCGCTAAATGGTTTATATGTCAAATAGCAATCTATTTACCCGTTAGCGAGGAAATTGTCCTCGCTAATTTAGCGAGGATTTGTTCCTCGCAAAATTAGCGAGGATTTGTTCCTCGCAAAATTAGCGAGGATTAAGTCCTCGCTAAATGGTTCATATGTCAAATAGCAATCTATTTACCCGTTAGCGAGGAAATTGTCCTCGCTAATTTAGCGAGGATTTATTCCTCGCAAAATTAGCGAGGATTAACCCCTCGCTAAATGGTTCATATGTCAAATAGCAATCTATTTATCCGTTAGCGAGGAAATTGTCCTCGCTAATTTAGCGAGGATTTGTTCCTCGCAAACTTAGCGAGGATTAAGTCCTCGCTAAATGGTTCATATACTATTTAATCGTTAGCGAGAGAATTGTCCTCGCTAATTTAGCGAGGATTTATTCAAATCCTCGCAAAATTAGCGAGGATTAAGTCCTCGCTAAATGGTTAATATATCAAATGCTAAACTATTAAACCGTTAGCGAGGAAATTGTCCTCGCTAAATGGTTAATATATCACATGCTAAACTATTAAACCGTTAGCGAGGAAATTGTCCTCGCTAATTTAGCGAGGATTTATTCCTCGCAAAATTAGCGAGGATTAAGTCCTCGCTAAATGGTTAATATATCACATGCTAAACTATTAAACCGTTAGCGAGGAAATTGTCCTCGCTAATTTAGCGAGGATTTGTTCCTCGCTAAATTAGCGAGGATTAAGTCCTCGCTAAATGGTTTATATGTCAAATGATAATCTATTTACCCGTTAGCGAGGATTTTTTCCTCGCTAATTTAGCGAGGATTTGTTCCTCGCCGAATTAGCGAGGATTAAGTCCTCGCAAAATCGTCTCTATTTTTTGCGCCAAAAATTTGGCGCCCAAAATTAGCTACAACAAAAATTATTGCTCGCTAAATCGTCGCAAAATCTGTTTCCCCACTCAAAGCTAACAGTATTTGCGACAAAAATCATTTTTCGTCGCAATGTTGTCGCTAAATTGTCCATTTAGCAACAAATTTTATTGTCCTCGCTAATTTTCATCGCTATTCTGTATTTTTTTTGTAGTGATTTTTGGAAACTTTCCACCATTTGTGTAACCATTTTTGGAAACTTTTTCCACCATTTGTGCTATCATTTTTGGAAACTTTTGCCATCATTTTGCTATCACTTTGCCATCTTTTTGCCATCATTTTGCACACAACTTGACACACTAATCAAGCTTGTTACATCATTTGGCATAGTGAATAAATTGGCTCTAAATTGATTTGTTTTGCATGTTTTATACTTTATTTAGTTTTAATTGGTATCTTGTTGATTTTCCTTCTTTGTTGGGTAGCATATTTAGGTTCTATATTTGGTTTACTTTGTAGTGAATCAAATTCATTCATTTTATCCATATTGTTATTTTCTTTGATTCTTATTACTTATTTCTTTGTTTTAAGCTAGTTTTTTTTGTTCCATTTACATTGTTAGAGTATCTTTGCTTGTCCAATACTCTAATTTACTTATCATCAAGTGATACACCACTCTTGTCCGTGTATCACCTTCATTGTGTCTAGAGTCTTCTTTCCTAGTTTTTGAGCTATCTTTTAATTGTTAGTTATTATTTCCTTGCTTTCTTAAACGTGCTCAAGTTTTTGATTTGTTATTTAAATTCTAAAGTGCAATTTTGAAGTTACAAGCTTGAGAGGAAAAAGGCAAGAGAGTGAGAGGACAATAAGAGGGTAAAAGCCTTAATTGTGTGAAACACGAGAGGAGTGACATTCTTGAGTGTTGAAACACGTGAGGGAGTGCTTGTGAGGTTTTTTTATCTGACATTTTCTTGCAGACAATCCACCATGACTGAAGAATTTAGTGGGAAAGGAATATCCCAAGAGGATGATGTAAAAGTGCCCGATAACAAGATGTTATATCAAGCATTTATTAGGGAGATTTGAAAGCTGAACCTTAGGATAGATGGAATAGAAGAGAGGCATGAGGGAAGTACATCCAATGTACCTAGAAGGACAGCAAGGAGAAACTGAATTATTGAACAAGTAGCGCATGATTATGATGATGAAGATGAAGTGGAGGCTAGTGCAACGATAGATGGAAACTTGGGCAACATCAAACTCAAGATTCCTCCTTTCAAAGGCCAAAATAGTGCAGAAGAGTATTTGGAGTGGGAGCGAAAGGTGGAGATGATCTTTGAATGCAACATATATTCAGAGAAAAAGAAGGTGAAGCTTGAAGCTGTGGAATTTACTGATTATGCAGTGTTTTGGTGGGAGCAACTCAATTTGAGTAGAAGGAAGGTGGGAAGGCATGCCATTAATAATTGGGAAGACATGAAGGAAGCCATGAGAAAAAGGTTTGTTCCTTCACACTATTTTAGAGAATTACATCAAAAATTGCATAGGCATGTGCGGGGAGCAAAATAAGTGGAGTACTATAAGGAAATGGAAATGTGCATGGTGAGAGTAAACATTGAGGAGGATGAGGAGGTCACCATGGCTCGGTTCCTAAGTGGGCTAAACAATGATATTGCTGATGCCCTTGAATTATACAAATATGACTCCATGGAAAAAATGTTGCACATGGCAAGGAAGATTGAAAAGCAAAAGAAGAGTAAAGGCTTCCATAAGACCAACAACAACTCAAATCACTAGTTGGCATCTAAATGGACTAAAAAGGAGGAGAAGAAGGACTTTAGGGTATCTAAACCCTATAAGGCAGATTCAACACCCACAGAAGAAAAGGTACCCCAAATTCCAAACAAGGTTGTTAAAGGTAACTCTAGTACTCCTACCCCTAGTAGAGAAATTAAATGTTTTAAATGTTTGGGCAAGGGGCATGTAGCACGTGAATGTCCTAATAGGAGGTAATAATAGCTAGCGATGATGGGGAAATTACTTCTGAATCAGAAAATAGTGATAATGAAATGCCTCCTTTAGAAGATTGTAGTGATTGTGATAGTGAAGGAGAGTTGTTAGTCGCTGACACCGGGACCTCTTTAGTTGCTAGGAGAGCTTTAAACTTGAATGTTAAGGAAAATAGCCTAGAACAAAGAGCGAACATATTTCACACTAAGTGTTTAGTTAATGGGAGAGTGTGCACAATCATTATTGATGGGGGAGTTGTACGAATGTAGCTAGTGCAAGTATGGTTGAAAAGTTGAACTTGGCATGTGAGAAGCATCCTAGACCTTATAGGTTGCAATGGTTAAATGATAGTGGAGAAGTTAAGGTGACACGCCAAGTTAGAGTGCCATTTTCAATTGGATGGTACAAGGATGAGGTTTTATGTGATGTTGTACCTATGCAAGCAGGCCATTTGCTTTTGGGGAGGCCTTGGCAGTTTGATAGACAAGCTATTCATAATGGGTACACTAACCGATTTTCTTTTTCTTATAAAGGTAGAAAGGTTATTTTAGCTCCATTATCTCCTCGAGAGATTTATGAAGAACAAAAGAAAATGTTTGAGAAAGAGAAAGAAGCTTCGGCCAAAGGAGTAAAGGGGAGAGAGGTTTCGACCCAAGGGGTGAGAGAAAGAGAAAAAGGACAAAAAAGGGGAAAAGAGGCCAGAAAAGAAACAAAACAAATAAATGGCCCATTGGTGAGTGAAAACAAGCAAGGGGGAAGGCAAAAACAAAATTTTTATGTTAGAACAAGAGAGGTTAAGAGTGCTTTAGCTTTAGGACAACCATTGATCCTTGTCATTTACAAGGAAACTTTGTTTTCTAACACTGACCTTAATATTGATTCTCTATCTGCTAGTTTTGTTTCTATGTTGCAAGAGTATTCTGATGTATTTCCTGAAGAGATGCCAGATGGATTGCCACCTTTGAGAGGGATAGAACATCAAATTGACTTTGTGCAAGGATCTACCATGCCCAATAGAGCAGCCTATAGAAGCAATCCTATGGAAACTAAGGAGATGCAAAGGCAAGTGGAAGAACTCATGGAGAAGGGATTGGTGAGAGAAAGCATGAGTCCATGCACAGTGCTAGTTCTTTTGGTGCCTAAAAAGGATGGAACATGGAGGATGTGCGTTGATTGTCGTGCAGTCAACAAAATCACTGTAAAGTATAGACATTCCATTCCTAGGCTAGATGATATGTTGGATGAATTATGTGGTGCTGTGTATTTTACTAAAATTGATTTAATGAGTGGATATCATCAAATTAGAATGAAACCTGGTGATGAGTGGAAAACAGCCTTCAAAATTAAATATGGGTTGTATGAGTGGTTGGTTATGCCATTTGGGCTATCTAATGCCCCTAGCACTTTTATGAGGCTTATGAACCATGTATTACGTGCATATTTAGGAAAGTTTGTTGTTGTGTACTTTGATGATATACTCATTTACAGCAAGTCTTATGAAGAACATATTGAGCATGTTAGGTTAGTTTTACAAGCTTTGAGATCTGAAAAGTTGTATGCTAAGCATAAGAAATGCACATTTTGCATATATAGACTTGTGTTTCTTGGTTTTGTGGTGAGTGCACAAGGAATTGAAGTGGATGAAGAAAAAGTGAAGGCAATTCAAGAATGGCCCATGCCCAAAACTACTTTCGATGTAAGGAGCTTCCATGGATTAGCAAGTTTTTATTGGCATTTTGTGCAAGATTTTTCATCCATTGCTGCACCACTTACAGAAATCATCAAGAAGGATGTTGGATTCAAGTGGGGAGAAGAAAAACAAAAGGCGTTGGGAAGTTGTGTTCTGCTCCTATTTTATCTTTGCCTAATTTTGATAAGACATTTGAAATAGAATGTGATGTTCTGGTGTAGGTATTAGGGCGGTGTTGATGCAAGAGAAGAAACCAATTGCCTACTTTCGTGAGAAGCTTAATAGAGCCCAACTCAACTATTCAACCTATGACAAAGAGCTATATGCCTTAGTAAGAGCTTTGGATGTGTGGCAACATTACCTTCTTCCTAAGGAGTTTGTCATTCATACCGATCATGAGTCCCTTAAACATTTGAAGGGACAAGGTAAATTGAATAAAAGGCATGCTAAATGGGTTGAATTTATTGAACAGTTTCCCTATGTCATTCAATACAAGCATGGAAAAGATAATATTGTTGCTGATGCATTGTCAAGGAGATATTCTTTAATTTCTACACTTAGTTCTAAGTTTTTTGGTTTTGAGCATGTTAAGGAACTATATGTTGGAGATCTTGATTTTGGTAATGTGTATGCAGCATGTGAACATCAAGCTTTTGATAAATTTTATAGGCATGATGGGTTTTTGTTTAAGGGCAACAAGCTTTGTTTGCCTAAATGTTCTATGCATGGATTTGCTTGTATTAGAGTTGTTGGGGATTGATGAGACATGTTGGGGTGCATAAGACGTATGACATGTTGAATGAGCATTTTTATTGGCCTCATATGCGTAGGGATGTGGAAAAAGTATGTAATTCATGTATTGCATGTAGGCAAGCTAAGTCTAAAACTATGCCTCATGGTTTGTATATGCCTATACCAGTGCCTAGTTCTCCTTGGACTGATGTTTCTATGGATTTTGTGCTTGGATTGCCTAGAACTAAACGTGGTAGAGATAGCATTTTTGTTGTGGTAGATAGGTTTAGCAAAATGGCTCACTTTATTGCTTGTCACAAATGTAATGATGCTGTTAATATTGCTGATCTATTCTTTAGAGAAGTTGTGCGTTTGCATGGTGTTCCACATACCATTGTTTCAGACAGGGATACAAAGTTCCTTTCACATTTTTGGCGTGTTCTATGGGGTAAGTTGGGTACGAAATTATTGTTTTCTACTACTTGTCACCCATAAACAGATGGTCAAACAGAGGTGGTGAATAGAACTTTGGGAACTTTACTTTGTGCCATAGTAGGTAAGAATCTCAAAACATGGGAGAATTGTTTACCTTTCATTGAATTTGCTTATAATAGAAGTATTCATTCTTCTACTAGGTTTTCATCTTTTGAGCTTGTTTATTGCTTTAACCCACTGACTGTGCTTGATCTTTGTCCATTGCCTTTACATGAGATTTCCAATTTGGATGGTAATAGGAAGGCAGAATTGGTGAAATCTTTGCATGAGCAAGCAAGAGCTAATATCAAGAAGAAGAATCATAAGTATGCTGAAAGAGCCAATAAAGGTAGAAGACAAATGGTATTTGCTCCTGGAGATTGGGTTTGGGTGCATTTTCACAAGGAAAGGTTTCCAAACCAAAGGAAGAGTAAGTTGGATGCACGTGGTGATGGTCCATTTCAAGTGTTGGAGCGCATCAATGATAATGCTTACAAGATAGATTTACCAGGTGAATATGGTGTTTCTGCTACTTTTAATGTGTCTGACCTTTCTCCTTTTGATATGGATGCAGATTTTAGGACAAATCTTTTTGAAGAGGGAGGGAATGATACAGATCCACCACCATCAACCAATGATCCTTTAAAGATTCCTAGTGGTCCAGTTACAAGAGGACGTGCAAAGAAGCTAAAGATGGCCATGTCATCTTATGTTCAAGGCTTTGTTACTCAAGAACTTAATGAAGATGCCTTTGAGAAGTGTTATAGAGAACTTGAAGGCAAGCATAAAGTACTTAGCCTCTTGGAAGCAAGAGAAGGAATTGGGCAAACTTAAGCTATCAAGGGCTTTTAACAACTTTGAGCTTAATTGTACAAGTCATGTGCTTCATTTAAAAGTCACATGACTCACTTAAGTTGTATTATTAATGGACTAGGCGTGTGGGCTTCTTTTGGGTTTAGTTTTAGTTAGTTTGGTTATTTATTTTAGTCTTTCTTTTGGGCTTTCATTTTAGACCTATAAGGTTTATTAATTAGTTTTGTTTTAAGTGTGTTTAAGACTTATTTGGGCTTATTTGGCTTGTAAAAGCCCAAGAAAATTCGTGTAAGGCCCATATGAGCATTTATATTAGGGTTTTAAAGAGTGAATTAGGGTTAGCCACCTTATAAATAGGCTACCCTAGGTTGTAAACTTCATTATTTGAATCAAATTATAAACTTTTTAGAGTTTTCTCTTGGCTTAGCCAAAACTCTTTAGAGAGATTGTGAGATTGCTTGCTTTCTTTTCTATTGCATCAAGAATTAGGATTACTTATCAATCATTTGATTGTGGCATTTTCTTATTCTTCTTATCCCGATTATTTGTATTTCCGACACGTGTTGTTTGGGGGTTTAATAGGGAGGGTGTTTGTCTTCTTTGTCTTTTGAAATCAAAGCATATGTTTAAGGGATTTTGGGTTCTTTAACCTTGGGGTTCCGCATCAATAAAGCTCACTTAGTAGCAAAAGGCTATCATCAAAGGGAAGGAATTGACTATGATGAAACCTTTTCTCCTGTAGCAATGCTTAAGTCTATAAGAATACTTTTAGCCATTGCAACTCATTATGATTATGAGATTTGGCAAATGGATGTGAAAATAGCTTTTCTAAATGGAAATCTGACTGAGGATATGTATATGACACAACCAGAAGGGTTCACTCGGGAAACGGTGAAAAGGTATGCAAGCTTCAAAGATCCATTTATGGATTGAAGCAAGCCTCTGGGAGCTAGAACATATGATTCAATGAAACAATCAAAGAGTTTGGTTATTCACAAAATGAAGATGAACCTTGTGTGTATAAAATGGTCAGTGGGATGCAATTTTCTTTCTAGTTCTATATGTGGATGACATATTGATCATAGGAAACGACATTTCTCTTCTACAATTTGTTAAAATATGGTTATCTAAGCAATTCTCCATGAAAGACCTTGGAGGAGCATCCTATATTATGGGAATAAGGATCTATAAATGATGCGGAACCCCAAGGTTAAAGAACCCGAAACCCCTTAAACATACGCTTTGATTTCAAAAGACAAAGAAGACAAATACCCTCCCTATTGAACCCCCAAACAACACGTGAATGGAAACGCAAATAATCGGGATAAGAAGAACAAGAAAACGCCACAATCAAAATGATTGATAAGTAATCTAATTCTTGATGCAATAGAAAAGAAAGCAAGCAATCTCACAATCTCTCTAAAGAATTTCGGCTAAAGCCAAGAGAAAAACTCTCAAAAGTTTATAATTTGATTCAATGATTCAGTTTACAACCTAGGGTAGCCTATTTATAAGGTGGCTAACCCTAAATCACTCTTTAAAACCCTAATTTAAATGCCCATATGGCCTTACACGAATTTTCTTGGGCTTTTACAAGCCAAATAAGTCTTAACCACACTTAAAACAAAACTAATTAATAAACCTTATAGGCCTAAAATGAAAGCCCAAAAGAAAGACTAAATTAAATAACCAAACTAACTAAAACTAAACCCAAAAGAAGCCCACACGCCTAAGCCTACATTTAAAACTTAAATGAGTCATGTGACTTTTAAATGAGGCACATGACTTGTACAATTAAAGCCCAAAGTTGTATAAGCCCAAAATTAATAGTAAAGCACCAAATCTGCCTCCTATAAATTGGAGCATATATTTATGTCTTTGAACTCCATTTAGACCCATTTGAAAGTCATAAGATTGGCCCTCTTCAATGGCATAAGATAGCCCTCTTGGATCCGTATCATTCCCTCCCTCTTTAGAAAAGATTCGTCCTCGAATCTTCGTCTTGCAATAGTTGGGAATTGGCACTTGAGGAATACATTCATCTTCATAAATGATCTTCAGCATTGGTGGAAATAATATGAATGCTTCTTCGTTGAGGAACTCATCATGATCCTGCAAGTTATAAACAAAAGGACTACGCAAAACATGGTTAGTATTTAATATAGCGGTATGATTTTGACTTTCTCCACTTCCCATGTGTAACTCATTCTTCTTAATCAATGGAGAATCAACTGTAACTTGCGAATCTTCCATCTCAACTAAGCAAACTTCTTCATTCGTACTCAAACAATCAGCATCTTCACTTTCAAATATTTTTCCATTATGCACAACATCATTATCCTCTTCCACCTCTAAAACAACCTCATTTACCAAGTTCTCCACATCTTCAACTTCACCCAAAACCTCTTTTTCCTCATCAAGCTCATCAACAACATCCTCTTCATGGTCTTGAGTAACCTCACTATCAAAGCCTATATCTATATCACCCTTTTCAGGTTCACAAATTATTTCCTCTAGGATAACTTCCTCTTTCTTTTTCTTCTTTTTGCTTTCCTCCATTCTAATGCGTGGTTCGAAATATTGCCTGACCAACCATTCAAAATTATTAAGGTCTTGCCTTAACAAATTTATATCTTCCTTAAACGCATTCCTTTCATCTTGATGTAAATGTCGTTTGGACTTGTGATTAGACATCCTCACATTCACTCGTGTTTCACTTAAAATTTGGCTTTTATCCTCTTAATGTCCTCTCACTCTCTTGCCTTTTTCCTCTCAAGCTTGCAACTTCAAAATTGCACTTCAGAATTTAAATCACAAATCAAAAACTTGAGCACGTTTAAGAAAACAAGGAAATAATAACTAACAATAAAAGATAGCTCAAAAACTAGAAAAGAAGACTCTAGACACAATGGAGGTGATACACGGACAAGAGTGGTGTACCACTTGATGATAAGTAAATTAGAGTATTGGACAAGCAACGATACTCTAACAATGTAAATGGAACAAACAACTAGCTTAAAACAAAGAAATAAGCAACAAAAATCAAGGAAAATGACAATATGGATAAAATGAATGAATTTGATTCACTACAAAGTAAACCAAATATAGAACCTAAATATTCTACCCAACAAAGCAAGAAATCAACAAAGAGACCTAATTGAAGTAGGTTGCATGCAAAAACAATTCAATTTAGAGCCAAAATTATCACTAGGCCGAATGATGTAACAAGCTTGATTAGTGTATCAAGTTGTGTGCAAAATGGTGGCAAAGTGATGGCAAAATGATAGAAAAAAATGGTGGCAAAAATGATAGCAAATGATGCCCAGAAATGGTAACAAAATGGTGGCAAATGATTGGAAAAATGTTGGCAAAATGATATCAAAATGGTAGCACAAATGATCAAATGATTCCAAAAAATGATGGAACAAATGGATAACAAATGGCAGCACAAATGGATAACGAATGATATAAAAATGGTGGCACAAATGGATAGCAATTGGATAGCACAAATGGTGGTTCAATAATTGCAAAGTAAATCCTTGGTTAAGTAGGACTAGGATTGTAATTCCAAATCAGATATGGATTAGGATTTTTTTGAAAGCCTAAACCCAAAGCAATAAGGATTGTATTTCCTACCCTTTAAAGGATTCCCAAAGGAGTTTGGAAAAAGTGTATATGCTGCTCCTCCCAATCCTAAAGCAAAAAGGATTAGTTTTCCCACTTATGAAAGGATTAGGATTTTCTATATAAACTACCCTTGCTCAATTGCTTTTTAATTTTTTTCTTCTTCTATTTTTCTTCTCTTTCACGTTTTTCTCTTTTTTTTTTGATGAACAGTACCGTAAACAGTGCGATGAACAGTACCGTGAACAGTGCGATGAAACAGTGTCGTGAACAGTACCACGTTTTTTTTCCGTTTTTTTCTCTCTTTTTTTTTTAAAAAAAAATCACTCACTAATCTAAAGGCTTACTACCACTAGAATTTTTTTTTTAATGAAACAAAACACAAGGTAAGGAAAAGAAAATGCTAAATTTACCACACAAAAGCACACAAATCAAAACTTATCACTACCTAATTCGGCATAAACATAAAGAAATCAAAGAAAAGAAAACACAAACCTAACACTAAGATAAATAGGAATTTACCTTACTTTTGGCTCTGATACCAAATGATGCGGAACCCCAAGGTTAAAGAACCCGAAACCCCTTAAACATACGCTTTGATTTCAAAAGACAAAGAAGACAAATACCCTCCCTATTGAACCCCCAAACAACACGTGAATGGAAACGCAAATAATCGGGATAAGAAGAATAAGAAAACGCCACAATCAAAATGATTGATAAGTAATCTAATTCTTGATGCAATAGAAAAGAAAGCAAGCAATCTCACAATCTCTCTAAAGAATTTCGGCTAAAGCCAAGAGAAAAACTCTCAAAAGTTTATAATTTGATTCAATGATTCAGTTTACAACCTAGGGTAGCCTATTTATAAGGTGGCTAACCCTAAATCACTCTTTAAAACCCTAATTTAAATGCCCATATGGCCTTACACGAATTTTCTTGGGCTTTTACAAGCCAAATAAGTCTTAACCACACTTAAAACAAAACTAATTAATAAACCTTATAGGCCTAAAATGAAAGCCCAAAAGAAAGACTAAATTAAATAACCAAACTAACTAAAACTAAACCCAAAAGAAGCCCACACGCCTAAGCCTACATTTAAAACTTAAATGAGTCATGTGACTTTTAAATGAGGCACATGACTTGTACAATTAAAGCCCAAAGTTGTATAAGCCCAAAATTAATAGTAAAGCACCAAATCTGCCTCCTATAAATTGGAGCATATATTTATGTCTTTGAACTCCATTTAGACCCATTTGAAAGTCATAAGATTGGCCCTCTTCAATGGCATAAGATAGCCCTCTTGGATCCGTATCAATAAAGATAGATCCAATAGGTTGCTAGGTCTTTCTCAAAGTACATATTAGATAAAGTATTGAAGAGGTCCAATATAGATCTATCTAAGAAAGTGTTACCATGGTGCATGAGAAATGCCTTTCTAAGTCCATGTATCATATGCATCTATAATTGGTTTAATCATGCATGCTATGTTATGTACACATCTAGATGTAGCATTTGCTTTGAGTGTCACAAGCAAATTCCAATCCAATTTTGGAGAGGAACATTGGGCAACTATTAAGAATATCCTTAAGTACTTGAGAAGAACTAAGGATATATTCTTGGTATATGGAGAGGGCATTTTGGAAGTAAAAGGATATACTAATGCCAGCTTCCAATCGGATAAAGATGATTGTAAATCACAATCTGGTTTTGTGTTCATAATGAAAGAAGGAGCAGTTAGTTGGAAGAGTTCCAAACAAGAAACAATTGCTAATTCCACAATGGAAGCTGAGTACATTGCTGCTTTAGAGGTAGCCAAAGAAGCAATATGGATCAAAAAGTTCATTTCTAAACTAGGAGTGGTGCCTAGCATTGTTGATCCAATTTCTTTATGTTGTTACAACAATGGATCCATTGCACAAGCAAAGGAACCAGTCTCATCAGCGATCCAAGCATGTTCTTAGATGCTACTATCTCGTAAGGGAAATAGTAGTTAGAAATGATATGAAAATAGAAAGGGTCCCCACAGATGATATGTGGAGGATCCCCTCACTAAAGCACTTTCCCAAATTAAATAGGATCACCATATAAATAACATGGCTTTAAGACATATGAGTGATTGGCTCTAGTACAACTGGGAGATTGTTAGAGAGTATGCCCTAGAGCCCATGTAAAAGGGATCTAGTTCATATGTATGAATTCATATTTTTAATAAAAGGCATCATTCATTTATTAATGCTATGTTTAAATACATGAGTTTGTATATCTTAAATTAATAAATGAAGTCCTATATATTATAAACACAGTGCAAAGGCAATCATGAAACTGTTCATGATATGAGATGCCTATTGTATGAAAATGTGATAATATATAAATATCCCTAGTCATAAAATTAACAATATAAAATTAACAAGATAGGATATTGTTAATTCAGACAGACTAGCACATGTTATGCTTCTTGAATAGTTCAAGTAGTGGTTCTCATAACTGTGATTATGGAAGATAATCAAAGCTAACATGTAGATGCTTCTTAGAGGAACAAGTTCATTGGAGACCTGCAAAGAGAATCCTCACGTGGATATTAAATCTATGTCAATGAGGAATCTCTTCATAGCGGTTCTGCATATCCTTAGACTTGAGATCACTAAGGTTATCTTAAGTAGCAAGTGATATACTTTGACTCCATAACTAATTACTTCCAACTGGGGTGAACATAGCTAGGAGGTTGGGTATATCATGACCTACTTAAAGATAGTTGAGTAATCAATAAAGGATTCACCATCCCAGATTTATTAAGGGAAGTTATCTCGCATGATTCTATAATTACCTTGTTCAGAGAATCTCTGGCCAGAGTAATATACCAAGATGGATAGGGATCCATTAAGGAAATTTTGGGAACAATGGTTAAATTAATATGATGCGGAACCCCAAGGTTAAAGAACCCGAAACCCCTTAAACATACGCTTTGATTTCAAAAGACAAAGAAGACAAACACCCTCCCTATTGAACCCCCAAACAACACGTGAATGGAAACGCAAATAATTGGGATAAGAAGAATAAGAAAACGCCACAATCAAAATGATTGATAAGTAATCCTAATTCTTGATGCAATAGAAAAGAAAGCAAGTAATCTCACAATCTCTCTAAAGAATTTCGGCTAAGCCAAGAGAAAACTCTCAAAAGTTTATAATTTGATTCAATGATTATTCTCTTGTTACAACTCATAACAAGCTATTTATACTAAAACCCTAACACTTTACTTCTTAAACAAGCCAAATAACCTCTTTAGGAATTCTAAAGACTCTTTACTTCTTAAACAAGTCTAATATCCTCTTTAAGAAGTAATAAATCACCCTTAGAAGCTAAAACAACCCCTAAAAAGGCCTTAAACAAGGTGTGGCCGAATTTCATAAGACAAAACAAGCCCATTCTCCTACTTAAAGAATTAAAACAAAACTAAAATGATGGGCCTTAATGAAGGTGGCATGTAGCCCACTTAAATAAGGTCTTATTTGTTCAATAAACCAACTAAACATAATGAATTAAAAGCCCTAACTAAAAACTAAACAAATCAGCCCCTTAAACCCATTAAGATACAACTTTAAATGAGTCATGTGAATTATAAATAAAGCACATGACTTGTACAATTAAAGCCCAAAGTTGCATAAGCCCTTTATGACTCAAGTTGGCCCAATTCTTCATTTGCTTCCAAAAGGATGAGTACTTTATGCTTGTGATGCTGATTGACGAAATCATCATGACTTGCCCTCTCCATGGTCGTATCATAATAGAACATATATAATTAGATTTATATGAGTTGATAGAAATCCATACTCAGAATCTAATTGAGATAAGAGTGGTGAAAGGAGTAATTGCACTGTAACTGTTTCTATGAAAGGGTATAGTCAAACAACTTGACTTTCTTGACATTTGGATAGTCATGATGCCTAGCTAGAGAACGCTCATGATTTGTATAATAATGTATCATAAATATCAATAAGGGATTGATAAAATGATTTAAAGAAGTTTAAATCATATGAGTTTTGAATAGAACTCATAATTACATATTATACCGCCAATATGGACAGGAATACAATAGGTCACACACATATAGAGTAAAGGATAAAATAGTAAAATAACAAGAATAATAATATTTGATATTATTCTGGGAGAAGTGTAATGAATAAGAGAATAATTAATTAAAGAGTTTAATTAATTATGATCAAGTAGAGATGTTTACAGAACTTTTAAGAAATATTCTGTAAAATGGACCTAATTGAAATATTGTATTTCATAATTCATTATTATTGTACTATAAGTATTATAGGGCTAATATAATAATTATTAGATCCATTTGAGAAATATAAAAAGCCCAGAAGAAATGCTTTTTGCGCAAAACCCACCAGTTGATGGGTTCCACACCAACTCTAAATAGAAGGCCTTAGAGGCCTAATTCTTGGACCAAAATAAATTAAATATATTTCATAAGCGTTATGGAGCCTATATATTTAATTTGGATGGATTTATAATTAATTTGGATGATTAAGTGCAAATATATGTATAAAAGGCCTAATTTATGGGTTGTGTGCATAATCCTTTATGAAAGGACTTAAATTGGATTTAATTGAGCCCAAATAAATTATTAATAATTCCAAAAGCTCATTTAATATTTTTCTAGCAATTTTAAAGAGCCCAATCCCATTAAGAACTTGGATTTTTAACCGAGCTATAAAAATCCAAGTTAAGGGGATTTTAGGGTTAAGTGAAATTTCAAGAGAAAAGAAATTTTCTCTCTTCCAAAAACCCTAGCCTCCACTCCCTTGCTAGCATCAAGGGGAATTCGGGCAACTTTGTTTTTCCATCATTCTTTGGTTCATTTGATCCTTCTCTAGTGTGGATTACAATTGGAGGTGTTCTATTTTGGACACTGTGGTTTGCGACAACCCGATGAGAAGGAAAAACAACTGTTCAACAAAAATCAAAGCTAATTTTTCTTATTCTCATTAATATTTATATTGAAAGATCATGGCAAGATCAGATATATTGGTTAAAAATTTTAAATTTTGCTTATACATGTGATGTATGTAACCGATTAATTCCCAACAATTCCTTCTTCCACCATAAAGTGTCATTATTCCCGATTTAGAACAAGATTATTTTCTTCACACCATTTTAAGACAAAAGTAAGATTAGATAAGCATGACTCAAAATTATGACCATATAGTGTAAAATCATCCATGAAAAGCTCAATGAATTTCTCAATAAAATCATAAAAAATAGCCATCATACATCTTTGAAAAGTTTCAAAGGCATTACATATATCAAAAGTCATCCTCTTATATGCAAATTGCCATAAGGCATGTGAATTTGGCCTTTTCTTTATTTTTATTTATTTGCATATACCTAGAATAACCATCTAAAAAGTAATAAAATCTATTTCCAACCAACGTCTTTAACATTTGGTAAATGAAAGGTAAAGGAAAATGGTCCTTCCTAGTAGCATTGTTCAATCTTCTATAGTCTATTAACACTTTCCATCCTATTATTGTATGTGTTGGGATGAGTTCACGCTTTTCATTAGTTATAATAGTTATTACCCATTTTTTATGCACACATTGGTTCAGAATAACCCAACTACTATAAGAAATGGGATAGATAATACCTATATCGAGTAGTTTGAATACCTTATTTTTTACCACTTCTTACCTAGCAGGATTAAGTCTCCTATAGGGTTATACCACCGGCTTGAAATCATTCTTCATAGGTATTTGATGTGTTTAATAACTGGGGTGAATTCACTTGAAATAGGATGTCTCACAACCAGTATCTCCTTTATGCTTCTTCAAAACTTCTATAAGCATTTCCTCCTCCAAACCTATCAATAATGATGAAATAATTAATGGTTATGAATTATCTTTTTAAAATAAAAATTTTAAATAAGAGGGAAGGCTTTTGAGTTCAAAATTATTTTCTCTTTTAAAAGGGGATAGTTCATCCTACTTTATTCCTTCATCGCTGTGCTCTTTCTCTGGTTCTTGCATTAGCTCTTCTTCTCTTTTGCCAACTACCTCTACATTATTTGGATGTATCAAACATCCTCAAAGCTCATCATTTAACAAAATTGCCTCTTCATTTTCTTCTACACATTTTCGAACACCATCTATAAAGTAAATAGACTCTTCGAAGTCATAGAAGAGGTGCTTCATCAACTTATTCAGGTTATAAACCATCTCTTCCTCATTAATTTTAAAAGTACTTTTTATGCACATCAATAAAAGCTTTAGCCGTGTTTAAAAATGGTCTTCCCACTATCAATGCCACATTAGAGTCCTTCTCCACATCCATAACTATAAAATTAATATGAAACATAAAATTTCTAACCACTATCAATAAGTTCTCAATAATTCATTTTGGTCCCTTCTTAGACCTATTTGCCAACTACAGTGCAATATGGGTCTCTTTAGTATCACCTAAATTCATCTTTTGATAAATTGAATAAGGCATCAAATTAATACAAGCACATAAATCACATAATACATGTCCAATAAAATTCCCTCTTAACTCGCATGGTAAAGTAAAACTACCAGGATCTTTTAATTTTTTAGGAATTTTATTCATTAAAATTGCACTATAATTTTTAGATAATTGAACTTTACTTACAGCTTCTAGCTATTTCTTATTAAAATGTAGCACTTTCACAAACGTAGCATATTGAGCCATGTGCAATAAAGCTTTAGCAAATTATAAATTTTCATGGAACTTTTTAAACATTTCTAAAAATCTAGATAACTATTCATTATACTTTTCTTTTCAAGCTAGATATGGATAAGGTAACTTAAACTTATAAAGCACTATATAAATAAGCTTTTCCTTACTTTTACTTTCCTCAACAATAGTAGGAAATTATTTATCAACATCAAGTTTAGAAGTACTCACCTTCATAGTTGGTTCCACCAATTTTGAAGAAATCTTTCCATTTTAAGCTTTTTTTCACCTATTTTCCACTCTTAAAGGTAATTGGCTTTCATTCTTCTTTTGTTTTTCGATGGTGCCAAAATCCATGGTGAAATTGTTCCATCTTCATTATGGAATTGAGATGGAATTTAGTTAACATGAAATAAGTTAGTGTTCTGCTTTCACCTGCTTATAAGTCAAAACATTTTGAAATGTGTTCTACAACATCTTTTTCCATTCTTGACCACCAGTAGTACCACTTTAGATCCTCAAACTTCTTATTACAACTAGGATGCATAGTGAAGGCAATGTTAAGCACCTCATGCAATAATTGTTTCTTTAATTCCTTACCATCTAATGCACAAAGTCAATTTTGACAATAGGCACCCCCATCATCTTTTATCATGAACTCATGTTGGTTACCCTTTTGATTGGCCTGTACATTTTGTTACAAAATCTTATCACCCTTTTAAGCATCAATGTCTATTTACCTCAAGTCAGGTCATATCTTTAGTTGAGCTATTAGTACTCCATTTGCACTCTTTCAAATCATAGCCACCATAATTTTTAGACCTAACATAATAGCTATTACATTATCTTTAATTGAATGGTAATCAACTGTACAATCATAGTCTTTGAAAATTTATAATCATCTTTGCCACCTCAGGTTGTGTTCTTTCTATTTGAGCAGATAATTAAGACTTTTGTGATCTATGTATACCCTACATTTCTCTTGATAAATCCCTCTCTATAGGTAAGCCACTAATATAGCATCCAAACACATCATATGCACTTAGGCATTAATGTCTACATACATCACATTCACACTAAAACTAATGCAATGCCACTACTCTCAATATTTAACATTAATCCCACACTAAAATGCCCTAATACCCCTCAGAAGGGTACTAGGTGCAATCACCCACTGAAGATAAATAAGTTCCAAAATATCTATAGTAATTTAAATAATACTAATAATAAATATATAATTCTTTACAAAATTCACATGAAAGATACATAATGGAATGATTTCACTTTATAAACTAAACTTCGAAGCTAGCCGACCTACAGTTTTCCTAACCTTTGTCATTACTTCCATTAAGTAACCACTTGTACAAATGTAGAGTTGATGATAAACAAGGCTTAATATATGCTAAGGCTACATTGAATAATAACAAACTTATACTATATAATAAGCCTAAAAAGGAAATAACTTAAAAAAGCTTTATACACTTGTAAACATAATTTAGCAGGTAATGGTGAATAACTAGGATATAGTAGTTATTCGAGTTTTACTAACATTAATTAAACTTTAACAAAGTGTTAATATATGTAATAGAAATTTTTAAGAACATAGCAATATCAAGTTCCCTGTTATGTTTTGAGATGGCATACAAGGGATTTTAATTAAAAGATATTATAAGCCTCAAAATAGATACAATATGCTGGTAAATCAATAGTGTTTACACTCAACTTGATGCGGAACCGCAGCCTATATGCCAAACTAGAATGCCAACATACCATGAATATTGAACATAAATAAGACAATAAACCCCCAATCTAAAGAACCCCCAAACAAGATTGATTGGAAACGCTTATGATAGATTGATTTAGAAAACAAGAAGAAGAAGAATCAAGCATACATTAATCATGCAAATAGCCTAAGTCTAATTCTTCATGCAATAGCAAGAATCAATAATAAATTAACTCTCACAAATTCGGCCAAGCCAAAGAAAATTCTCATTAATCAAAATTCAAGTGTCTTACAAATGAAGAATTCAGCCCTTTATATAGGCTAGGCAGCCACCCCTCCCTAGATGAATTAAAATCAAACACTAACTCTAAGAGATAAATAATAAAATAAATAACAAAGATAATTCCTAACCTTTATCTACATGTATTTGGCCATAATATAGACTAAGTACATGAAGAAATAAAGATAAATACAATTTGAGATTAATCCTAACAGCTAGTGATAAATATGCTTATTATCCTAAGAAAATGAATGAATGAATGTAGACTTAATGTTGGCTAAAAGTGAATTTCGGCCAGCCCTTTAAAGATATGGTCAAGCTATTATTTCTCCCTCAAACTCTACTTAATAATATCCCAAAATAATAAGTATTTATCAAGGAAAATCCATTCCTAAAATTTAGGACCCTAAGTTCACCAATGTAGGCCTAAACCTAAATCTGACCCAAACCCATTAAAATTCAATTCTCCCATGTAAAATTCGGCCCCCTTAGGTATTCTAAGCCTCAAATAGTTATTTTGGCCCAACTCTTTAGAAGAGATAAGCCCAACTTTAGCCTACCCACTTAAACTACCCAAAACAGTAAAATAAGCCCAAAATAAAGCAAACCTATTCTAACAAAGCCCAATTCGTTTTCCTAGGTTCTAGGCTGCCCAAATATACTTAATTAAATGTTACATAAAGAATAGAAACTAAATAAAGTAGCTTGAAGGCCCATTGCACCATTCAGCCTACACTTGTCTTCATAGTCCAATTTAGCTTCTTTCTTTTCTTGAACTTGCATCTTCTCCACATAAGGTTTCATGAATGCTTGTAGGACTTCTTTAAGCTTCTTTGACCTTACTCTTGTTATTGGTCCTTGAGGAAATGCTAGTTCATTTTTCTTGCTGTCGACGTGCTTGGTCGTGCTCATATCACAACTCAACACAACCATATGTAAATAACACTTTAATATATATATATATATATATATATATATATATATATATATATATATATATATATATATATATATATATATATATATATATATATATATATATATATATATATATTGAAGCCCTAACTTTGACCTTTGTAAAATTATGTAATTAGTGGAGATTATAGTTAAAGTAATGTTTAAATTAAATTAATTGATGAATTAAAGATCAATTTTAAAAAGGGATAAATTGGTAATTTTACTATCTATGTTTTGTGAGGGCCTAATCTTGACCCTAGTAGGGAAAATGCTTAATTATTCAATACTATGTGTACAATTAATATTGTTGGTTATAGCCATACTGGAATAAAGCTTTTTGAAGGGAAATATGGTAATTTTAGTAAAATTTATGAATAGAAAAAAGTTATTGGGATGATAAAAGAGAAGTTGGGGTAACATTTAGGATTTAAAATTTATCTGGGCTCAAAGCATAAGTTAAAAGTAAGAAGGGGTTATTTTGAGAAAGAAATAAGATGGGGATGCTCGTGATTTTTATAATAGTGTATCATAAATATCAATAGGGATTGATAAAATGATATAAAGAATTTTAAATCAAGTGAGTTTTGAATAGAACTCACAATTACATATTATACTGCCAGTATGGACAGGAACCCAATAAGTCACACACATATAGAGAAAAGGATAAAATGGTAAAATGATAAGGATAATAATATTTGATATTATTATGGGGATAGAGAAGTGAAAAAGAGAATAATTAATTAAAGAGTTTAATTAATTATAATCAAGTAAAATTATTCGCAAAACTTAGTAGAAATATTCTGTAAAATGGACCTAATAGAAATAATGTATTTCATAATTAATTATTATTGGACTATAAGTGTTATATAGGGCTGATAATTAATAGATCCATTAGAGAAATTAAAGAGGCCCAAAGGTGTAAGGAACCAAAATGTGCCCTAGTAGAATTCAAGGGCAATTTTATGTTATTAAAATATAATTAAACATTATTGGATGAATTATTATGTTTTTCTTGACCTTTTGGCACTCTTTTGACTATATCTCGAGTTATAGAGCACAAAATTAGATGATTCAATTTGGGTTTGAAAATATACATCCATACTAAGATTTCATATGAAGAAACCAAGTTTGAAATATGTCTTTTACTAGGCTATATTTAAGCATAAATTTCAGAATAGTTTGCAGCCTAGTCACTAGGAACAGACCTCAGTATTTGTAAATATCTTAAAATATACAAATGCTATGGAGATGATTCTTGACGTTTTAGAAACTAGAAACATATTGTAATAAGTTGGTAGAAGATAACATTTGCTAAAAATGGCTTTTGGAAGGTCAAAAATTACATATAAGTCGAATTCAGAAAACTGCCTATGATAGAGGATACAATAGTCAAGTGATAATATAGTTTGAAGGCTAATTTAAAAGGGGATGAAAATTTAGGGGTCAATTTGTTAATATGAAACTTGAAGGGTAAATTATGAAAAGGGGATATAAAGGAGAGGTTGATTTAAGAAAAGAAAAAAATGAGTGGAACATTGTGTGACATGCAAATAAATGAGAGAAATTTATGTAACATGCAATTAGTTAGAGGATTAAAAGAGATATTTGTGTGGGACATGCTGATGTCATTTTCCACTTAACTCACCATGCAAGCAATGTATTTAGGAGTATTTATAGAGGTTTGGTCGGCCATTTGAGAATGAAAAACCAGAAATTCTTTATCCCTTATTCTCTCATTTCCTTTGTATTCTCTCAAGCAAACCAAGTTAAATTCATGATGGTTAATCAAGAAGTATTTGTGTAACAACTTTAAGGTAATTAATCTAATGAATTTCATCTTCTTCTTCTCCTTTTCATTCTCATTTTATTGAGGTACTGGTTGAGTATGGTGCTGGAGTTTTTGATTAAAAGATGATGTTGGTTATAAAGGAGAAGAGGAGGGTAGAAACAAGGAAAAGTAGTTACAAAGAGTAGAGAGCAAGGAGAATTTAAAGAAGATTTGAGTTGCATGTCCAGGTTTGGGAACTATTATTTCTTGCATGCGTTAATATTGTGTTCATTATGGATTTTATAAGTATATTGACTTGAATTAAGATATTAGACATTAATGTGAAAGTGCTGTCCAGAAATTCGGGTTGACCTCCAATGACTAATTTGATCATAAGTTGAGTTTTTGAACTCCGAATTTGATGTTACTAGTTGGGTTAGAACCGGGACTTCTATGCCTACAAATGTTATGGAAATAATAATAATGAACTTTTGCCTCTAAGGTCCTCAAAAATGCCCAAAACAGTAGCCTTTGAAAGAAGAAAAGTTAATGAATTTGAAATTCTGAGTTAAGTTTCTATGAACCAGTTTCGGAATTTTGCGGATATCTTGAGTTTTATAGCTCCAATTTGGGAAATTTAAATTGGTAATTAAACTTAAGACATGGATTCGTATTTTTTTAGAAGAAACCTAAATGTGATTCTGTCCCTAAGTATTTTTTATTTTTACTTGAAATTCGTAGTGAGATGCTGTCTAGTTATAGAGAGCAGGTTCCAGTATTTTTGAAATAATATTCGATAGAGAAGTCTAAATCCTATGAGGAAAAATTCCAGTTAAAATAGACTTATAGGAGAACAATTTTCGTGAAGGAAGGTTGGCTTAAATCTGTGGAAATTGTTTTCTATGAATTTTCTAATTCGTAACTAAAACTGATTTTGTTATTATGAACTGCTGTCTAGTGTTAAAGAACAGCTTGTAGTATTTTTCTCATAACTCATGATAGAAAGCTCAAAATTCTATGGGATAAAATTCCAGTTAAAATAGACTTATAGGAGAACAATTTTCGTGAAGGAAGGTTGGCTTAAATCTGTGCAAATTGTTTTCTATGAATTTTCTAATTCGTAACTAAAACTGATTTTGTTATTATGAACTGCTGTCTAGTGTTAAAGAACAGCTTGTAGTGTTTTTCTAACTCATGATAGAAAGCTCAAAATGCTATGGGACAAAATTCCAGTTAAAATAGACTTACAGGAGAACAATTTTCGTGAAGGAAGGTTGGCTTAAATCTGTGCAAATTGTTTTCTATGAATTTTCTAATTCGTAACTAAAACTGATTTTGTTATTATGAACTGCTGTCTAGTGTTAACGAACAGCTTGTAGTATTTTTCTTATAACTTATGATAGAAAGCTCAAAATGCTATGGGACAAAATTCCAGTTAAAATAGACTTATAGGAGAACAATTTTCTTGAAGGAAGGTTGGCTTAAATCTGTGCAAATTGTTTTCTATGAATTTTCTAATTCGTAACTTAAACTGATTTTGTTATTATGAACTGCTGTCTAGTGTTAACGAACAGCTTGTAGTATTTTTCTTATAACTCATGATAGAAGGCTCAAAATGCTATGGGACAAAATTCCAGTTAAAATAGACTTATGGGAGTACAACTCTTATGAATAAATGTTAGTTCAATTCTGTGCTTATTTTGTTCCACGAATTTTTCAATGTGGTCACACAAACTGTTTTCAATGACATTGTTGGTTGTATAATTATAGGTAAAAATAGTGGTATTATAAATTTATACATATGACTATGGTGTTAGATGATATATGTATATGATAAAAAGGTACGATAATATTATAATCTAAAGCTATAAGTGCATGAAAGTTTAGAAAATATAGTATATGGATAATTACTTATTTTAATGAATATGATTATGCCTACATGCTAATGTCTACTGAATAACATGTTAAGGTAAATGATTACAGTATTATAAAATTACCGTTGCTTAATTTGATACTTGAGTTTAATTGTGTGTGTGTGTGTATATATATATATATATGATATTTCCATATTAAGCAATGGGTGTGAATAGATGACGAAATATGTTATTATTTACCTAATTTACATAACATAGATCATACTCGTATAGTATAGATATAGATCATGCTCATATGATATGAATATAGATCATGCTTATATGACTATCAATAAAGGATCATACGCATACATATTGATAAACATGCTTATAAGAATAAGCTTACTATATGCAAATGTACCTACAGGTATGTACATTTATGATTATGTATACGAGTGTATGAGCATGTAATTGCCCTATGAGATAGAAAATGTTTAGCATGACTATGAACATGTGAGATGCTTAATGAGAACATGATCAAGTATATGATATGATGATTATATGTCATGATGCAAACTTATAGTCACACGAAATGGATGAGCTAATTGTGTAACTTGGCTTATGAAATGTGCATATATCTGTTTATGTACTAGAGAACTTATAGTTTTACAAGACTCTATATATGTACAAATAGTATACTATCAACACAGTCTTAATATGTGAATTGAACATGAATATAGTTTTGCCTGCGATAGAGTTTTAGATGTGGATAGATAGGCGCCTATAGGGAAATTGCAGCTACCATAGTTTGGCCCAATTGGGTCCATAGTATGTATGATCTCATTTGGATCATGAACAGCCCCGTTTTGGGTTGATAGGCGACCATGTTTGGGTCTGCTTGACCAATCCACAGTATATTTGGCCCTATTTAGGTCTATAGATCCGATATCTTCGGATATCCTTCATTTTGATATCGATGTGTATCCATAGTTTCCGTTATCGACTGATAGAACTTAGGCAGGCTAAACTATAAGTACAGCACAGATATTAAAGTATAAAGTACATAGCAAGCATCATATAAGGGTTAAGGATATTGCTTGATTACATGTTTGACTTGATTTGCTTGTATTGTTTTATAAGTTTAAATAAATAAAGTTTACCAAGTAGCACACGATATGTATGCTATTTATAGTTGGTTCCAAATGTTCAAAATTGCTTAAATGAGTTAAATGCATGAAGAATTATCAGTAATGATACAATACAAGCATGCTAAGTTAACTATTAAGCTTTTCAAATGTTTTTATTGTTTACTACGTGAGGTTGTTAGATTTGTCAGGATTTTCTAATCCATTGATTATATGTTAAATAAATGTAAATATTTAAAGTGTGTTGAGTGTGATTACTGATGAAGCAATGGTAATATCGAAATGCTTTAAAAGTTGAAAAAGATACAAGGTAAAGATATAATAGTTTAATAATAATAGTAAGTATTCCAACGAATCAGAATGCATCTCATACATGGAAGATATTATACATGTGTACAGGGAATAGAAATTATTTGAATACAGTACCATGTTTCTAAGATAGTTAAGTATATCCAAGTGATCACTAAGATTAAATTGTGGGAACTCATAAAGTATAGATAAAGTATATATATAAATATTTGTAAATAAGTGATAGAAATATGACTTAGTTAATAAATGTTTGGCAGTTGATATTGATATATGAATAATATAGTCATTAATGTTTGACAAATAATAATTCAAGTAATTGGTCAAGAGTACAAAAAGTAAGCCTGATGTATAGGATTCAAGTATTGAATAAATATTGATAAAGGTATGAAATTGATAAGCAAAGGAAATATCAATAGGTGTTGTTATTGGTTATAAAAATAGCATAAGAGAATATAGCACTGGGAGATTATAGTGAATATTGTTTATAATGATTGGTTTATTTGCTTTAAGATGTGTATATATGGGTTTTCATCTTGATGACCTTTAAAAGGGGTCATCCACATGTTTTTGTTCCCCACTAAGCTTTATAGCTTAGCACGAGTGTTTCATCCGTGTAGGTTGCAAGTAAGGATTTTTTTCCTGGGATGATATCTGCAGCAGGATGGCCAACACAAGAGAGAGATTGAAAGTATAGTCTACTGTTAAATGCATTTTGTTTACAAGATTTTTATTTACTTTGACAAGGATGTGATGTACAGATGATTAATAGATATAAATGTTGTATTTTATAAAAATACTCTTAAGTATACAATAAAGTGTTAATAGTATAGTTTATATGTCGGATTTATGTTTGAAGTTTAAAACTAAATATATATATATTTCGAACATTAAACCTAGCAAGCTTGCTTAATGTTACAGGATATAGTGTTTACAGCTATGTAGCAGATAAGAGTGTTACAAAAGAAGTGAAGTTGGCACAGAAACCCTCTAGAGGAAGGGTTACACGCCAACTACAAATAGAAGGCCTTAGAGGCCTATTTCTTAGACCAAAATAAATTAAATATATTTCATAAGTGTTATGAAGCCTACATATTTAATTTGGTTTGATTTGGATTTCATTTGGATAATTAAATCCAAGTATATGCACAAAGGGCCTAGTTTGTGAGTTTTGTGCATAGTCTTTTGTGAAAGGGCTTAAATTGGATTTAATTGAATCCAAATAAATTATTAATAATTTTAGAATGCCAATTAATAATTCTCCAGTAATTTTAAAGAGCCCAATCCTATTATGAAGTTGGATTTTTAACCTAACTATAAAAATCCAAGTGATAGGGTTTTAGGGTTAAGTGTGAACAATTAAGAGAAAACATTTTCTCTCTTTTCTCTCAACCCTAGCCTCCACTCCTCTTGCTAGCATCTAGGAAATTTTTGCCAGCCCTTGTTCTCTTACTTTGTTGGTTCATTCAATCCTTCTCTAGTGTGGATTACTCATTGGAGGTGTTCGATTTTGGACACTGTGGTTTGCAACAATCCGGTGAGAAGGAAAATCAATTGTACAACAAAAATCAAAGGTGATTTTTTCTTGTTCTCATTAATATGTATATTGTAAATTCATGGCAAGATCAAATCTATTGGTTAAAAATTTAAAATTCCGCTTATTTATGAGATGCATGTAACCGATAAATTCTAACAGGATAGACTAGCACATATTATGCTTCTTGAATAGTTCAAGCAATGGTTCTCAAAACTGTGATTATGAAAGACGATAAAAGCTAACATGTGGATGCTTGTTAGAAGAATAAGTTCATTGGAGACTTGCAAAGAGAATCCTCACATGGATATTAAATTTATGTCAATGCGGAATCTCTTCATAGCGGTTGTACAAGTATCCTTAGACTTGAGATCACCAAGGTTATCTTAAGTAGCAAGTGATATACTTTGACTCTATAACTTATTACTTCCAACTGGGGGTGAACATAGTTAGGAGGTTGGGTATATCATGACCTACTTGAAGATAGTTGAGTGATTGACAAAGGATTCACCATCCTAGATTTATTAAGGGAAGTTATCTCGTGTGATTCTATAATTGCCTTGTTCAGAGAATCTTTGGCTAAAGTAATATACCAAGATGGATAGGGATCCATGATGGGCATTTTGGGAACAATGGTTAAATTAATAGAAGATACATAATTAGATTTATATGAGTTGATAGAAATTCATACTCAGAATCTAATTGAGATAAGTGTGGTGAAAGGAGTAATTGCATGGTAACTATTTCTATGGAAGGGTATAGTCAAACCACTTGACTTTCCTGACATTTGGATAGTCATGTGAGTTTTGAATTGAACTCATAATTACATATTATACTGTCAATATGGATAGGAGCCCAATAGATCAAACACATATAGAGTAAATGATAAAATGGTAAAATGACATGGATAATAATATTTGATATTATTATGGGAGAAGAGAAATGAATAAGAGAATAATTAATTAAAGATTTTAATTAATTATGATTAAGTAGAATTGTTCGCAGAACTTTTTAGAAATGTTTTGTAAAATGGACCTAATTAAAATATTGTATTTCATGATTAATTATTATTGGACTATAAGTGTTATAGGGCTGATATAATAATTAATAGATCCATTGAAGGAATTAAAAGACCCAGAGAATTAGTTTTGGCACAAAAACCCTCTAAAGGAAGGGTTACACGCCAAACCCAAATAGAAGGCCATAGAGGCCTAATTCTTGGACAAAAACAAATTAAATATATTTCATAAGTGTTATATGGAGCCTACATATTTAATTTGGATGGATTTGGAATTCATTTGGGTGATTAAATCCAAGTGTATGCATAAAGGGCCTAGTTTATGGGTTTTGTGCATAGTCCTTTATGAATGGACTTAAATTGGATTTAATTGAGCCCAAATAAATTTATAATAATTTCAGAAGCCCATTTAATATTTATCCCACAATTTTAAGGAGCCCAATCCCATTATGAAGTTGGATTCTTAACCTAACTATAAAAATCTAAGTGATAGGGATTTTAGGGTTAAGTAAACATTAAGAGAAAATAAATTTTCTCTCTTTGAAAAACCCTAGCCGGCACTCCCTTGCTAGCATCATGGGGACTTCGGCCAGCCCTAGTGTTCCATCATTCTTGGTTCATTCAATCCTTCTCTAGTATGGATTACTAATTGGAGGTGTTCAATTTTGGACACTGTGGTTTGCGACAACCGGGTGAGAAGAAAAATCAACTATTCAACAAAAATCAAAGGTGATTTTTCTTATTCTCATTAATATTTATATTGTAAATTCATGACAAGATCAGATCTATTGGTTAAAATTTTTAAATTCCGCTTATCAATGTAACTGATAATTCCCAACATATATAATATTTTAGCCCCAATGCTTTGTATGCGATCCTATAGGTCCATTTAATATTGGCAATGAATTAATAAATAATCCAAAGGCTATATATTATAGCATTCGAAATTAAATGAAAATGCAAATGGCATTTAGTGACCTAATGCAATTTTGTATAGTCCCTTACCCATAAATATCAAAATTAATATAAGGCATGGAACTAGTCATCCTTATATATACTAATTCCTTTCTTGATATTCCAGTGACAATGAATTCTTAGATAAATAATGATTACTCATTATTTCATCTCGATATGGCCATACACTTTTTAGTTTACTGATCAAGTGGCTGGTGATATTTTCTTTCTCATCGAGAGGGTTACCTTTTACTTCTCACATGCTCTCTAACATGAATTAGTGCATACCCAAGCATACACATACTTGTCGCTCTGTTATGAGCATGTAAGGTGTATGTCAAAGTACATAGTAATTCATAAAGAGTTTCATAGAGATTTTAGGTCTAAGAACTCCGATGCAAAACTTGCAATTGAGAAACACTTATGACTTTTACCATATAGTGTTCTCATGAGCGGATTGAATCTAGATACCATGTTCTAAACATGTATCTATGATCTCTAATTGACACTCTAGTCCTTATGATTCATAAGACAAAACTCAACTTATGAGAGAGAGCATACTAGTCTTAATTCATTTGTTATTGCCATAACAATGACCGACTAGGGATGTTTAGAACGAAGTCTCAAATAATTCAAGGTCTTACAACCATGTGCCTCACACATGATAACTTAAACTGAAATAACATTCTTGGATAGCTCTATCACTTGATATGCACAGGAATATAATAGATATAACAAATGCTTCATTTATTAACTTGAGTGTTTTATAACAATACATTGGGGCTAGGTCTTACACTAACAATCTCCCACTAGCACTAATCCGAATTAAGCATAGCCCTAAGACCGAACGCTCTCAAATTAGATTCATGCAGATTTAGATGTAACTATTTCGTCAATGGATCTACTAAATTGTCTTCACTCACTATCTTGCTAATCTTGACGTCCCCATGTTCAATGATCTCTGCAATCAGGTGATACCTCCTGAGTATGTATTTGGATTTCTGGTGTGACCAAGGCTCCTTGGCCTGTGCAATGGTGATACGGATCCAAGAGGGCTATCTTATGCCATTGAAGAGAGGCAACCTTATGACTTTCAAATGGGTCTAAATGGAGTTCAAACATATAAATATAAGATCCAAATATCATTGGGGCGTGCTCCAATTTATAGGAGGCAGATTTGGTGCTTTACCATCAATTTTGGGCTTATACAACTTTGGGCTTTAATTGTACAAGTCATGTGCCTCATTTAAAAGTCACATGACTCATTTAAGTTGTAAATGTGGGCTTAGGCATGTGGGCTTCCTTTTAAAGGGATTATTTAGTTATTTGGGTTATTAGTTAGTCTTTTATTTTGGGCTTGAAATTCGTCACTTTACTTTAGTTGGGTTTTAAGTAGTTGTTTTAGCCTATTTTAGGTAGGATTTTGTGTTTTAAACCTATTGGACTTATGTATACCCATTCCCTTAGGGTTTGGAGGCTATAAATAGGTTATTATAGGTTGTAAACTCCAGACATCATTGAATCAAATTATAAACCGTGTACTGTTTTCTCTTGGCTTAGCCGAAATTCTTTAGAGAGATTGTGAGATTGCTTGCTTTCTTTTCTATTGCATCAAGAATTAGGATTACTTATCAATCATTTTGATTGTGGCGTTTTCTTATTCTTCTTATCCCAATTATTTGCGTTTCCATTCACGTGTTGTTTGGGGGTTCAATAGGGAGGGTGTTTGTCTTCTTTGCGTTTTGAAATCAAAGTGTATGTTCAAGGGGTTTCGGGTTCTTTAACCTTGGGGTTCCGCATCATTTGGTATCAGAGCCAAAAGTAAGGTAAATTCCTATTTATCTTAGTGTTAGGTTTGTGTTTTTTTTTTCTTTGATTTCTTTATGTTTATGCCGAATTAGCTAGTGATAAGTTTTGATTTGTGTGTTTTTGTGTGTTAAATTTAGCCTTTTCTCTTCCTTAGCTTGTGTGTTGATTCATTAAAAAAAAAAGAAAGAAAAAAAGAAAAAAAAAATCGTGTACTGTTCACGTTACTGTTCATCAAAAAAAAAGAAAGAAGAGAGAAAACACGTGAAAGAGAAGAAAAATAGACGAAGAAAAGAAATTAAAGAGCAATTGAGCATGGGTAGTTTATATAGAAATTCTTAATCCTTTCATAAGTGGGAAAAACTAATCCTTTTTGCTTTAGGATTGGGAGGGGCACTTTTACACCTTTTCCAAACACATTTGGGAATCCTTTAAAAGGTAGGAAAATTAATCCTTATTGCAGTGGGTTTAGGCTTTCAAAAAAATCCTAGTCCATATCTAAATTGGAATTACAATCCTAATCCTAGTTAGACAAGAATTTCTACTAGGCAAATATTTGTGCTATCCATTTATTATCCATTTGTGCCAATCATTTTTATCATTTGCTATTCATTTGTGCAACCATTTTTGGCAACTTTTTCCATCATTTGTGTAACCATTTTTGGAAACTTTTCACCATTTGTGCAACCATTTTTTGCAACTTTTCCATCATTTGTGTAACCATTTTTGGAAACTTTTTCCACCATTTGTGCTATCATTTTTGGAAACTTTTGCCATCATTTTACTATCACTTTGCCATTTTTTTGCCATCGTTTTGAACATAACTTGACACACTAATCAGCTTGTTACATCGTTCGGCATAGTGAATAAATTGGCTGTAAATTGATTTGTTTTGCATGTTTTATAGTTTTAATTGGTATCTTGTTGATTTTCCTTCTTTGTTGGGTAGAATATTTAGGTTCTATATTTGGTTTACTTTGTAGTGAATCAAATTCATTCATTTTATCCATATTGTCATTTTCCTTGATTCTTGTTGCTTATTTCTTTGTTTTATGCTAGCTTTTGTTCCATTTACATTGTTAGAGTATCATTGCTTGTCCAATACTCTAATTTACTTATCATCAAGTGGTACACCACTCTTGTCCGTGTATCACCTCCATTGTGTCTAGAGTCTTCTTTTCTAGTTTTGAGCTATCTTTTGTTGTTAGTATTATTTCCTTGTTTTCTTAAACGTGCTCAAGTTTTTGATTTGTGATTTAAATTTTGAAGTGCAATTTTGAAGTTGCAAGCTTGAGAGGAAAAAGGCAAGAAAGTGAGAGGACATTAAGAGGGTAAAAGCCAAATTTTGAGTGAAACACGAGTGAATGTGAGGATGTCTTATTACAAGTCCAAGTGACATTTACATCAAGATGAAAGGAATGCGTTTAAGGAAGACATAAAGTTGTTAAGGCAAGACCTTAATAATTTAGAATGGTTGGTTAGGCAATATTTCGAACCACGCATTAGAATGGAGGAAAGCAAAAAGAAGAAAAAGAAAGAGGAAGTTATCCTAGAGGAAATAATTTGTGAACCTGAAAAGGGTGATATAGATATAGGCTTTGATAGTGAGGTGACTCAAGACCATGAAGAGGATGTTGTTGATGAGCGTGATGAGGAAAAAGAGGTTTTGGGTGAAGTTGAAGATGTGGAGAACGTGGTTAAAAAGGTAAATGAGGTTGTTTTGGAGGTAGAAGAGGATAATGATGTTGTGCATAATGGAGAAATAATTGAAAGTGAAGAAATTGTTGATTGTTTGAGTGCAAGCGAAGAAGTTTGCTTAGTTGAGATGGAAGATTCGCAAGTTACAGTTGATTCTCTATTAATTAAGAAGAATACGTTGCACATGGGAAGTGGAGAAAGTCAAAGTCATACCGCTATATTAAATACTAACCATGTTTTGCATAGTTCTTTTGTTTATAACTTGCAGGATCATGATGAGTTCCTCAATGAAGAAGCATTCATATTATTTCCACCAATGTTGAAGATCATTTATGAAGATGAATGTATTCCTCAAGTGCCAATCCCCAACTATTGCAAGACGAAGATTCGAGGACGAATCTTTTCTAAAGAGGGAGGGAATGATACGGATCCAAGAGGGCTATCTTATGCCATTGAAGAGAGGCAACCTTATGACTTTCAAATGGGTCTAAATGGAGTTCAAACACATAAATATAAGATCCAAATATCATTGGGGCGTGCTCCAATTTATAGGAGGCAGATTTGGTGCTTTACCATCAATTTTGGGCTTATACAACTTTGGGCTTTAATTGTACAAGTCATGTGCCTCATTTAAAAGTCACATGACTCATTTAAGTTGTAAATGTGGGCTTAGGCATGTGGGCTTCCTTTTAAAGGGATTATTTAGTTATTTGGGTTATTAGTTAGTCTTTTATTTTGGGCTTGAAATTCGTCACTTTACTTTAGTTGGGTTTTAAGTAGTTGTTTTAGCCTATTTTAGGTAGGATTTTGTGTTTTAAACCTATTGGACTTATGTATACCCATTCCCTTAGGGTTTGGAGGCTATAAATAGGTTATTATAGGTTGTAAACTCCAGACATCATTGAATCAAATTATAAACCGTGTACTGTTTTCTCTTGGCTTAGCCGAAATTCCTTAGAGAGATTGTGAGATTGCTTGCTTTCTTTTCTATTGCATCAAGAATTAGGATTACTTATCAATCATTTTGATTGTGGCGTTTTCTTATTCTTCTTATCCCAATTATTTGCGTTTCCATTCACGTGTTGTTTGGGGGTTCAATAGGGAGGGTGTTTGTCTTCTTTGCGTTTTGAAATCAAAGTGTATGTTCAAGGGGTTTCGGGTTCTTTAACCTTGGGGTTCCGCATCAAAGTGACCAAGGCTCCTTGGCCTGTGCATTGCCCTATTATTGTCACAGAAAATTTCTAATGGATCTACGATACTTAGGACCACTCCTAATCCAGAAATGAAATTTCTAATCCAAACAGCCTCCTTTGCAGCCTCACTTGCTATAATATACTCAGATTCTGTAGTTGAGTCGGCAACAGTCTCTTGCTTTGAGCTTTCTAGCTGACAGCACCACCGTTCAAAACAAAAACAAAATCAGATTACGTTCTTGAGTCCTGAGTGCTGGTCTGAAAAGCAGCATTGCGTAACCTTGTATGACGAGCTCTTCTTGACCACCATACACTAAGAATTGATCCTTAGTCCTTCGCAGGTACTTTAGAATCCCCTTCATAGTAGACTAGTGCTTCTCACTAGGGTCTTGCTAAAACCTATTAGTTATACTCAGTGCATGAGCAACATCCAACCTAGTACACAACATAGCGTACATGATAGATCCAATAGCAGATGCATATGAGAGAGTATGTTGTCCCTTTCCTCTTTTGTTTTAGGACATTGTTCTTTAGTCAAAAGAACTCCTAAAGCCAAAGGTATGTACCCGTTCTTTGAGTCTCCCATACTAAAATGCTTTAGTACTTTGTCTATGTACTTTTCTTGACTTAGTCCCAAGAGCCAACGTAATCTATCTCTATAGATCCAGATACCAAGTATTGTCTCGGATTTACCTAAGTCTTTCATTGAGAAACACTTCCCCAACCCTGCTTAACATTATGCAATGTTGGGATGTCATTCCCAATGAGAAGGATGTCGTCCACATATAGGACCAGAAACACTACTATGCTCCCACTAACCTTCTTGTACACACAAGGCTCATCTTCATTTTTTATGAAGTCAAACTCTTTGACAACTTCATCAAAATGAAGATTCCAACTTCGAGATGCTTGCTTCAATCCATAAATGGATTTTTGAAGCTTGCAAACCTTTTTAGGATACTTGGGATTGACAAAAGCCTTAGGCTGTGTCATGTACACATCCTCGAGGAGATTTCCATTATGGAAAGTTATTTTGACATCCATTTGCCATATTTCATAGTCATGATATGCAGCTATGGCAAGCAAGATCCTAATGGACTTGAGCATGACTACAGATGAAAAGGTCTCAATATAGTCTACACTTTGAGTTTACCGAAAACCTTTAGCTACTAGTCTACCTTTATAGGTCATATCAGCTGAGTTTAAATAGCCACTTGCATTTAATTACCTTAGCACCTTTCGGTGGATCAACTAAGGTCCAAACCTAGTTATTTTACATTGATTGCATCTCGGATTTCATGGCTCCAAGCCAATTTTTTGAGTCAAGGCTCTCAATAGCTTTTCGATAGGTAGTTAGATCCTCACGATCCACTAACTCAATAGTGTCACTGTCGGTGATTAGAAATCTATATCTATCAATCTCTTGTCGTAACCTGCCTAACCTTGTAGGTTCTTATGCAATGGGTTCTTGTTCCACAACCGATTGTGAACTTGATCCCATTCCTAACTCATCCTCTATGGGAGTTTGTGGCACTTGAATTTCTTGAAGTTCTACTTTGCTCCCACTATCTTTCTTGAGAAGGAATTCCTTTTCCAAGAAAACAGCTTTGCGAGCAACAAACACTTTGTTCTCGGCTTGTGAGTAAAAGTAGTATCCTTTTGTTTCTTTAGGATAACCCATAAATAAGCAGATAGTAGATTTGGACTCTAGCTTGTCAGATGTTAACTTCTTAACATGTGCTTCACAGCCCTAAATCCTGAGAAATGACATATTGGGCTCTTTCCCAGTCCATACCTCGTGTGGAATGATGCGGAACCCCAAGGTTAAAGAACCCGAAACCCCTTAAACATACGCTTTGATTTCAAAAGACAAAGAAGACAAAAACCCTCCCTATTGAACCCCCAAACAACACGTGAATGGAAACGCAAATAATCGGGATAAGAAGAATAAGAAAACGCCACAATCAAAATGATTGATAAGTAATCCTAATTCTTGATGCAATAGAAAAGAAAGCAAGTAATCTCACAATCTCTCTAAAGAATTTCGGCTAAGCCAAGAGAAAACTCTCAAAAGTTTATAATTTGATTCAATGATTTATATATCTTTACAAGTTATAATAACCTATTTATAGCCTCCAAACCCTAAAGGAATGGGTATACATAAGTCCAATAGGTTTAAAACACTAAATTCAACCTAAAATAAGCTAAAACAACTACTTAAAATCCTACTAAGGTAAAATGACGAATTTGAAGCCCAAAATAAAAGACTAACTAATAACCCAAATAACTAAATAATCCCTTTACAAGAAAGCCCACATGCCTAAGCCCACATTTACAACTTAAATAAGTCATGTGACTTTTTAAATGAGGCACATGACTTGTACAATTAAAGCCCAAAGTTGTATAAGCCCAAAATTGATAGTAAAGCACCAAATCTGCCTCCTATAAATTGGAGCACGCCCCAATAACATTTAGATCTTATATTTATGTGTTTGGACTCCATTTGAAAGTCATAAGGTTGCCCCTCTTCAATGGCATAGGATAGCCCTCTTGGATCCGTATCACTTCTCAATTGCTTTAGTTGGAGTACAGTTCAGTAGAAACATAGCAGTTTCTAATGCATACCCCAAAAAAAGATAGAAAGATTAACTTGACTCATCATTGATCGAACCATGTCCA
The DNA here is from genome assembly GCA_037975025.1 of Excoecaria agallocha. Taxonomy (NCBI): domain Eukaryota; kingdom Viridiplantae; phylum Streptophyta; class Magnoliopsida; order Malpighiales; family Euphorbiaceae; genus Excoecaria; species Excoecaria agallocha. The sequence goes on along the minus strand of CM075814.1, from coordinate 27,356,671 downwards.
CCAGAGTTCTATTTCTCCTTTCGGACACACCATTCCATTATGGTGTTCTAGGAGGAGTGAGCTGTAAAATAATTCCACACTCCTTCAGATGACTGTCAAACTCTTGGCTTAAGTATTCACCACCTTGATTTGATCGAATGGCTTTGATATTTTTGCCAAGTTGGTTTTCTACTTCATTCTTAAACTCTTTGAATTTTTCAAAAGTTTTAGACTAGTGCTACATTAGATAGACGTAGCCATATCTGCTGAAGTCATCTATGAATGTTACAAAGTAACTAAGACCACCTATAGCTTGTGTACTTAATGGTCCACATACATCGATGTGTATTAATCCCAATAAGTCGCTTGTCCTCTCACCTTTCTTGTTAAAAGGACTCTTTGTCATCTTTCCATGCAAACATGGCTCACATATGTCATAAGATTCCAGATTGAATGACCCAAGGACTCCAAATTTGCGGAGCCTTGAAATGCATTTTTTGTTTGCATGTCTTAAACGACAATGCCATAAGTGGGGTTCAATTCGTTTGATTTAACCCTCTTTGTATTAATATTGTATATGGACTCTCTATTTTGTAGATTAAGGATATAAAGTCCATTTTGTAACATAGCAGTGCCATATAAAATGCCTTGGTGAAAAAAATGAAAATTGTCATTATTAATAAAAAAGTCAAATCCATCCATATCCAAACATGAAACTAAAATAATGTTTCTACTCATAGTAGGCACAAAATAACTATTAAATCTAAACATAGTCCAAAAGGTAAAGTGAGTCGATAGTCGCCTATCTCTATGGCCGCAACTCATGCTCCATTCTCCATGCGGAGTTCCATTTCACTCTTCCCTCCCTACTAACCACCTATTCCTTAGCCTCTGAACATTTGAAAAATGTGAGAACCAACAACCGGTATCCAATATGATACGGATCCAAGAGGGCTATCTTATGCCATTGAAGAGGGGCAACCTTGATGCGGAACCCCAAGGTTGAAGAACCCGAAACCCCTTGAACATACACTTTAATTTCAAAACGCAAAGAAGACAAACACCCTCCCTATTGAACCCCCAAACAACACGTGAATGGAAACGCAAATAATTGGGATAAGAAGAATAAGAAAACGCCACAATCAAAATGATTGATAAGTAATCCTAATTCTTGATGCAATAGAAAAGAAAGCAAGCAATCTCACAATCTCTCTAAAGAATTTCGGCTAAGCCAAGAGAAAACTCTCAAAAGTTTATAATTTGATTCAATGATGAAGTTTACAACCTAGGGTAGCCTATTTATAAGGTGGCTAACCCTAATTCACTCTTTAAAACCCTAATTTAAATGTTCATATGGCCTTATACGAATTTTCTTGGGCTTTTACAAGCCAAATAAGCCCAAATAAGTCTTAAACACACTTAAAACAAAACTAATTAATAAACCTTACAAGGCCTAAAATGAAAGCCAAAAAGAAAGACTAAAATAAATAACCAACTAACTAAACAAAGCCCAAAAGAAGCCCACACGCCTAGCCCATTAATAATACAACTTAAATGAGTCATGTGACTTTTAAATGAAGCACATAACTTGTACAATTAAAGCCCAAAGTTGTATAAGCCCAAAATTGATGGTAAAGCACCAAATCTGCCTCCTATAAATTGGAGCATGCCCCAATGACATCTGGATCTTATATTTATGTGTTTGAACTTCATTTAGACCCATTTGAAAGTCATAAGGTTGCCCTTCTTCAATGGCATAAGACAGCCCTCTTGGATCCGTTTCATTAATGATGCGGAACCCCAAGGTTAAAGAACCCGAAACCCCTTGAACATACACTTTGATTTCAAAATGCAAAGAAGACAAACACCCTCCCTATTGAACCCCCAAACAACACGTGAATGGAAACGCAAATAATTGGGATAAGAAGAATAAGAAAACGCCACAATCAAAATGATTGATAAGTAATCCTAATTCTTGATGCAATAGAAAAGAAAGCAAGCAATCTCACAATCTCTCTAAAGAATTTCGGCTAAGCCAAGAGAAAACTCTCAAAAGTTTATAATTTGATTCAATGATGTCTGGAGTTTACAACCTATAATAACCTATTTATAGCCTCCAAACCCTAAGGGAATGGGTATACATAAGTCCAATAGGTTTAAAACACAAAATCCTACCTAAAATAGGCTAAAACAACTACTTAAAACCCAACTAAAGTAAAGTGACGAATTTCAAGCCCAAAATAAAAGACTAACTAATAACCCAAATAACTAAATAATCCCTTTAAAAGGAAGCCCACATGCCTAAGCCCACATTTACAACTTAAATGAGTCATGTGACTTTTAAAGGAGGAGCCTTTATTAAATACTATTCACATGATAACCCAGAAAAACCATTCACAAGATTCTTCCCATTTCATTAACCTGCAAATTAAAGCTCTCTCATTGATTAATTAACATAAATTTTACAATTTTGTTAAGTATCCATTGGCTGGTTATAAGAGTTTTTTTTTTTTTGTTTTCAATGCAATTGGTAACAAGAGTTCAGTGTTTTCTTCCAATGACCCGGTAATTCTCACCCTATGAGTTAGTGTTGTAATGGCTATAGTTGCTTTATTTTTATTTATTATTTTAGAGATTTATAATTCTTCCATTCATCCTGATGGAATTTCAACATATTAGATTTACAAGAACCAATACGGTAAGGCGTAGTTTTTCAATGCAAAATGAAGTGGTATTTTTTTCTATAATCCAATAGCAAAAATATTTTTATTTTTGTATTTTTGGAATATGAGTGGGATTTTGTTGGATTTAGTTAGATTAAATTCATTTTCTTTAATATGATATCAAATCCATTAGTTTCGTGGATATTTGACATTGGATCGATGTGAATGGTGTATTAAGATCACGTTTGGTTCACTAGATTACGCATGAGATAGTATAATATAATACAAGCTAATACAAGTAAAGTATTTGAAAGATTATTTGAAAAATTAGTGTAGAGATAATATAATACACTATAGGTCTTCAACATTGGTGGAAATAATATGAATGTTTCTTCATTGAGGAACTCATCATGATCCTGCAAGTTATAAACAAAAGAACTATGCAAAACATGGTTAGTCTTTAATATAGCGGTATGATTTTGACTTTCTCCACTTCCCATGTGCAACCCATTCTTCTTAATCAATAGAGAATCAACTGTAACTTGCGAATCTTCCATCTCAACTAAGCAAACATCTTCACCTGCACTCAAACAATCAACAATTTCTTCACTTTCAATTATTTTTCCATTATGTACAACATCATTATCCTCTTCCACCTCTAAAACAACCTTATTTAAATTTTTAACCACGTTCTCCACATCTTCAACTTCACCCAAAACCTTTTTTTTCTCATTAAGCTCATCAACAACATCCTCTTCATGGTCTTGAGTAATCTCACTATCAAAGCCTATATCTATATCACCCTTTTCAGGTTCACAAATTATTTCTTCCATGATAACTTTCTCCTTCTTTCTCTTCGCTTTGCTCTCCTCCATGCTAATTCGTGGTTCGAAATGCTGTCTAACCAACCATTCAAAATTATTAAGGTCTTGCCTTAACAAATTTATATCTTCCTTAAACGCATTCCTTTCATCTTGATGTAAATGTCGTTTGGACTTGTGATTAGACATCCTCACATTCACTCGTGTTTCACTCAAATTTTGGCTTTTATCCTCTTAATGTCCTCTCACTCTCTTGCCTTTTTCCTCTCAAGCTTGCAACTTCAAAATTGCACTTCAGAATTTAAATCACAAATTAAAAAACTTAAGCACGTTTAAGAAATCAAGAAAATAATAACTAACAACAAAAAGATAGCTCAAAACTAGAAAAGAAGACTCTAGACACAATGGAGGTGATACACGGACAAGAGTGGTGTACCACTTGATGATAAGTAAATATAGAGTATTGGACGAGCAAAGATACTCTAACAATGTAAATGGAACAAAAACTAGCTTAAAACAAAGAAATAAGCAACAAAAATCAAGGAAAATGACAATATGGATAAAATGAATGAATTTGATTCACTACAAAGTAAACCAAATATAGAACCTAAATATTCTACCCAACAAAGAAGGAAAATCAACAAGATACCAATTAAAACTATAAAACATGCAAAACAAATCAATTTACAGCCAATTTATTCACTATACCGAACGATGTAACAAGCTGATTAGTGTGTCAAGTTATGTTCAAAATGATGGCAAAAAAATGGCAAAGTGATAGTAAAATGATGGCAAAAGTTTCCAAAAATGATAGCACAAATGGTGGAAAAAGTTTCCAAAAATGGTTACACAAATGATGGAAAAGTTGCAAAAAATGGTTGCACAAATGGTGAAAAGCCCTCTTGGATCCGTATCAAACCTTATGACTTTCAAATGGGTCTAAGTGGAGTTCAAACACATGAATATAAGATCCAAATGTCATTGGGACGTGCTCTAATTTATAGGAGGCAGATTTGGTGCTTTACCATCAATTTTGGGCTTATACAACTTTGGGCTTTAATTGTACAAGTCATGTGCTTCATTTAAAAGTCACATGACTCATTTAAGTTGTAAATGTGGGCTTAGGCATGTGGGCTTCCTTTTAAAGGGATTATTTAGTTATTTGGGTTATTAGTTAGTCTTTTTATTTTGGGCTTGAAATTCGTCACTTTACTTTAGTTGGGTTTTAAGTAGTTGTTTTAGCCTATTTTAGGTAGGATTTTGTGTTTTAAACCTATTGGACTTATGTATACCCATTCCCTTCGGGTTTGGAGGCTATAAATAGGTTATTATAGGTTGTAAACATAATCATGATTGAATCAAATTATAAACTTTTGAGAGTTTTCTCTTGGCTTAGCCGAAATTCTTTAGAGAGATTGTGAGATTGCTTGCTTTCTTTTCTATTGCATCAAGAATTAGGATTACTTATCAATCATTTTGATTGTGGCGTTTTCTTATTCTTCTTATCCCGATTATTTGCGTTTCCATTCACGTGTTGTTTGGGGGTTCAATAGGGAGGGTGTTTGTCTTCTTTGTCTTTTGAAATCAAAGCGTATGTTTAAGGGGTTTCGGGTTCTTTAACCTTGGGGTTCCGCATCATTAATGATACGGATCCAAGAGGGCTATCTTATGCCATTGAAGAGGGGCAACCTTATGACTTTCAAATGGGTCTAAATGGAGTTCAAACACAAATGATGCGTTTTATGCCGTCTTTTATGCCCTTGAAATCAACCACCAATGCCAAATGTGCTGTCTTTTATGCCACACCACTCTATGTTCACACACACACTTGTAAAGTCGACTTAAAACGAAGAGTGCTAGCTCTAGGTTTAAGTATTTGGCAATGGGTATGTTCTAGAGATATAAGATTTGATCTTGTTCTTCCTAGGGTTTGCAATGGCTGCCCAAAATACAAGGGAGGAAGAAATAATTCTTTCCCTTGTGAAAATTGGGGCAATGAGAGAGAGAAAAAACTCAAAGTGGCAAATTTAATTAATCAATATATATCACTTAGCTAGGGTTTCTTTTGGATGCCGAAATCTACTAGGTTTTAGGTAGTAATTTCAGCCTCCATCTCTTCCTAATCAAGTGGTGTATCTTGATTCAAAATTCAAATAGGATTTAAACTTAATTAACTTAATTATCTAAAGATAAATAAGTAATTAATTATCTAAAGATAAATAAATAATTAATTATTATCCATGTTTTTCCGTTTTTTCACTCTCTCATGGACTTTAGTCCATTTAGCAATTTAATTACCCATTAACCTTATTAATTTGACTTTAATTAAAAGCTCAAATTAATGCCCAACACTCTATATAATATTTTAGGCCCAATGCTTTGTGTGCGATCCTATAGGTCCATTTAATATTGGCAATGAATTAATAAATAATCCGAAGGCTATATATATTATAGCATTCCAAATTTAATGAAAATGCAAATGGCATTTAGTGACCTAATGCAATTTTGCATAGTCCCTTACCCACAAATATCATAATTAATATAATGTATGGAACTAGTCATCCTTATATATACTAATTCGTTTCTTAATATTCCAATGACACTAAACTCTCAGATAAATATTGATTACTCATTATTTCATCTCGATATGGCCATACACTTCTCAGTTCACTAATCAAGTGGCCGATGATATTTTCTCTCTCATCAAGAGGGGCAATCCCTTTTCTTCTCACATGTTCTCCAACATGAATTAGTGCATACCCAAGCATACCCATACTTGTCACTCTGTTACGAGCATGTTAGGTGTATGTCAAAGTACACAGTAAATCATAAATAGTTTCATAGAGATTTTAGGTCTAAGAACTCCGATGCAAAACTTGCAATTGAGAAAAACTTATGACTTGTACCATGTAGTGTTCGCATGAGCATATCAAATCCAGATATCATGTTCTAAACATGTATCTATGATCTCTTATTGACACTTTAGTCCTTATAATCCATAAGACAAAACTCAACTTATCATAGAGAGCATACTAGTCTTAATTCATTTGTTATTTCCATAACAATGACCGACAAGGGATGTTTAGAATGAAATCTCAAATGTTTCAAGGTCTAACAACCATGTGCCTCACACATGATAACTTAAACTAAAATAACATTCTTGGATAGTTGTATCACTTGATATGCACAGGAATATAATAGATAAAACAAATGCCTCATTTATTAACTTAAGTGTTTTGTAACAATGCATTGCGGTTAGGGCTTACACTAACAAAAATATCATTATCTATTCAAGGGAAGACCATATCTCTCTCTTTCACACTTTTTCTCTTTTCTTTCACTGAGTCAGGAACTAGGGTTTTGGTAAGATGAATTTCTCCCTTCTTTCTTTTCTTTTAATGAAAGATTTTATGAAAGTAAGAAGGAAATTTTAGTATCTTTATGTGGTTTGTTATAGCAGAGACAAGTAGGGATAAGGGCAAGGGGATCTGAAAGGAGCGACGAAGACACGGTGTTCAGGTATGGGAGTACCATTGTTTTTGTTGACTGTAGATGGATCTATAGAAATTAGGGTTATGTTATCTGAGTTCTGTATTCTTTAGTTAAAGTTTAAGATGAATAATGAAAGATATTTTGCTTTAAGACAAGTTTTGTAAACTGATTTGGCTTATGAAATTGTTTCTATTTACTTTGAACTGAGATCGATCCCTAAACCCTAGAATGCACGGCCACTCAAAGCTTAAAGGCTTGAGATGTATGGCCACACAATCTTAAAGTTTGAGAATGGACAGCTATTGAAAGCTTGAAGGCTTTAGATGCATGACCACTCAAGCTTAAAGCTTGAGAATGCACGGCCACTCAAAGCCTAAAGGCTTAAGAAGTACGGCCACTCAAGCTTAAAGCTTGAGATACACAGCCACTCAAGGATCCCCTGTGTATGATGCACATCCAAGTAGCATTTCATTGCCCTTCACTTTCCTATTTGGTACATTTAGTTGAATCATCTAACAAATTACTTCCACATTAATATTGATTAAGCCAACACTCTTTAGTAAGATAATCAACAATCTAATGCAACCTAATTGGCATATTTATTGAGTATGTTTACTAAAGGTAATATGTGATTATTTTATACTACCCCATTTTTGTCAAGCACTTAATGACCAAGGTAAAGTGGTCATGGTAAGTTTGTCAACTAATGTTAATTATAACTTACTTTGATATGCGACCTCAATGTTAGTATTGTTATGATTGCATAAAATTTCTATGAAAATATGTATGTTTATGCGAAATATGATGACAATTGTCCTTAAATGAGATCAAATATGAGGTATATGACTTATAAGTTGAGGTAACAAATATTGATGCCATCATATGTGTATGCAAGGTGAAATTCGGATGTGAATTATGGCTTGAGCAAATATTGTAATGTGTAAGAAGAAACATGATGAATCAAATATTCTTTTGATTAAATGGTTAAGCTTGCGGGTCTTAGTTCAGTGGATTAGATAGGCATGCCTAAAGGGATATAGTTGTAGCTGCCATAGTTGACCCCGTTTGGATCCATTGTTTGTTCCTTTAATGGAACCATAGTTCGACCCCTTCGTTCCAGTGTTTGATATCCTCAAGTTATTCATTATTTGATACCTTCGGGTATCCATTGCTCTCGTAATCCACCCCTTTTGAACTAGCACTTAGGCAGACTATTAAGTTTAAGAGAATTGTTAAAAATGAGAAATGCATGTATCAATTTCTTCATCTATATAATGTAAGCATGTTAATGATTGATTACCAAGTTTTTTCTCTATTTCTTTTGGCTATATTGTCAATTTGAAACAAACTTACGATACAAGTATGTTGATGTCCTTATTAAAATGTTAGTGTAAAGATAAATGTTTGATTGATGCTATTGGTGGACCATATTATTATTTTGCATGTTATCTCCTCGCTAAGCATTATAGCTTAGCACAGTTGCTTTACATCCATGTAAGTTCGACTGAAGGTCGCTCAGGGACTTAATTTTGTATCTGTTGGACAACAAGATTCGATTTAGACTTCTAGATTTAGGATATTTTGGGGATAGTTCCTTTTGTTTAGCCTTATATTTTGCCATGATTTAATTTAGGAAATGTAATATGGAGGACTATAAATTTTACTTAAATTACCTTTGCTTGCATGTCTTTCCAAGTTTTGTTAGCTAATGTGTGATTTCTATATTATGACTATCTGGCATGACATTCCAGGTTAAATTATGGGATATGCATGCATCATATATGTATATAATGATATATTGATGAATGATTTGTGTGAGTTATGGTTGCTGAAGGCACGATGTATGCTTTTAGATGAAAGATTATTTTAGGGTGTCATAGTTAGTGGTATCAGAGCACCCATGTTTAGCCTTTTCTGGGTAATAGAGGTCTAGAAATCTTGGGTACGGTATTGTGTCTTGTTGGCCTAATGCAGTAAGTCCTTGTTTTCATATAGATCAAAGATGGATGATTCTAAAGATGCTATCAAGGAATCGGCGAAAAGTAATTTACTAGCCACAACAGGTTCCTTGGATATGAGATCTTTATCAATGAATTAGAATGAGATCCCTACTACTATTCCTGAAGAGGCACTATTAAAAATTTCTCAGGATATGGCACAAATTCTATAAAGGATGATGGCACCTAAGGCCCCAATTTCTGAAGTCAGAAAGTATGGTGGGGATGAATTTTTCGGGTACCACTTTGGAGCAATATGAGGAAGCTGAATTCTAGCTAGAAAAGTTGGAAAGGATTCTAGATGATATTCAGTGCCTTGCTCATTATAAGGTATCGTGTGTTGTATCCTTACTTCAAAGACCAGTATACGATTGGTGGAAGCTAGTACTTGGGGATTCTTTGAAACTAAATTCTAAAAGAGATATGTTACCGAGGACTATAAAGAGGAGAGGCTGAGGCAATTTCTAATATTTTATGTCTGTAGTAGAGTTTGAGAAGGAGTTCAGTCGGTTGTACAAATATGTTCCCAAAGAGATGTTGACTGATGCTTTCAAAAGTAGATAATTTGAGGATGGGTTGAATCACCAGATCAAGGAGAACCGATAGGGGCTACATCTGATCAGAATGTGAACTTTCATTAGCTAGTGATGGCTGCTATGAAGGTGGAGAAACATGAGTCGGCTAAGAGACAAAGAGAGCAAAGAGGGAGCGAGGATAAAGGTGGATGGTCCACTGAGAAAAGGTTTAAAGGAGCACAGAACATCCAACAAGCAGCAGGAATGTATTACCCTTCTAGCAAGACAAAGGGGCAAGCATCTGCTGCAGCATCGAAGCCAAGTCAGCATACCCCATCAGAGCAAAAAGGGAGTTAGCCACCATTATTTTAGGTGACATTGGGCATCATGTAGGAAAGAATCAGGAGCGTGCTATAATTGTGGTGCTACTGACCACTATGTAGCTAATTGCTCCTCTAACCAGCATAAGACTCTATACAGCAAGGTAGTAGAGGAGCTTTAAATATGTTATTGGCTGCAAGAATCGAAAGTAGAGCTAGGGGGCATGGTGGTTTTGGTTGCCAAGGATCCTAGTCTCGTAATATATCCGAGTCAGTGGATAGACTGGCTGCACCAGATATCTCGGGGCGGGCTTATGCCATGAAGGTACGAGAGGTTTAAGATGCTCCTGATGTCATAGCTGGTATTTTCTCACTTTATGATTCTGATATTCATACACTTATTGATCCTGGATCCACTCATTTATATGTTTCCATTAAGAGTATGAGTGGGGGTGGGTCTAAGGTACATCAACTAGAATATGATATCTAGTAGCTAGTCCATTAGGGCACAGTGTGTGTGTGAATAAAATGTTCCCTGACTGTCCCATCTTAATTCAAGGAAGAGAATTTTTAGCCGATCTTATCGAGCTGTCTTTTCGAGAATTTGATGTTATTTTTGGTATGGACTGGTTGTCTAAGCATCGTACATTGGTGAATTGTAGGGCTAAAATTATAACTCTTCATCATAAAAATAGTAATGAGATAATAGTTACAGGTATTTTGACACAACCTTTGACCAATGTAATATCTGCCATTCAAGCTATACGATTTTTGAGGAAAGCATGTGAAGCATTTTTGGCCCTAGTTCTTGATTCAAAGAGGGGCACAGTTAAGCTCCAGAACATACCTGTAGTGAATGAATTTTCAGATGTATTTCCTGAAGACTTACCTAGTCTTCCCCCTGATAGGGCTATGGCATTATCTATTGAGGTTTTATTGGGCACAACACCCAATTCAAGAGCCCCTTATAGGATGGCTCCAAAGGAACTGAAAGACTTGAAGATACAATTATAAGAATTGCTTGGCAAGGTTTTTATTAGGCCTAGTGTATCTCCATGGGGTTCATCGGTCCTATTTGTTAAGAAAAAGGATGGTTCTATGAGGATGTGTATCGACTATCAGCAGTTAAATAAAGTGACAATGAAAAATAAATATCCATTACCTCGAATTAATGATTTATTCGATCAGTTGAAAGGGGCAGGAGTGTTTTCAAGGATTAATTTGAGATCGGGGTACTACCAACTCTAAGTTAGGGATGTGGATGTTTCAAAGACAGCGTTTAGAGCCAGATATGGACATTATGAGTTTTTGGTAATGCCATTTGAGTTAACGAACGCACCAGCCGCATTTATGGATTTCTTGAATAGAGTGTTTAGACCATATTTGGACCAGTACATGGTGGTTTTTATTGATGTCATACTATTCTATTTTAAGAATGAAGAAGAGCATGCTGAGCATCTAAGGATTATGCTACAAACCTTAAGGGAGAATCGATTGTTTGCTAAGTTGAGCAACTGTGAGTTTGGCTAATAGAGATTTCCTTCCTTGGCCATGTAGTATCCTTAGAAGGTATTAGAGTTGACCTAGCAAAAATTGAGGCTATTGTCAATTGGAGATCACCTCGAAGTGTACCAAAGATAAGAAGTTTCTTGGGATTGGCTGGTTATTATCGTCGCTTTGTAAAAGGGTTTTTAGTTATGGCTACATAAGCTCCAATCTTGATGCAACCAGTATTAGAAAAAAAGTGTGCTGTGTATAGTGATGCCTCTAGAGTTGGTTTGGGTTGGGTTGGGTTGTGTTTTAATGTAAGAGGGTAAGTTAGTGGCTTATACATCTCGTCAACTTAAACCGCATTAACAAAATTATCCAACACATGATTTGGGATTGGTAGTAGTAGTTTTCGCCTTAAAGATTTGACGGTACTACTTATACGGTGAAAGATGTAGGATATACATTGACCATAAAAGCCTTAAGTATCTACTTACTCAAAAGGAACTCAACTTGAGAGAGTGGAGATGGCTCACACTATTTGAGGACTATGATTGTGTAGTGGACTATAATTCGGGTAAGGCTAATGTAGTAGCAGATGCCTTGAGCATAAGAACTATGGCATCTATGGTGTTACAATGGGGTAGATGGAGGTTTACTTTAGATGGTGCTCTAGTTGCCCAATTAAGAGCTAAGCCATGTGTAAGGTAGGCTGTGATCGATGCACAAAAAAATGATGAGAAGTTACAGCAAGTTATATGATTTATGCACGATGGGGAACAATCCAGGTATTCAATCAAAGAAAATGGACGGGTATACTTCAAGGATAGATTATGTGTTCCAAATGACAGAATTAAAAAGAACCTTATTGCATGAAGCTCACAACATAGTATTTACTATACATCTTGGAGGTAATAAGATGTATCAGGATATTAAACGATGTTATTGGTTGTTGGGTATGAAGACGGATGTGGTCGATTATTTCTCTAAGTGCTTAACTTGTCAGTAAGTGAAAGCTGAGCATCAACTTCCTTCTGGATTGTTTACTCATATTCCAATCCCTCAGTGGAAGTGGAAAGATATCACTATGGATTTTGTCACCGAACTACCTTCCACCCATAGAAAGCATAATGCAATGTGGGTTATTGTTGATAAGTTAACCAAGTCAGCTCATTTCTTATCGGTTAAAATGGATTAATCCATGGACCAGTTGACAGAATTGTATATAAATGAGATCGTTCGGCTTCATGGTATTTCGGTATCGATAATATCGAATCGAGATCCTAGATTCACCTCTAGATTCTGGCAGAGTTTACAAAAGTCTTTAGGAACATGGTTAAAATTCAATACAGCTTTTCATCCCCAAACAAATGGACAATCAGAAAGGGTAATACAAGTCTTGGAAGATATGTTAAGGAGTTGTATTTTGAATTTTTTCGATAGTTGGGACAGATACCTAGCCTTGATGGAGTTTGCCTATAATAATAGTTATCAGACTAGTCTGGGCATGGCTCCAATGAAGCTTATATGTTCGAAGTTGCAAGACCTTGGTATGTTGGACTGAGTTAAATGAATGCAAGATAATTGGGCCAAATCTAGTTAGATACACTGAAGAAAAAGTTCAAATTATTAAGCATAGATTACAAGAAGAAAGTGACAGAAAAAGATCTTACGCAGATTTGAAAAGAAAAGATGTCAAATATCAAGTTGGGGATAAGGTATTTTTGAAAGTTTCTCCATGAAGAAAAGTTTTGAGATTTGGAAAGAAAGGAAAGTTGAGTCCAAGATTCATTGGTCCCTATGAAGTTCTGCAAAGGGTTGGACCAGTGGCATATAGATTAGCACTTTCTATGGAATTATCAAAGCTGCACGATGTATTTCATGTTTCTATGTTTTGAAGGTACCGTTCAAATGAGTCCCATGTACTGCAAGTGCAAGAAATTCAAGTTAAACAGATTTTACCTACAATGAAGAGCCTAAAGAGATTATGGCTAGGGAAATCAGACAGTTAAGGAATAAGCAGGCCCCTCTTATCAAGGTACTTTGGCAACATCATAACTTTCAAAAAAGTAACTTAGGAAATAGAAGCAGTGATGAGAGCCTAGTACCCTCAGTTGTTTAAATCAGGTATGAATTTCGAGGACAAAATTCTTTTAAGAGGGGAAGAATGGTGAGGGCCTAATCTTGACCTTGTAGGGTAAATGCTTAATTATTCGATATTATGTGTACAATTAATATTTTAGGTTATAGCCATACTGGAATAAAGCTTCTTAAAGGGTAATATGGTAATTTTAGTAAAATTTATGAATAAAAAGGAGTTACTGGGACGATAAAAGAGATGTTAAGGGTAAGATTTAGGATTTAAAATTCACTTGGGCTCAGCATAAATTAAAAGTTAGAAGGGTTTATTTTGAGAAAGAAATAGGAATAGGGTTAAATGGTGATTTGGTGGTCTCCCCATGTGATTCTAGTGAAAAAATATCACTGTCTATTCAAGGGAAGATCATCTCTCTCTCTTTCACGCTTTTTCTCTTTTCATTACCTGAGTCTGGAACTAGGGTTTTGGTAAGAGGAATTTCTCCCTTCTATCTTTTCTTTTAAGGAAAGATTTTATGAATGTAAGAAGGAAAGTTTAGTATCTTTATGCGATTTGTTATAGCAAAGACAAGCAAGGATAAGGGCAAGGGGATCTTGAAGGAGTGAGGAAGACACGATGTTCAGGTATGGGAGTACCATTGTTTTTGTTGACTGTAGATGGATATATAGAAATTAGGGTTATGTTATTTGAGTTCTTTGGTTCTTTAGTGGAAGTTTAAGATGAATAATGAAAGATGTTTTGCTTTAAGATGAGTTTCGTAAGATGACTTGGCTTATGAAATCATTTTTATTTTCTCTGATTGAGATCGATCCCTAAACCCTAGAATGCACGGCCACTCAAAGCCTAAAAGCTTGAGATGCACGGCCACTTAAGCTTAAAGCTTGAGAATGCACGGCCACTCAAAGCCTAAAGGCTTGAGATGCACGGCCACTCAAGCTTAAAGCTTGAGAATGCACGGCCACTCAAGGCCTAAAGGCTTGAGATGCATGACCACTCAAGGATCTCCTATGTTTGATGCATGGCCAAGTAGCATTTCACTTCCCTGTTTGGCACATTTATTTGAATCATCTAACAAATTACTTCCACATTAATATTTATTAAGCCAACACTCTTTATAAAGATAATTAACCATCTAATGCAACCTAATTGGCATATTTGTTGAGTATGTTTACTAACGGTAATATGTGATTATTTTATGCTATACCATTTTTGTCATGCCATAACAATCAAGGTAAAGTGGTCATGGTAACTTTGTCAGTAATGTTAATTACAACTTACTTTGATATGCAACAATAGTGATAGTATTGTTATGATTGCATAAAATTTCTATGAAAATATGTATGTTTATGCGAAATATGACGACAATTGTCCTTAAATGGGATCAAATATGCGGTATATGAGTTATAAGTCGAGGTAACAAATATGATGCCATCATATGTGTACAAAAGGTTAAATTCGGATGTGAATTATGGCTTGAGCAAATATTGTAATGTGCAAGAAGAAACATGATGAATCAAATATTATTTTGATTAAGTGCTTAAGCCTGCGGGTCTTAGTTCAGTTATGGATTTGATAGGCATGCCTAAAGGGATATAGTTGTAGCTACCATAGTTGTTTGTTTGTTCCTTTGATTGAACCATAGTTCGAACCCTTGGGTTCAGTGTTTGATATCCTTGAGATATTCATTGTTTAATACCTTCAAGTATCCATTGCTCCCGTTATCCACCCCTTTTGAACTAACACTTAGGCAGGCTATTAAGTTTAAGAGAATTATTAAAAATGAGAAATACATGTATCAATTTCTTCATCTATATAATGTAAGCATGAGAATGATTGATTACTATATTTTATCTCCATTTGTTTTGGCTATATTGTCAGTTTGAAACTAACTTATGATACAAGTATGTTGATGTTCTTATTGAAATGTTAGTGTAAAGATATTTATCTTCGATTGATGCTATTGGTGGACCGTATTATTATTATTTTGCATGTTATCTCCCCGCTAAGCTTTATAGCTTAGCATTGTTGCTTTACATCCGTGTAGGTTCGACTGAAGGTCATTCAAGGACTTAATTCTACATCGGTTGGCCAACAAGAGTTGGTTTAGACTTTTAGATGTAGGATATTTTTGGGATAGTTCCTTTTGTTTAGCCTTATATTTTTCCATGATTTAATTCAGGAAATGTAATATGGAGGACTGTAAATTTTTCTTAAATTGCCCTTGCTTGCATGTCCTTCAAGGTTTTGGTGGCTAATGTGTGATTACCATATTATGACTATCTGACATGACATTCCAGGTTAAATTATGGGATATGCGTGCACCATATATGTATATGATGATATGTTGATGAATGATTTGTGTGTGTTATGGTTGCTGAAGGCATGATGTATGCTTTTGGATGAAAGATTGTTTTGAGGTGTCACATGTTTTGTATGTGGTTAATTAAAGGACTAACATAAGATATAGGTGTAATTGTAATTGAATGAAGTAAAGTTGAGGGTTAAATTTATAAAGAAGAGAAAATTATGAGATATATTTTGATAAAAGAGGAAGGGTAAGGAGTTAAATGGATTTTGTCCTCCACTTACATTCTCTAGAAATTTCACTTGACAAAGAATGGTTTGGCCATTAAAAAGAAAAACCTAAATTTTATTTCTCATAGATTAAAGCTTCCCTCTCTAGTTTCTTTAAGTTCCACATTGGGGCTATTTGCAGAGGAGTTTAAAGTTGGATTCTCAGGCATTGGGTTTAACATTCTAATTTAAAACCTTTATTATTTTTTTTTCTTTAATTTGATTGAATTGCATGAAAGTTTTATAATTGAAGAAATGAATCATGTGATGAAACATTGTAGAAGGAGATGCAACTAAAAACAAAAGAAAGGTCTTAAAAGAGTGAAGGAAAAATTGGGATTTCAACAAAGGTATGGGAAGTATGTTTAAATATGAACTTACAAGTACTGGTTTAATGCAAGATATAGATAATCTTATTGAAATTGTAGTGATAGTAAAGTTTCAGATATTGCATACGAATTTCTTCATTTCCATTGAATTATAGTAGAGCTAATAGCATCAAACTTGAGCTACAATTGCAAGTGTTTGATGCACAATTGTAGGGAATGTTGTTCTCATTAGAGTTTAATTTAGTTCTTATTAAAGTAAGGGAAAAATCTATAGAAATGCAAAGATAGTTCTTTCTTCTTTTGTTGGAGTTTGTTGCCTTATTTTAGAAAACACTTGGATTAAATTCTAAAATATGATGGATTTGAGATGTGTTGGTGTTTTATAGGAAAGTTTAGTGATTGTTAATTAGGAGATAATGTTGGAATTGAACTATCAATGAGTTAGAATATTTTAAGGGTTTAATTATGTGTTAAACTATTAATTATATGTCTAGATTTTTTTTAGACAGTTCCATATCACTAAGTTGAGTAAACAAACCCCTCACCTAAGTTATAAAGCCCTCACCTAATTTATAAAGCCTTTATTTTAGTTATAGAGTGATGCATGCACAGTAAGGCTGGTAAATGTGGAAATATTAACTTAGATAGATAAGTTTTTATCATGTCCACATCATTGATCACACTTATGGTAGAGGGCAGGATGATTAAAGCTTGACTTATTTTTTGCTTAAGTTAATTTGTAGGAGGCCATCTTTAGTTAGGATTTTTTTATTAGTCATTTTTTGGATTATTGTAATAAATATGCCTTTTTTAAACAGGCTATATGCCACTTGTAGTAGGGCCCATTCATTTAGTCTTGTTTAGTTATCTTAAGTAGGAAATTAGGTTTAATTATCAACCTTAATAGGAAAAGGAATTTTGACCTAATAATTATTAAATTAGGTTTAAGATTTTCTTTAAGCAGTTATAAATACCACATTAACTTATTATATGATAGAAACAAATAAGTTTTTGACTAAATTAAGAGTTATCTCATTGGCTTGGCCGAATTCTGCAAGGGGAGGATTCATTGTCTTCTTTTCTTGCATCAAGAACTTATATTTCTTATCAAGGTATTTACTTTATGATGAATTATATTCTCTTGTTTAAATATACCTAATTATTTACGTTTCCTTTCATATATTGAATGGGGCTTTAATAAGGTTGGAGATTTAATTCTTGTTCGTGTTCATGCCATCTTATATGTTATAGAGGTTTTAGGTTTTTTTCCTTGGGGTTCTACATCAATTGGTATCAGAGCTTTGACTAAGATAAACTCTTATCTAATTTATATTCTATTGTTTAATTTCCATTAGATATAAAAAGCCATTATTATATTGTTCACTACACTATTTATTAAAAAAAAATTTGTTATTATTTTTCATATACTGTTCATCTGAAAAACAATAAGAAGAATTGCAAAAAGAAGTGTTTTATTTGAAAATTGCCTCTAATTGGTGTGAACAAGTAGGAATACAACTCTTTGGGTTAAACTTATCCCTAATACATCTTAAACTAAATTAGGCATTGTGTTTTTACCTTTAGTCGATCCTGCGGTAGGTGTCACACTCGCGATAGTAAGTTGTACTGCCTATTAGTCAAATTTAAGGTATTTTACTCTTGGTCTTTGTGTCATAACATATATTGTATCAAGTTGAATTTTCTATTGGTAAAATTTCAATTCAACATTTTTGCATTAGTTTTGTCATTTCTTTAATTCTAAGTTGCTTTCTTTGGTGTCTTTAAATTCTCTGATCCCACTTACACTATAGTTAACAAATTGATTCTCGTTAATTACAATTATATAATTTGGACAGCATCAATATCTCCATCTTATATGCTCATTTCAACTTTCTTCATTTTGGTATATTTGCATATAGTATTAAGCCTATCTTTATTGTTAAGTATTTTCATTGCATTCCTTATTCTTATTTGCTGCTTATGAATCATTTAGACTTGAGTTTAAGTTTTGAAGTGCAATTAAGTACAACAAGCGTAAGTGGTAAAAGGCTTGTGTGTGTGAGACCAAATGAGAATAAAAGCCAATTTTTAAGAGAAACATGAGTGATTGTAAAGATGTCTTATAACAAGTCAAAGCGACTAACATTAAGAAGAATGGAACAAGTTAAAGGAAGATACAAAGTTGTTTAGGCAAGACTTTAATGATTTTGAATTGTAGTTTAAAAAACTTTCAAAGTAACTTATTAGAATGGAAAATAGCAATGAGAAAAGAAAGAAAGAGGAAGTTATTATAAAAGAAATAATTTGTGAACCTGAAGGGGATGCTATAAATATAATCTTCCTTAGTAGTGAGGTTATGATTGATGAAAAAATAATTGAAAGAAAAAATGAATATTTTATTGAAATTGAAGAAGATTATTTGATTGTACTTGAAGATCAATAAGTTCTAAGTGATCCTCTATTGCTTAAGGAGGTCGAATTCAACATAGAAAATAAAGTAAATCGAGATCATAGTCAAAATGAGGTATTAAAGACTAACCATGTTTTGGCTAGTGTCTTTGTTAAATTGAAGGAACATGATGAGCTCTTTTTTGAAGAAACATTCGTATTATTTTCTCCCATTCAGAAGATCATTTATAAAGATGCATTTTTTTCTCAAGTATCAATTCCTAACTTAAACAAGATAAAGATTTGAGGATGAATCTTTTATGAAGAGGGAGCGTATGATGCCTGCATAGGGGGGCTGGTGAATATGGAAAATTTAACTTGGGACATATGGGTTTTTGTCGTACCTGCGAAATTCATCAGGCTCACGATAGAGGGTGGGATGATGAAAGCCTGGCTTATTTTAGGTTTTAGTTAATTTACAGGTGGACATCTTTTGCTAGGATTTTTTAGCCTTTGAGTTCTGCATCATTAGGTATCAAAGCTTGGACTAAGATAAATTATTATTTATCTTGTTTAATTTTCTATTCTATTATTTAATTTCCACTAGATATAAAAAAGCATTGTTACTATTCATAATTATTATTCATGGTACTATTTATTCAAAAATATTTGTTAGTATTATTCACATAATGTTCATCTAAAAAACATAAAAAGTATTGCAAAAGGAAGTGTTCCATTTGATAATTGCCCCTAGTTGGTGTGAACAAGTCGGAATATAACTCTTTGGATCAAACTTATCCCTAATACATCCTAACCTAATTTAGGCATTGTGTGTTCCACCTCCAATCACTCCCACGGTATGTGTCACGCTCGTGATAGTAAGTTTTACTGCCTGCTAGTCAAATTTTAGGTATCTTTAGTGTTTATCTTATTGTCATGACATATTTCGTATCAAGTTGAATTTTCCATTAGGGAAAACTCATTTTTTGCATTTTTACATTAGTTTTGTCATTTCTTTCAATATAAGTTGCTTTTTTTGGTAACTTTACAACCTTGGATTCCACATACACTATAGTTAATGAATTGACTCCTATTAATTACAATTATGTAATTTGAATAGCGTACATATCTTTATCTTGTATGCTCATTTTAACATTCTTCATTTCGGTATTTTTGCTTATAGTAATGAGCCTGTCTTTACTATTAAGTATTTTCATTGCATTATTAATTCTTATTTATGGCATGTGAAACATTTTGAGTTGGGTTTAAGTTATAAAGTGCAATTGAGGACAACAAGCTTGAGTGGAAAAAGGCTTTATGTGTCAGATCAAATGAGAATAAAAGCTAATTTTTGAGAAATAAACATGAGTGATTATGAGGATGTCTTATTACAAGCAAAAATTACATTCACATCCCGAAGAATGGAATGAGTTAAAGAAAGATATAAAGTTACTTATGTAAGACTTTAATGATTTTGAATTACAATTTAAACAACTTTTTAAAAATCTGATTAGAATGGAAAAGAGCAACAAGAAAATAAAAAAAAAAAAGAGGAAGTTATTCTAGAAGAAATAATTTGTGAACTTGAAGGGCATGTTATAGATTTATTACTCTTTGGTAGTGAGGTTATGAGTGATGAAGAAATAATTGAAAGAAAAGATGAATATTTTAGTGATACTGAAAAAAATTGTTTGATTGTGTTGAAAGACCAACAAGTTCCAAGTTCTCTTATATTCCTTAAGGAGGTTAAATTCAACATGAAAAATGAAGTAAATCAAGATCATAGTCATAATGAGGTATTAAAGACTAACCATGTTTTGCTTATTGTCTTTGTTAAATTGCAGGAACATGATGAGTTCTTTTCTGAAGAAGCATTTACATTATTTCCACCCAATTAGAAGATCATTTATAAAGATGAGTTTGTTCCTCAAGCTTTAATTCTTAACTTAACAAGATAAAGATTTGAGGATGAATCTCTTCTAAAGAGGAAGGGTTTGGTGCATACAAAGGGGGGCTAGACAACGTGGAAAGATTAACTTGGATAGATTGATTTTTGTCGTGCCTGTGGTATTCATTAAACTGGGGGCAAAAGGAGGGATAATGAAGGCCTGACTTATTTTAGGTTTATGTTAATTTATAAGAGGCAATCTTTAGTTAGGATTTTTTATTAATTATTTTTTATTTTGGTTAATTGTAATAAAAAGGCCTTATATAAATTGGCTACATACAACTTGTAGGAGGGTCCCTTCATTTGGTCTTTTTTAGTTATCTTAAGTAGGAAATTGGGTTTATTTTCAATCCTAATAGGAAGAGGAATTCATCTAATAGTTATTCAATTAGGGTTAGGATTTTCTTTAAGTACCACATTAACTTATTATATGAGAGATACAATTCAGTTGTTTTATTAAATTTTGAGTTATCTCATTATCTTGGTCGAGTTCTTCGAGGGCAGCTTATCAGGGTATTTGCTTTGTGACAAATTCTATTCTTATGAATTAAAAAACCTAATTATTTGTGTTGCATTTCATGTATTGATTTGGGGTCCAATAGATTTGGGATTTTATTCTTATTTGTGTTCATACCATATTGTGTGTTCTAGGGGTTTTGGATTTCTTTAGCCTTGGGGTTCCGCCTCGTTTGGTATCAGAGCTTGGGATAGGATAAATTCTTATTTATCTTATTTAATTTTATATTTTATTGTTTAATTTCCATTAATTATAAAAAAGCATGATTACTATTTATGATTACTATTCATGATGCAATTTATTCAACAATGTTCACATACTATTCATAAAAAAGAATTTCAAAAAGAAGTGTTTCATTTAAAAATTAACTATATTTGGTGTGAAAAAAAGTAGGAATCTAACTTTACATATTAAACTTATCCCTAATGCATCTTAACCTAATTTAAACATTGTGTTTTCTGCCTTCAGTCGCTCCTACGGTAGGTGTCAAGCTTGTGACAGTAAGCTATGCTGCCTATTAGCAAAATTTTGGGTATCTTTAGTTTTTTATCTTTGTGTCATAACATATTTCATATCAAGTTGAATTTTCCATTAGGGAAATTTCAATTTCTGCATTTTAGCATTTGTTTTGCCATTTCTTTAATTATAAATTGCTTTCTTTGGTATCTTTACATCCTTTTAATCCATTTACATTATAGCCAACAAATTAATTCTTGTTGATTACAATTGTATAACTCGGATAGCATACATATCTTCTTTTTGTATGCATATTTAAACATTCTTCATTTTGGTATTTTTCCTTCTAGTATTGAGCCTATCTTTGTTAAGTATTTTCATTAAAATCCTAATTCTTATTTGCTACTTATGGATCATTTGGACTTGAGTTTGAGTTCTTAAGTGCAATTTAGGATAACAAGATTGAGTAGTAAAAGGCTTTATGTATCAAATTAAATGAGAATAAAAGCCAAATTTGAGATGTAAACATGAGTGAATGTGAGGATGTCTTATTACAAGTCAAAGCCACATTCACATCATGAAGAATTGAAGGAGTTAAAGGAAGATGTAAAGTTGTTTATACAAGACATTAATGATTTTGAATTATAGTTTAAACAATTTTAAAATAACTTATTAGAATGGAAAAGAGCTATGTGAAAGGAAAGAAAGATGAAGTTATTCTAGAAGAAATAATTTGTGAACCTAAAAGGGATGCTATGGATATAATCTTATTTGATATTAAGGTTATGAGTGATGAAGAAATAATTGAAAGAAAATATGAATCATTGATTGAAATGAAAGTAGATTGTTTGATTGTGTTGGAAGATCAACAAGTTCCAAGTGCTCCTATATTGCTTAAAGAGGTTAAATTCATATGAAAAATAAAGTAAATTAAGATCATAGTGATAATGAGGTATTAAAGACTAACCATGTTTTGCCTAGTGTCTTTGTTAAATTGCATGAACATGATGAGTTCTTTTTTAAAGAAGCATTCATATTTTTCCACACATTTAGAAAATCATTTATGAAGATGATGTTGTGCTCAAGTCACATGTATATACCGATGTGTATATACGTTCATGAAAATTGAATATTATTATTATTATATGGTAAGTATTTAGTCATATACTGATGATAAATAAGAATGCTCTTGGTTAAACAAGTTGATAAATTGGGAAAAGGTACGCTTTTATAAAATGATAAAGAATTGTTCAAGCAAAATAGTGAGTGTAATGATGATGAGTGTTATGTTATGATTATGATCACATGTCAAGCTACCTGTTCTTGAAATGTTAGTTGATCACAATCTAGTATGTATATATATATTGTAATGTTTATGGTTATTCATAAGTATAATTGTGCATATTAAGGCCATCGAATATTGACTATTTATACTTGATAAATATAAACTATCCGAATGGTGTGACCTTGATATATGAGTAAGTAATACATGATACTCTACTCATTATTATACAGTAACATAGATATGATTATGATTACTCAGTACTTGGCTATACATATACATATATGTATTCGATTAAATAGAGTAAAGCAAAGTATTGTTAAATAAAGTAAAGGAATTTAATTGCCTGCGTAGGGTCTAGAATATGGATAGGGATATATTGCAGCTGCCACCGTTGACCTTTTTAAGTCTAAAGTATAGTTGATCCTACTGCTCATACATAGCTCCGTTTGGATTCTTGATGGGTCCACCATACAATTGTCCTTGTTTGGGTCCATAGTTTTGATATCTTTGGATATCCACCATTTTGATAGCCTCGAGTATCCACCGATCCCGTTATCCACCTTTAGAACTTAAGCAGGCTAAGTTACAGTATAATTGCATCATAGTCTATTTCAGTATAGTAAGACATATGTTTATGGAATATCATGTTTAATTGGGTTTTACTAATACATGTATTACATTTATGCATATACTTATATGTATGTATGTAGATCAATATATGAAAAATAGAAATTTGTGGATGATAAATTGAATGTAGGATTACTGATTGAAAAAATTATATTTTTTTAAAAAAGTATAGGTACAGTGTAAGCATTAAAGTATAATTAACCTATATCATTTGATATGAGCATGACCAAGCACAATGGCAACAAAAAAGATGAACTAGCATTTCCTTAAGGACCAATAACAAGAGCAAGGTCAAAGAAGCTTAAAGAAGTCCTACAAGCATTCACGAAACCTTATGTGGAGAAGATGCAAGTTCAAGAAGAGAAAGAAGCTAAATTGGACTATGAAGACAAGTGTAGGCTGAATGGTGCAATGGGCCTTCAAGCTACTTTATTTAGTTTCTATTCTTTATGTAACATTTAATTAAGTATATTTGGGTAGCCTAGAACCTAGGAAAACGAATTGGGCTTTATTAGAATAGGTTTGCTTTATTTTGGGCTTATTTTACTGTTTTGGGTAGTTTAAGTGGGTAGGCTAAAGTTGGGCTTAACTCTTCTAAAGAGTTGGGCCAAAATAACTATTTGAGGCTTAGAATACCTAAGGGGGCCGAATTTTACATGGGAGAATTGAATTTTAATGGGTTTGGGTCAGATTTAGGTTTAGGCCTACATTGGTGAACTTAGGGTCCTAAATTATTTTGGAATATTATTAAGTAGAGTTTGAGGGAGAAATAATAGCTTGACCATATCTTTAAAGGGCTGGCCGAAATTCACTTGTAGCCAACATTAAGTCTACATTCATTCATTCATTTTCTTAGGATAATAAGCATATTTATCACTTGCTGTTAGGATTAATCTCAAATTGTATTTATCTTTATTTCTTCATGTACTTAGTCCATATTATGGCCAAATACATGCAGATAAAGGTTAGGAATTATCTTTGTTATTTATTTTATTATTTATCTCTTAGAGTTAGTGTTTGATTTTAATTCATCTAGGGAGGGGTGGCTGCCTAGCCTATATAAAGGGCTGAATTCTTCATTTGTAAGAGACTTGAATTTTGATTAATGAGAATTTTCTTTGGCTTGGCCGAATTTGTGAGAGTTAATTTATTATTGATTCTTGCTATTGCATGAAGAACTAGACTTAGGCTATTTGCATGATTTAATGTATGCTTGATTCTTCTTCTTCTTGTTTTCTAAATCAATCTATCATAAGCGTTTCCAATCAATCTTGTTTAGGGGTTCTTTAGATTGGGGGTTTATTATCTTATTTATGTTCAATATTCATGGTATGTTGGCGTTCTAGTTTGGCATATAGGCTGGGGTTCCGCATCAATTGGTATCAGACCATAGGCTAAGGGGTAAATTCTTAACTATACTTTAATTTTGCTTTTAAACTTTAATTTTCTATTTTGGTCGAATAGGATCTTTCATCTAGTTCCTTATTTGGTTCTTGCTCTATTGTGTTAATTACCTATCTTTAAGTATTTGATCATTAGTTTGATTAAAGTTACAAAAAAAAAGAAAAAAAAATCAATTAGAAACAGCCTTGTTATCAATTTGGATTTACTATCTTGTGAAGTTCATATTTGATCCATTGATGAATCTTGTGTTCTTGTTGAATCCGAATTTTCCATTGAATATATCAAGCATATAATTTGCAATCTTTGAGTGGTTGAACTTGGTTTGGATATAATTTTGATCTACAAAGTGCCTTGTACCACTTGGAGTAAGTTTTGATCAATCAAGCAAGAATTGGAGTTAGAACTTTCACAATTGGTTTGATTTCTTCAAGACCAGGTTAGTACTCCTAATTTTGGATTTGGGTTGTGTTTATTGCATGCTTTCTTTGATTTTTTTTTGTTGAGTCTTACATCAAATCTGTTTAAACTAATCATTAGGTTTAGTTAAACATCGCGCTTAAGTGCATCCGTCGTGTCCATTTTTTTCATTCTAAGTTTTCAATTTGTGTGTCTAAGCTATTTTTGGTTCCAATTACACTAGTTTGACATATTGCACGTTGTTGAACATCTATATATATTATAGCGCACGAAATCTTCTTCTTGTGTACTAATTTCTGATTTTTGTTCAAATAGGTCAATTTGCCTCTAGAATTAGTATCTTTGCTGTTCTTGTTAGGTTTTTCATTGTTCCCTTAATCAAATTACTTAATTGTGCATATTTGTTTGAGTTTGTTTCTGAAGTGCAATTGTGAGATATCAATTTGTGAGTTGAGAGACAAACACGTGAGGTTGAGTGAATTCTTTCCTTTATTTGTTTATTTAAAGTTTAAAGATGTCCGGAATCAATAGTAAAGAGGAAACCGAGATTGTGCCTGATAATATGTTTATGTACAAAGCTTTTATGGATAGTTTGCAAAAGCTAAATCTCAGGATAGACAGTCTGGAAGATAGCCTTAAAGGTTCCAAGGTTAAGTCTACAAGGAAGGAAGAGGTAGACCAGTTGTACAACGATGATGAGGAAGAGGAGGCTCATTCTTTTCCAAGAAGAGCAAGGAGGTATGACAACCGAATGGAGAGCCAAGACAACAATTTGAGTGCTATCAAGATGAAGATTCCACCATTCAAAGGTAAAAATGATGTGGATGCCTACCTTGATTGGGAAAGGAAGGTGGAGATGATCTTTTCATGCCACCACTATTCAGATGAGAAAAAGGTAAAACTTGCAGCCATTGAATTTTCTGATTATGCACTAATTTGGTGGGATGAGTTATTGAAAAATAGGAGGAGAAATGGGGAACTCCCTATCACTTCTTGGGAGGAAATGAAAAGAATCATGAGAAAGAAGTATGTGCCTAGTTTCTATCATAGGGAACTCCACAATCAGTTACAAAGACTTACACAAGGATCTAGTTCTGTGGAGGATTACTACAAAGAAATGGAGATGCTCATGATTAAAGCAAGCATTGTGGAGGATGAATATCAAACAATGTCATGCTTTTTGGGAGGTATGAATAGAGAACTTGCTGATATTGTTGAATTACAGCATTATGTGGATATGGATGATTTGGTGAACATTGCAATTAAAGTGGAGAGACAACGAAGTAGACGTGGGACATCCAAGTCCTATTCAAATTCCAATAACAACAAATGGAATTCAAAGTGGAACAAGGGCGACTCAAAGAAGGAATCCACTACCAAGTACCAGTCCAATTCCAAAGAGAAAATGGTCACTACACAAAAAGGTACTTCTGAAACAACCTTTAAAACTAATAGACATAGGGACATTCAATGTTTCAAATGCAAGGGTCGTGGTCATTATGCTAATGAATGTGGGAATATAAAGACCATGATAATAAGGGGGGATGAAATTATTTCTGATTCTGAATCTGATGAGAATTGTGATGATATGCCACCTTTGGAGGATTGTTCTGATCTAGATGAAAATGTAGAATATCCTGTTCAAGGGGAGTCCTTAGTTGTATTGCGTGCATTGAATGTAAATGTGAAAGAAGAAGGACTAGAACAGAGGGAAAACATCTTTCATACTAGGTGTTTAATAGGTGGAAAAGTCTGTAGTATGATAATTGATGGGGGTAGTTGTGTTAATGTTGCTAGTACAGTCTTAGTTGATAAATTAGGACTTAAAACTGAGAAACACCCTAACCCATACAGACTTCAGTGGTTGAATGATAGTGGGGAAGTAAAGGTGACCAAACATGTAACTGTATTATTTTCCATTGGTAAATATGAAGATAAAGTCATTTGTGATGTTGTACCTATGCATGCTAGTCATATTTTGCTAGGAAGGCCTTGGCAATTTGATAAGCGTGTATATGTAGATCAAGTAAAGATACATCAATCTGCAAAAGAGGTAAAGGGAAGTGAGAAAGAAAAGAAAAATGAGAGAAAAGAGGCCAGTAGTGAAAATAATAAAAGTAAAGGCCCAACTGTGAGAGACTGCACTAGTGAGAAAAAGAAAGAGAGAAGTGCAGGAGAGAAGAAGTTAAAGTGTGCTGAGGTAAAAGGAGAGCAGAGTGAGCCGAGTGAAAAATTTAGCAAATACTCATTTTATGCAAAAGAAAGAGAGTTGAGGAATGCATACTTAGGCATGAGAGCTTTAGTACTTTTGAGGTTTAAGGACAATTATTTCTCTGAAACTAACCTTGACCCAAATTTGCCTAGTTCTTTTTCTAAGTTATTGCAGGATTATAAAGATGTCTTCCTCGAGGAGATACCACCTGGGTTGCCACCAATTAGAGGGATTGAACATCAAATCGACTTTGTTCCTGGTGCACAAATTCCAAATCGTCCAGCTTATCGAAGCAATCCGGAGGAAACAAAGGAGTTGCAAAGACAAGTGGAGGAACTTTTAGCAAAAGGACATGTGAGAGAAAGCCTAAGTCCTTGTGCCGTACCTGTTCTTTTGGTACCTAAAAAGGATGGAACCATGCGCATGTGTGTTGATTGTCGAGCAGTTAACAAAATCACTGTAAAGTATCGCCATCCCATTCCTAGGTTAGATGATATGCTTGAAGAGTTAAATGGTGCTATAATATTCACTAAAATTGACTTGATCATCAAATTAGGATGAAATTAGGTGATGAATGGAAAACTGCCTTTAAAACAAAATATTGTTTGTATGAATGGTTGGTTATGCCTTTTGGCTTAACTAATGCGCCTAGCACATTTATGAGACTCATGAACCATGTTTTGCGTGAATTCTTAGGTAAATTTGTTGTTGTGTATTTTGATGATATCTTGATTTACAGTAAAAACCTAAAAGAGCATTTAAGGCATGTTGAACTTGTGTTAGCTGTTTTGAGAGAACAACAATTGTATGCTAATTTGAAGAAATGCATATTTTGTGTTGATAGTGTTGTTTTCTTAGGATTTGTTGTTACTGCACGTGGTGTTGAGGTAGATAATGAAAAGGTTAAGGCTATCCAAGAATGGCCAACACCTGAGAATGCAAGTGAGGTAAGGAGCTTTCATGGTTTAGCAAGTTTCTATAGGAGATTTGTTAAGGATTTTTCTACTATTGCTGCACCTCTAAATGAAATCATTAAAAAGTCTGTTGGTTTTAAATGGGGTAAAGAGCAGGAAGATGCTTTTAATGTTTTGAAAGATAAATTGTGTACTACTCCTGTTTTGAAATTACCTGATTTTTCTAAGACCTTTGAGGTTGAATGTGATGCTTCTGGGATTGGTATAGGTGCTGTTTTGATGCAGGAAAATCGCCCAATAGCATACTTTAGTGAGAAGTTGAGTGGACCACAGCTGAATTACTCTACCTATGATAAAGAGTTCTATGCATTGGTGAGAGCTCTTGAGGTTTGGGAACACTACCTTTTGCCTAAAGAATTCGTGATACACACAGATCACCAGTCTCTCAAATATCTGAAGGGACAAGGTAAGTTGAATAGAAGGCAAGGTAAGTGGGTAGAGTACCTTGATACTTTTCCATATGTAATTAAGTACAAGCAAGGTAAAGATAATGTTGTTGCCGATGCACTTTCTAGGAGATATGCATTGATTTCTATGCTTAGTTCTAAACTGTTAGGTTTTGAGCATTTGAAAGAAATGTATGATCATGATTCTGATTTTGGTGAAGTGTACAAGGCATGTGTACATTATGCATTTAATAAGTTCTATAGACATGATGGGTTTCTTTTTAGAGGAAAACAACTATGTATACCTGCATGTTCTCTTAGAGAGTTGCTTGTGAAGGAATCGCATAGTGGGGGATTAATGGGACACTTTGGCATGAAAAAGACTTTAGACATGCTTAATGAACATTTTTATTGGCCTAATATGCGAAAAAGTGTTGAAAAAGTGTGTGCTCAATGTTTTGCATGTAAACATGCTAAGTCTAAGTCCATAAATCAAGGTTTGTATACTCCTTTGCCTGTTCCTACTGAACCTTGGACTGACATTTCTATGGACTTCATTGTAGGTTTACCTAGGACAAAAAGGGGAAGGGATAGTGTGTTTGTTGTAGTGGACCGATTTAGTAAAATGGCACATTTTATTGCCTGTCATAAAACTGATGATGCAACAAACATAGCTGATTTATTTTTTAGGGAAGTAGTTCGATTGCATGGTATACCTAGGACTATTGTCTCATATCGGGATTCTAAGTTCCTAAGTCACTTTTGGCGTGTTCTGTGGGGTAAACTTGGTACTAAACTTGTGTTTTCCACTACTTGTCATCCACAAACATATGGCCAAACTGAAGTTGTTAATAGAACTTTAGGAACTATGTTGCGTGCTATAATTGGTAAGAATATTAAAACTTGGGAAGAATGTTTACCATTTGTTGAGTTCACTTATAATCGTGCAATTCCTACTGCTACAGGTTTTTCACCTTTTGAAATTGTGTATGGTTTTAATCCATTGACTGTTTTGGATTTGATGCCTTTACCTTTGAATGAACTTTCTAACTTAGATGGTAAGGCTAAGGTTGATTTGGTTAAGACAATACACACGAAAGCACGTGAGCACATTGAGAAGAAGAACAGAATGTATACAAAGCAGGCTAACAAGGCCCGTAAGCAAGTGATATTTGAACCAGGAGATTGGGTTTGGATCCATATGCGTGAAGAGAGGTTTCCTAATCAAAGGAAGTCTAAACTTGATGCAAGAGGAGATGGACCATTTCAAGTGCTGAAATGGATCAATGACAATGCATACAAGATTGATTTGCCAGGTGAGTATGGTGTAAGTGCAACTTTTAATATTTCTGACTTATCTCCATTTGACTATGATTCAGATTCGAGGACGAATCCTTTCGATGGGGGAGGGGATGATATGAGCATGACCAAGCACAATGGCAACAAGAAAGATGAACTAGCATTTCCTCAAGGACCAATAACAAGAGCAAGGTCAAAGAAGCTTAAAGAAGTCCTACAAGCATTCACGAAACCTTATGTGGAGAAGATGCAAGTTCAAGAAGAGAAAGAAGCTAAATTGGACTATGAAGACAAGTGTAGGCCGAATGGTGCAATGGGCCTTCAAGCTACTTTATTTAGTTTTTATTCTTTATGTAACATTTAATTAAGTATATTTGGGCAGCCTAGAACCTAGGAAAACGAATTGGGCTTTATTAGAATAGGTTTGCTTTATTTTGGGCTTATTTTACTGTTTTGGGTAGTTTAAGTGGGTAGGCTAAAGTTGGGCTTAACTCTTCTAAAGAGTTGGGCCAAAATAACTATTTGAGGCTTAGAATACCCAAGGGGGCCGAATTTTACATGGGAGAATTGAATTTTAATGGGTTTGGGTCAGATTTAGGTTTAGGCCTACATTGGTGAACTTAGGGTCCTAAATTTTAGGAATGGATTTTCCCTGATAAATACTTATTATTTTGGGATATTATTAATTAGAGTTTGAGGGAGAAATAATAGCTTGACCATATCTTTAAAGGGCTGGCCGAAATTCACTTGTAGCCAACATTAAGTCTACATTCATTCATTCATTTTCTTAGGATAATAAGCATATTTATCACTTTCTGTTAGGATTAATCTCAAATTGTATTTATCGTTATTTCTTCATGTACTTAGTCCATATTATGGCCAAATACATGCAGATAAAGGTTAGGAATTATCTTTGTTATTTATTTTATTATTTATCTCTTAGAGTTAGTGTTTGATTTTAATTCATCTAGGGAGGGGTGGCTGCCTAGCCTATATAAAGGGCTGAATTCTTCATTTGTAAAAGACTTGAACTTTGATTAATGAGAATTTTCTTTGGCTTGGCCGAATTTGTGAGAGTTAATTTATTATTGATTCTTGCTATTGCATGAAGAACTAGACTTAGGCTATTTGCATGATTTAATGTATGCTTGATTCTTCTTCTTCTTGTTTTCTAAATCAATCTATCATAAGCATTTCCAATCAATCTTGTTTGGGGGTTCTTTGGATTGGGGGTTTATTATCTTATTTATGTTCAATATTCATGGTATGTTGGTGTTCTAGTTTGGCATATGGGCTGGGGTTCCACATCATCATTGATAGTGCTCATGATTGGTTCTAATCATAGAAATTGTCACAAGTTTAAATGTATAGAACATACCGAGAAATTATATAATATATGAATGTTAAATGAATTGTTGAGCTATGATAATTCATTGTTTTTATAGATATAATGTGTTGTGACTAAAAGTATTATCGTGGTATTCTCATGATAACTCTATACTTCATTTGCTGCATTTTGAGTGTATGTATCGATGACTACTGTGAGCAGTCGAATTAGGAATGGAACTAAAGGAAGCAGTGACTCTAGGAATTCGAGTCTAAATAACTCCAATCCTTTTATAGTATCTCAAGATAAAATGTTAGCAGTAATGGTAGAGAGGCTTAATAGAGATATCTGAATTTATTAGTTAAGTGAGTACCGAGTCTTAAGGATGGCCACTTATAGCCTTTTTCTTTCCCTTATGTGACCGTTCATGTTATATTTGTTCTTCCCTTTTCTTTACCCGATCGTGTATGGCCTTTGTTTTTCTTTGCACGATCGTTTATGTTTCATCTAGCCTTTCTTGTTTTCCCGATCGTGTATGATTTTCAGCATTGCTTTACAGATTGGTTTTGAATTTCAGCATTGTTTTCTTGCTCTGATCGGGTATATGGCATTCAGTTTATTTTGACCAATCGGGTATATGGTTTTGTTTTGGTTTTCTTTAATCAATTGAATATATGATTTCTAGCTTTTCCTTGCCTAATCGGACATATGACTCTCAGTCCCTCATGACTGATTTGATAGATATGTATAACTTTTAGCTTCTTATTTTTGCCCGACCGTATATGGTTTATAGCCTTTCTTTGTTTGGTCATTCATGACCTTATTCCTCTTATAGTGCACAATTATATTTTCCTTTCTCTTTATGTGCACCCATTCACATAAATACTAGAACACTGTTAAATCATGGATAGAATACTATGAGTTTACAAGTTTATTAAAGAAGCTCTATGATAGTGATGAATTAGGTAGCAGTAAATATGATGATGATGGTATAGTAATGAGATGCTAGATTCGAATTGAAAAGTAAATGATAGGTATAAAAACTATTTTTCTATGGTATATGAGAAAAGGTATAAAGTTTAAGTACATGTATATTTAAAAGTTATAGATATAGAATAGATTATTAAGCTAAGATATGACAGTATATATATATTACATAATACATGTGGAATTGCTGTGGAAAAATTGAGGTTAAATGCTACGCTCTGTAAACCTGATAGTGTTTCCTTAACAGTCATGGGCAGTTGATGAAATATGTTATAGTGGGAATGGGGAAAAACATGTGCATTGCATATTTGCACTCCATTGCATACATGAAGCATCATTCACTCATAGCACGGCATCATATGATATGCATTTGGCCTTGACTGAAAGAGGAACTTGACAGGATATACCTTGAGCATAGTAATGATATGATGATCTAATTGGCCATCTTTGTTTGGAGATATAGTTACAAGAAAAGCGAATTAAGTTAAAGAAAAATCAAGAGAGTATTATAATTATAAAGAGATAGAGATAGATTGAATTTAAGTATGATACAGTGCAGAAATATATATGGAGTAAACAAAGAACCAGTAAAGCCAGTAGAAACAATATAAAATTACAAGATAAGTGAGATAGATATATGAGTACAGACAGAAGTATAGAAATGGTAGTGTTATATAAGTATAGGATACCGTCTCTAATGTATAGGTATGAATTTCGAGGACAAAATTCTTTAAGGGGGAGAGAATTGTAATACCCCTAATGGTACCCTAAGAGAGATAGATGGTTATTTTGCTTGAGACAAAAGTTAATTATGTGACTAATTAAGGGAAAATTTAAAATTAGGGACTTGATTGAAAAGACAAAGTAAAAGAATTGTGGTAAAACTAGAAATAAAGGAAGATAAGAGACAAAATTAAGAAACAAAAATACAAAGAGGGACCAAAATGAAGTTTTCCAAGATTTTTATTGAATCACCAATAATAAATTAACATTTAGGAGGCTAGGGAAGAGAGAAGAAAAATAAGATTTCTTCTCTTTTGTGGTGGCCGGCCATTCTTGGCCTTGGGGTTCATTTTTGTTTCCTCTTTCCTTTCTTTTATTTTTCTCCTTTGCTTCTTCTCTTCCCTCAAGCCTATGATGATGATGATGATGATTCATGTGGGTAGAGTAGTAGATGGTAGAGAAATAGAGATGATTGTTACAACAACCTAAAGCTAGGATCAAGAAAAGATGAAGGGAGAAGGTAGAGGAAGGAGGATAAGAAAGCATGATGGAGTCTTTAGAGAGGTATGGGAACTTAACCTTGTTTGTGTGTGTTTATTATGCATATGATGTGAGATTAGTAATATGTGATGTTATATTAAGTAAATATCATGAAAAATAAAGGTTAGACTTGAATGAAAACTGAAATAGGAAGTTTGGTTGAAAATAAGGGAAAAATCATCTTAGAGTTCACATGACCTATCTAGACAAAATTTCTGATATCTTGAGTTTCCCTAACTCAAATTGAGAAATTCCAGCTGGATATGAAACTATACTTACAGATATTCATTTCATATTAAGAACACGAATTCTGAATCAAACTTTAGGATAGAGAAATATTTGATTGAATCCGGGTCTTGACTACTGCCCTATCACTGGGAGCATTCGGTGGTTTTTATGAGCTATCTTAAGATTTATAGCTCTGATTGAGATGATTTTTGATTTTTTAGAAACTAAAAACATAGGGCTAAAACTTTGTAGAAGACAACTTTGTCAGAAAAAGTATTTTGTTATGCCTAAATTGAGGTATAAGTTGATGCTCTTAACCAGTCTATAGGATTTTGTGAGTAGAGGAATGGTTGTTTGGGCCATCGCCCTCTGCCGCGAGCGCGACACTTGCCACGACCTCGAAAACAAATGCTTGTCCCCTATATTTGCCTATTTTTCTCATTTTTCTACTATAATAGGCTATCCCCCATGTGTTGTTACTATAACCGGACATAATAAACCTTAGAACACGAGTTTACATATGAATGATAAACACGAGAATGTACAACATTCAATTTATATATACATAAATTATTATTGAAATGAAATGTAAAGGCAATGTTTTGAAATAATATGGATGCTTGTATTTGGTTATTCGAATGTAAATTATAGATACAATACCATTATACAGTAATGATTGTTGTATAGTGTATCATATTGTTTGGAATAATTCTACTTTATAGTGAAATGATATAATATGAGTTAATGACATAAGAAATATGATTATTTATCTGCACATAAAACTTGGTTGTGGATAGATAGGCATGCCTATAGGGTTACAGTTGCAGCTGCTACAGGTTTGACCCCGTTGGGGACAATACATATATGAACAACCACTCACAGTGGGACCACAGGCTTGATCCAGTCGGATCTATATATATATTTGATACCTTCGGGTACCCACAGGAATAATACCTTCGGGTATTAGATATTTGATACCTATGGGTATCCACAGCATCTGTTATCCACACCCATAGGGCTTTAGCAGGCATTTCACAGTATGAACTACACAGTATATGTAATATGGATGAACACTTGATTAGTGATTGACGATCCATCTTTATACAGTAATATTATATGATTAATTATGCTTTGTGAGTTATATTATAACTCTTACATGTTGATTAAATTATCTTGACATTGTTACTATTTATTGCGTGCTTGAGAAAAATCACTGTGAGTGGTTGTTCATATATGTATTGTTCCCCACTAAGCGTTATAGCTTAGCACGGGTGTTTATCCGTGTAGATTCAAGATATGTCGTTGCTTCAGGGACAAGGCCAACACCAGCTAGGAAGAGAAGTTAGGATGTTTAAATTGTACTGTTTTCTCTTTTGGATTTGTATAAATCTTATAAAATAATGTAATGAACATGTTCTGTAACTATTAACTCAAAATATGTTTACGATGTAACAAAGTGTATGTTTATGTAACTTGTTCTAATGTATAAATTATATAGTTAAAGAATAACTAATTATGTGACATAAAAACATATCACTAGTATTATATGTATTGTTTATTAAAATATTAAGATAAGTAACAGTAATTCGGATAGACTAGTGTGGTCCTTACACTTATCCCTAATACATCTTAGCCTAATTTAACCATTGTGTTTTCTACCTCCAGTCACTTTCACGGTAGGTGTCATGCTCATGATAGTAAGCTGTAATGCCTCCTAGTCAAATATTGGGTATCTTCTTTTTTATCTTAATGTCATAGCATTTTCATATCAAGTTGAATTTTCCATTAGGGAAATTTCAATTTATGCATTTTTCCATTTGTTTTGTCATTTCTTTCATTATAAGTTGCTTTCTTTGGTATCTTTACATCTTTTGATTCCATTTAAATTATAGTTAACAAATTGATTCTTGTTAATTAGAATTATATAATTCGAACAACATACATATCTTCATCTTGTATGCTCATTTCAACCTTCTTCATTTTGGTATTTTTGCTTCAAGCAATTAGCCTATCTTTGTTGTAAGTATTTTCATTACATTCCTAATTCTTATTTGCTACTTGTGAATCATTTTGACTTGAGTTTGAGTTTTGAAGTGCAATTGAGGACAACAAGCTTGAGTGGTAAATGGATTTACGTGTCAGATAAAGTGAAAATAAAAGCCAAATTTTGAGATATAAACACGAGTGATTGTGAGGATGTCTTATTACAAGTCAAGTCCACATTCACATCAAGAAGAATTGAATGAGTTAAAGGAAGATATAAAGTTCTTTATGCAAGACATTAATGAATTTGAATTGTAGTTTGAACTTCTCAAAAAACTGACTAGAATGAAAAGGAGCGAAGAGAAAAAAAAAAGAAAGAGAAAGTTATTATGGAAGAAATAATTTGTGAACCTGGAAGGGGTGTTGTGGATGTAGTCTTGTTTGATAGTGAGGTTATTAGTGATGAAGAAAAATTAAGTGAAAAGATGAATATTTGAGTGAAACTAAAGTAGATTGTTTGATTCTACTGGAAGATCAACAAGTTCCAAGTGTTCCTCTAGTGCTTTAGGAGGTGGAAATCCACATGGAAAATGAATTAAATTAAGATAATTGTCATAATAAGGTATTGATACGGATCCAAGAGGGCTATCTTATGCCATTGAAGAGGGCCAATCTTATGACTTTCAAATGGGTCTAAATGGAGTTCAAACACATAAATATATGCTCCAATTTATAGGAGGCAGATTTGGTGCTTTACTATTAATTTTGGGCTTATACAACTTTGGGCTTTAATTGTACAAGTCATGTGCCTCATTTAAAAGTCACATGACTCATTTAAGTTGTAAATATGGGCTTCTTTTGGGTTTAGTTTAGTTAGTTTGGTTATTTATTTTAGTCTTTTGGGCTTTCATTTTAGGCCTATAAGATTTATTAATTAGTTTTTTGTTTTAAGTGTGTTTAAGACTTATTTGGGCTTATTTGGCTTGTAAAAGCCCAAGAAAATTCGTGTAAGGTCATATGAGCATTTAAATTAGGGTTTTAAAGAGTGAATTAGGGTTAGCCACCTTATAAATAGGCTACCCTAGGTTGTAAACTAAATCATTGAATCAAATTATAAACTTTTGAGAGTTTTCTCTTGGCTTTAGCCGAAATTCTTTAGAGAGATTGTGAGATTACTTGCTTTCTTTTCTATTGCATCAAGAACTAGGATTACTTATCAATCATTTGATTGTGGCGTGTTCCTATTCTTATTATCCCGATTATTTGCGTTTCCATTCACGTGTTGTTTGGGGGTTCAATAGGGATGGTGTTTGTCTTCTTTGTCTTTTGAAATCAAAGCGTATGTTTAAGGGGTTTCGGGTTCTTTAACCTTGGGGTTCCGCAAAACAAATCAATTTAGAGCCAATTTACTCACTATGCCGAACGATGTAACAAGCTTGATTAGTGTGTCAAGTTATGTGCAAAATGATGGCAAAGTGATAGCAAAATGATGGAAAAAGTTGCCAAAAATGGTTGCACAAATGGATAGCAAATGATAAAAATAATTGGCACAAATAAATGGATAGCACAAATATTTGCCAAGTAGAAATCCTTGTGTAACTAGGATTAGGATTGTAATTCCAATTTAGATATGGACTAGGATTTTTGAAAACCTAAACCCAAAGCAATAAGGATTAATTTTCCTACCTTTTAAAGGATTCTCAAATATGTTTGGAAAAGGTGTAAATGTTGCCCCTCCCAATCCTAAATCAAAAAGGATTAGATTTTCCCACTTATCGGATTAGGATTTCTTTAGGCTATATAAACTACCCTTGCTCAATTTGCTCCTTACTTTACTTTTTTTTCTTTTTTTCTTCTCTTTCACGTTTTTCTCTCTTCTTTCTTTCCTTTTTTGATGAACAGTACCGTAACACAGCGCGATGAACAGTACCGTGAACAGTGCGATGTACAGTGCCGTGAACAGTACCACGATTTTTTTTTCTTTTTTTAATTCAACACACCAATCTAAAGGCTACTACTACTATAATTTTGTTTTTCATGCCAAAGATTCAAAGTTCAAGTTCGGTTTCTAGGGCTTTTTAACGAATCAAAACACAAGGTAAGGAAAATAAAAGGCTAAGTTTAACACACAAAAAGCACACAAATCAAAACTTATCACTACCTTATTCGGCATAAACATAAAGAAATCAAAGAAAAGAAAACACAAACCTAACACCTTATAAATAGGAATTTACCTTTCTTTTGGCTCTGATACCAAATGATGTGGAACCCCAAGGTTAAAGAACCCGAAACCCCTTAAACATACGCTTTGATTTCAAAAGACAAAGAAGACAAACACCCTATTGAACCCCCAGACAACACGTGAATGGAAACGCAAATAATCGGGATAATAAGAATAGGAACACGCCACAATCAAATGATTGATAAGTAATCCTAGTTCTTGATGCAATAGAAAAGAAAGCAAGTAATCTCACAATCTCTCTAAAGAATTTCGGCTAAAGCCAAGAGAAAACTCTCAAAAGTTTATAATTTGATTCAATGATTTAGTTTACAACCTAGGGTAGCCTATTTATAAGGTGGCTAACCCTAATTCACTCTTTAAAACCCTAATTTAAATGCTCATATGACCTTACACGAATTTTCTTGGGCTTTTACAAGCCAAATAAGCCCAAATAAGTCTTAAACACACTTAAAACAAAAAACTAATTAATAAATCTTATAGGCCTAAAATGAAAGCCCAAAAGACTAAAATAAATAACCAAACTAACTAAACTAAACCCAAAAGAAGCCCATATTTACAACTTAAATGAGTCATGTGACTTTTAAATGAGGCACATGACTTGTACAATTAAAGCCCAAAGTTGTATAAGCCCAAAATTAATAGTAAAGCACCAAATCTGCCTCCTATAAATTGGAGCATATATTTATGTGTTTGAACTCCATTTAGACCCATTTGAAAGTCATCATATTGGCCCTCTTCAATGGCATAAGATAGCCCTCTTGGATCCGTATCAGGTATTAAAGACTAACCATGTTTTACCTAGTGTCTTTGTTAAATTTCATGAACATGATGAGTTCTTTTTTGAAGAAGCATTCATATTATTTGCACTCATTTAGGGGATCATTTATGAAGATGAGTTTGTTCTTATAACTTCAATTCCTAACTTAAACTAGATAAAGATTAAAGGATGAATCTATTATAAAGAGGGAGGGTTTGATGTGTGCAAGGAAGGGGCTAGTTAAATTGATAGATCAGTTATTGTCATGCCCGTGGCATTCATCGCGCTCATGGCAAAAGGCGGGATGACGAAGGCTCGACTTTTTTTTTGTTTAAGTTAATTTATAAAAGGCCATCTTTAGTTAGGATTTTTTTATTAGTTATTTTTTATTTGGGTAAATTGTAACAAAAGAGCTTTATATAAATGGGCTAGATGCCACTTGAAGAAGGGCCCATACATTTGGTGTTGTTTAGATAAGTAGGAAATTAGGTTTAATTCTCAATCCTAATGTGAATAATAATTTTGACCTAATATTTATTCAATTAGGTTTAGGAATTTCTTTAAGCGACTACAAATACCACATTAACTTATTGTATTAGAGAGATAATTGAGTTTTTTTATTAAATTGAGAGTTATCTCATTAGCTTTGCCGAATTCTTTGAGGGGAGGATTGCTTGTCTTCTTTTTTTGCATCAAGAACTTAGATTTCTTATCAAGGTATTTACTTTGTGGTGAATTCTATTCTTGTGTTTAAATCAACCTAATTATATGTGTTTCCTTTCATGTATTGAATATGGGTTCTATAGGGTTAGGGATATAATTCTTATTCTTGTTCATATGATATTGTATGTTCTAGAGGTTTCAAGTTTTCTTAGCCTTGGGGTTATGCATTATTTGGTATTAGAGCTTTGACTAGGATAAATTTTTATTTATCTTGTTTAATTTTCTATTCTATTATTTAATTTTGATTAGTTATAAAAAACCATTCTTACTTTTCATGATTAATGTTCACAGTATTGTTTAGTCAAGAAAAAAAAATATTTGTTAGTATTGTTTACGTACTGTTCACCTGAAAAAAATAAAAAGAATTGCAAAAATAAGTTTTTCATTCAAAAATTGCATATAGATGGAGTGAAAAAAGTAGAAATATGACTCTTTTGATTAAACTTATCCCTAATACATCTTAACCTAATTTAGGCATTGTCTTTTCTACCTTCAGTCGCTTCTGCGGTTGGTGTCATGCTTGTGATAGTAAGGTGTACTACCTGCTAGTTAAATATTGGGTATCGTTAGTTTTTATCTTAATGTCATAACATATTTTGTATCAAGTTTAATTTTCCATTAGGGAAAATTTAATTTCTGCATTTTTGCAGTAGTTTTATTATTTTTTCATTATAAGTTACTTTTTTTTAGCATGTTTACATCCTTTGATTCTATTTACTCTATAGTTAACAAATTAATTATTGTTAAAGATAATTATATAATTCGAACAACGTACATATCTTTATCTTGTATGCTCATTTCAACTTTTTCCATTTTGGTATTTTTGCTTCCAGCATTGAGCCTATCTTTGCTGTTAAGTATTTTCATTGCATTCCTAATTCTTATTTGCTTCTTGTGAATCATTTTGATTTGAGTTTTAGTTCTAAAGTAAAATTGAGAAAAACAAGCTTTAGTGGTGAAAGGCTTTATATGTTAAGTAAAATGAGAATAAAAGCCAATTTTTGAGATATAAACATAAGTGATTGTAAGGGTACCTTATTATAAGTCAAAGCCATATTCACATCAAGAAGAATTGAATGGAATGAGTTAAAGGAATATATAAAGTTGTTTATGCAAGACATTAATGATTTTGAATTGTAGTTTAAAAACTTTTTAATCAACTGATTAGAATGGAAAAGAGCAAAGAGAAAAGAAAGAATAGTTGTGAGTGATAATGAAATAATTGAATTGTAGTTTGAAATAATTTATGATCCTGAAGGGAATGCTGTGGATATAATCTTTTTTGATAGTGAGATTGTGAGTGATAATGAAATAATTGAAAGAAAAGTTGAATATTTGAGTGAAACTGAAGTAGATTGTTTGATTGTGCTGGAAGATCAACAAGCTCCAAGTGCTCTTTTAGTCCTTAAGGAAGTTGAATTCCACATGGAAAATGAAGTAAATTAAGCTCATAGTCATAATGAGGTATTAAAGACTAAACATGTTTTGCCTAGCGTCTTTCTTTAATTGCATGAACATGATGAGTTCTTTTATAAAGAAGCATTCATATTATTTACACCCATTTAGATGATAATTTATGAAGATGAATTTGTTCCTCAAGCTTCAATTCCTAACTTAAATAGGACAAAGATTCAAGGATAAATCTCTTCTAAAGAGGGAGGATATGATGTGTGTACAGAAAGGGCAGGCCAATATAGAAAGATTAACTTGGATAGATCGATTTTTATCATGCCCGTGGAATTCATCACGCTTGCTGTAGATGGCAGGATAAAGAAGACCTAACTTATTTTGGATTTAAGTTAATTTATATAAGGCCATCTTTAGTTTGGATTTTTTATGAGTTAGTTTTTTAGGTTAATTGTAATAAAAAAAAGCCTTATTTTTTTAGGTTAATTTATAGGATTTTTTGAATAAATATTATTAAATTAGGTTCAAAATTTTCTTTAAGTGGCTATAAATACCACATTAACTTATTGTATGAGAGAGATAATTGAGCTTTTGATTAAATTGAGAGTTATCTCATTTGCTTTTCCAAATTCTTCAAGGGAAGAATTGCTTGTCTTCTTTTTTGCATCAAGAACTTAGATTTCTTATCAAGGTATTTACTTTGTGGCAAATTCTATTCTTGTGCTTAAATCAATCTAATTGTTTGTATTTTCTTTCAAGTATTGATTGGGGGTTCCGTAAATTTGGAAATTTAATTCT
Source organism: Excoecaria agallocha (assembly GCA_037975025.1). Lineage (NCBI taxonomy): Eukaryota > Viridiplantae > Streptophyta > Magnoliopsida > Malpighiales > Euphorbiaceae > Excoecaria > Excoecaria agallocha. Next base: position 27,314,767 of record CM075814.1, on the reverse strand, counting down.
TGTTTGTGTCAATGCCATATTATGTATTTTAGGGGTTTCAGGTTTTCTAGTCTTGAGGTTCCACATCATTTGGCATCAGAGCTTGGATTAGGATAAATTATATTTTTATATCATTTAATTTTATATTCTATTATTTAATTTCCATTAGATATAAAAAAGCATTTGTTACTATTAATGATTATTGTTCACGGTGCTATTTATTAAAAAAAATTAGTATTATTCATTTGAAAAAAATAACTGCAAAAAAAGTGTTTCATTTAAAAATTGCTTCTAATTGGTGTGAACAAGTTTGAATTTAACTCTTTGGATTAAACTTATCCCTAATACATCTTAACCTAATTTAGGTATTATGTTTTCCACCTCCAATTGCTTCCACTACAGGTGTCACGATCGCGACAGTAAGCTATATTGACTGCTAGTAAAATAATGGGTATCTTTGCTTTTTATCTTAGTGTCATAACATATTTCCTATCAAGTTGAATTTTCCATTAGGGAAATTTGAATTTTTGCATTTTGCATTAGTTTTGTCATTTATTTCATTATAAGTTGCTTTCTTTGGTATCTTTGCATCATTTGATTCAATTTTACACTATAGTTATCAAATTGATTCTTGTTAAATACAATTATATAATTTGAATAATGTACATATCTTCATCTTGTATTCTCATTTCAACTTTTTTCATTTTAGCTTTTTTACTTCTAGTATAGAGCTTATATTTGTTGTTAAGTATTTTCATTGCATCCCTAATTCTTTTTTGCTACTTGTGAATCATTTTAACTTGGGTTTGAGTTCTAAAGTTCAATTAAGGATAAGAAGCGTGAGTGGTAAAAGGCTTTACGTGTCAGATCAAATGAAAATAAAAGCCAATTTTTGTGAGATAAACATGGGTTATGTGAGGATGTTTATTACAAGTCAAAGCAACATTCACATCAAGAAGAATGGAATGAGTTAAAGGGAGATATAAAGTTATATAGGCAAGACTTTAATGATTTTGAATTATGGTTCAATGTCTTTCAAATTAACAGATCAGAATGGAAAAAAGCAACAAGAAAAGAAAGAAAGATGAATTTAATCTAGAATAAATAATTTGTGAACCTAAAAGGCATGCTATAGATATAATCTTATTTGATAGTGAGATTATAAGTGATGAAGAACTAATTGAAAGAAAAGATAAATATTTGAGTGAAACTAAAGAAAATTGTTTGATTGTTCCGGAAGATCAACAAGTTCAAAGTGCTCCACTATTGCTTAAGGAGGTTGAATTACACATGGAAAATTAAGTAAATCAAGATCATAGTCATAATAAGGTATTTTTAATTGTCAATCCTAATGGGAATAGAAATTTTGACCTAATAGTTATTCAATCAGGTTTAGGATTTTCTTTAAGTGGCTATAAATACCACATTAACTTATTGAATGAGAAAGATAATTTAGCTGTTTATTAAATTGAGAGTTATCTCATTGGCTTGGCCAAATTCTTCGAGGAAATGATTGTCTTATTCTTTTGCATCAAGAACTTAGATTTCTTATAAAGGTATTTGCTTTATGGTAAATTCTGTTCTTGTATTTAAATCAACCTAATTATTTATGTTTTCTTTCATGCCTTAATTAGGGATTCAATAGGGCTGGGAATTTAGTTCTTATTCTTGTTCATATTATATTATATGTTCTCGGGGTTTCAGGCTTTTTTTTGCCTTGGGTTCCACATCATTTGTCGTTAGAGCTTGGACTAGGATAAATTATAATTTATCTTCTTTAATTTTTAATTATATTGTTTATTGTCCATTAGATATAAAAAAAGGCATTGTTACTGTTCATGGTACTATTTGTCAACAAAAAAAATTTGTATTGTTCATTTGAAAAAAGTAAAAAGAATTGCAAAAAGAAGTATTTCATTTGAAATTTACCTTTAGTTGGTGTGAACAAGTAGGAATATAAATTTTTGGATTAAACTTATCCATAATACATCTTAACCTATTTTAGACATTGTGTTTTTGCCTCTAGTCTCTCCCATGGTAGGTGTTATGCTTGCGATAGCAAGCGGTACTGCCTGCTTGTCAAAGTTTAGGTATCTTTAGCTTTTATCGTAGTATCATAACATATTTTAGGGTTTGGTTTCTTCCTTTTTCATTCCTTTGTTCATTTTGCATATATAGACACATAGAATTACTTGAAATTAGATAGATTTACAGTAAAATACATAGATTTAACACAAACAGATAGCTTAGAAACTTAGGTTGACATAGTTGTCAGCTTATTTCCTTTTAACCATTGGAGAAAAAGATTGAAGGACTTAGGATTCAGCTGGGTATTCTTCCACCATAAGTTTTCAGGGTTTATTCTATCCTTTTCTCTTTTCATTTTGTAATGGGTAGTGAGTAGTCTCTTAGTTGTTTGAGGGATCTTTGATTCCCTACCGACAATGTGAATATTAAACATATTTTTAGTTTTATATATATATATATATATGAATGAATGGTTTATTTCACTGTTGCTTATTTTTATTTCATTAGTTTTCAGCTCCTCAAATGATTTTCCAGCTTTGTTTTAATGGTTTTTATCTTATATCTTGGTTGGATTTGATGCTTGTGTTGGTTGAATGCTATGAATGAATTTTCCTTAACTTTTCTATCAAAAATGCTATCTATTTTAGATTACTTTGAAATGGATCCTTGATTTGCAGTATTTTATTTGCTTAGGATTAGAGTGTGGAGTGAAATAGATGAGTTTTGTGTTTGGCTCCTGATACGTATCCAAGAGGGCTATCTTATGCCATTGAAGAGGGGCAACCTTATGACGTTCAAATGGGTCTAAATGGAGTTCAAACACATAAATATAAGATCCAAATGTCATTGGGGCGTGATCCAATTTATAGGAGGCAGATTTGGTGCTTTACCATCAATTTTGGGCTTATACAACTTTGGGCTTTAATTGTACAAGTCATGTGCCTCATTTAAAAGTCACATGACTCATTTAAGTTGTAAATGTAGGCTTAGGCGTGTGGCCTTCCTTTTAAAGGGATTATTTAGTTATTTGGGTTATTAGTTAGTCTTTTATTTTGGTTAGTATTTTATTTTGGGCTTCAAATTCGTCACTTTACCTTAGTAGGGTTTTAAGTAGTTGTTTTAGCTTATTTTAGGCTGAATTTAGTGTTTTAAACCTATTGGCCTTATGTATACCCATTCCCTTAGGGTTTGGAGGCTATAAATAGGCTATTATAACTTGTAAAGGAGAGATTATTGAAGCAAATTATAAACTTTTGAGAGTTTTTCTCTAGACTTAGCCGAAATTCTTTAGAGAGATTGTGAGATTGCTTGCTTTCTTTTCTATTGCATCAAGAATTAGATTACTTATCAATCATTTGATTGTGGTGTTTTCGTATTCATCTTATCCCGATTATTTGCATTTCCATTCATGTGTTGTTTAGGGGTTCAATAGGGAGGGTGTTTGTCTTCTTTGTGTTTTGAGATCAAAGTGTATGTACAAGGAGTTTCGGGTTCTTTAACCTTGGGATTCCGCATCACTTCGGCCAAAGGAGTAAAGGGGAGAGGTTTTGGCCCAAGGTGTGAGAGAAAGAAAAAAAGAAAAAAAAAAGGGAAAAAGAGGCTAGAAAAGAAACAAAACAAATAAATGGCCCATTGGTGAGTGAAAACAAGCAAAGGGGAAGGCAAAAACAAAATTTTTATGTGAGAACAAGAGAGGTTAAGAGTGCTTTAGCTTTAAGACAACCATTGATCCTTGTCATCTACAAGAAAACTTTGTTTTCTAACACTGAACTTAATATGGATTCTTTGCCTCCTAGTTTTGTTTCTATGTTGCAGGAGTATTCTGATGCATTTCCTATAGAGATGCCAGATGGATTGCCACCTTTGAGAGGGATAGAACATCAAATTGACTTTGTGCCAGGATCTACCATCCCCAATAGACCAGCCTATAGAAGCAATCCTATAGAAACTAAGGAGATGCAAAAGCAAGTGGAAGAACTCATGGATAGGGGATTAGTGAGAGAAAGCATGAGTCCATACATAGTGTCAGTTCTTTTGGTGCCTAAAAAAGATGGAACATGGAGGATGTGTGTTGATTGTCATGCAATTCATAGGCTGGATGATATGTTGGATGAATTATGTGGTACTGTTTATTTTACTAAAATTGATTTAATGAGTGGATATCATCAAATTATAATGAAACCTGGTGATGAGTGGAAAACAGCCTTCAAAACTCACAATTACATATTAATACTGCCAATATGGATTGGAACCCAATAGGTCACACACATATAGAGAAAAGGATAAAATGGTAAAATGAAAAGGATAATAATATTTGATATTATTATGGGAAAAGAGAAGTGAATAAGAGAATAATTAATTAAAGAGTTTAATTAATTATGATCAAGTGAAATTGTTCGTGGAACTTTTGAGAAATGATCAGTAAAATTGGACCTAATTGAAATAATGTATTTCATAATTAATTATTATTGGACTATAAGTGTTATAGGGCTGATATAATAATTAATAGATCCATTGGAGGAATTACAGAGGCCCAGAGAAGTGAAGTTGGCACAGAAACCCTCCAAAAGAAGGGCCACACGCCAACTCCAAACAAAAGGCCTTAGAGGCCTATTTCTTGGACCAAAATAAATTAAATATGTTACATAAGTGTTATGGATCCTAAATATTTAATTTGGTTGGATTTGGAATTCATTTGGGTAATTAAATCCAAGTATATGTACAATGGGGCTTAAATTGAATTTAATTAAGCCCAAATAATTATAAATAATTCCAGAAGCCCAATTAATAATTCTCCAGCAATTTTAAAGAGCCCAATCCCATTATGAAGTTGGATTTTTTTAACCTAACTATAAAAATCCAAGAAATGTGGAATTAGGGTTAAGTGTGAACAATTAAGAAAAGCTTCTTCTCTCTTTTCTCTCAACCCTAGCCGCCACTCCCAAAAGCTAGCATCTAGGGATTTCGGCTAGCCCTCATTCCTTCTCTAGTGTGGATTACTCATTGGAGGTGTTCGATTTTGGACACTGTGGTTTGCGGCAAACCGATGAGAAGGAAAATCAACTGTACAACAAAAATCAAAGGTGATTTTTCTTATTCTCATTAATATGTATATTGTAAATTCATGGCAAGATCAGATATATTGGTTAAAAATTTTAAATTTCGCTTATGTATGAGATGCATGTAACCGATAATTCCCAACACACGGTGCCAAGGAATTTGTTGTGACCTTAACCTATGCTAAAACTCTACATTTTGCCAAAATTTAATAGGTCACAATGGTAACCAAAAGGTACCCATCGTGAGGTAGGTAAAATCTCTGCAATTCAACACAAAACATCACCAATTGCTATAAAAAATGCATGAAAGATAGAATTAAGCTGTTCTTAGCAAAAGTTATTAAAAACAACTAAAAACATATAGGAAACTCAAAAAAAAGAAAAAGAAAATAGATTAGACTAAAAACAACTTAAAACTAAGTACTGAATTGAAGTTATCAATTGATACAATATTTTTGGATCACTTAGAGAATTACAATTAGGCCCAAAATAAAAGTGGCATGCTTAGAAGCCTTTTGGGGCTGTTTTATATGATGAACACATAAAAGAAGGCCTTAGAAGACTAATTTTTAGGCTAAGTAAAGTTAAATACATTTCATAATAGTTTTACACTTCACATATTTCATTTAGGTGTATTTAAAATTGATTAGATATTTAAATCCAAGTCCGCACAAACAAACCCAATAAAAATACTTTTGCATATGGCCTTTTCAGAAAGGGCCTGGACTAGATTTAATTAGAGCCTAAATTAATCAAATAATTCATAAGCCTATCTAAATAATTCTCTAGATTTTTTAGAGTTCTAAACCTATTAGACCTAAGGTTTTAACCCAAAGTATGAAAGCCTAAATTTAGTGGGACAAAGGAGAACATTTCTTTGCCTCCTTTTTCTTTTCTAGCCGAATTCCTCTTCTTGTCACTTAGGAATTTTGGTTGCAGTTCCCCGAGTTATTCTTGATTATTTTTCCTTTCTCTAGTGTGGATTTTGCATTGGAGGTGTTTTTTGTTGGATATTGTGGTTTACAATAACCCGATGGAAGTTCTAAAGCATCTTAATGCTCATAACTTATGTGAACTATTACTTAACCTAGTTAAGAAGTATAACATGTGTAACATCCTAAAGTTTGCATCTATCATGCATGATATGAAATAGAGCATAAATAATTTAAAACAAATTTCGGGATAATCGAAGTTGAATAAAATAGGGAAATTAGAAAAAGTATTAAGGTTAAATGTGACCGAGCCAGGGTAGTCCGAGGATAGGTGACCTGATGGGTAGTTTGGTCTAAGACTAGTTTATGAAATTAGGTGTTAAACAGAGTCTAATGGTATAAGTTGAACAGAAAATGAGCTTAGGTTGACCTTAAACAGGATAGAAAAGTTTTTACTCTATACAGTAAAAAGGATTGACTGAAAGTTTAACCAAACTCTGAATTAATGTAATAACCTTCAAAAATTATTTCAATTGCATAAATATATTGGTAATAACCTAATTGACCTATTAGAAGTGAAAAATAAGTGTTCTAGAAGTTTCGGGATTTCTAATTTCGAACTGGTTACATAGGCCATTGATATGAGCACGACCAAGCACAATGGCAACAAGAAAGATGAACTAGCATTTCCTCAAGGACCAATAACAAGAGCAAGGTCAAAGAAGCTTAAAGAAGTCCTACAAGCATTCATGAAACCTTATGTGGAGAAGATACAAGTTCAAGAAGAGAAAGAAACTAAATTGGACTATGAAGACAAGTGTAGGCCGAATGGTGCAATGGGCCTTCAAGCTACTTTATTTAGTTTCTATTCTTTATGTAACATTTAATTAAGTATATTTGGGCAGCCTAGAACCTAGGAAAATGAATTGGGCTTTCTTAGAATATGTTTGCTTTATTTTGGGCTTATTTTACTATTTTGGGTAGTTTAAGTGGGTAGGCTAAAGTTGGGCTTATCTCTTCTAAAGAGTTGGGCCAAAATAACTATTTGAGGCCTAGAATACCTAAGGGGGCCGAATTTTACACGGGAGAATTGAATTTTAATGGGTTTAGGTCAGATTTAGGTTTAGGCCTACATTGGTGAACTTAGGGTCCTAAATTTTAGGAATGGATTTTCCTTGATAAATACTTATAATTTTGGGATATTATTAAGTAGAGTTTGAGGGAGAAATAATAGCTTGACCATATCTTTAAAGGGCTGGCCGAAATTCACTTTTAACCAACATTAAGTCTACATTCATTCATTCATTCATTTTCTTAGGATAATAAGCATATTTATCACTTTCTGTTAGGATTAATCTCAAATTGTATTTATCTTTATTTCTTCATGTACTTAGTCCATATTATGGTCAAATACATAAAGATAAAGGTTAGGAATTATCTTTGTTATTTATTTTATCTCTTAGAGTTAGTGTTTGATTTTAATTCATCTAGGGAGGGGTGGCTGCCTAGCCTATATAAAGGGCTGAATTCTTCATTTGTAAGAGACTTGAATTTTGATTAATGAGAATTTTTCTTTGGCTTGGCCGAATTTGTGAGAGTTAATTTAGTATTGATTCTTGCTATTGCATGAAGAATTAGACTTAGGCTATTTGCATGATTAATGTATGCTTGATTCTTCTTCTTCTTGTTTTCTAAATCAATCTATCATAAGCATTTCCAATCAATCTTGTTTGGGGGTTCTTTAGATTGGGGGTTTATTATCTTATTTATGTTCAATATTCATGGTATGTTGGCGTTCTAGTTTGGCATATAGGCTGGGGTTCCGCATCAGCCATCCAAGCCAGAAGTATATCAAAATGATGTCAAAATGGGATAAAATTTTACTAGGTGTTCTTAAACATACTATGACATGCAAGGAAACATTTCAAGGCATTCTGACATAGGGAGCGAAAATTCAATATTCAGGGTGCAAAACCAAGGCTAAGCGCTAATTAAGGGGCCTAATTTGGAAATTTTAAGCATATGAGGGTATAGGTCATTAATCAAAAGTTATAATCATGTACAGGCAGACCTAGAATAAATGGGTGTGTAGAGATGGAGGATTTGGTGACATGTGGTTTAATTTAAAGCCATTAGATTTAATAGTTAGAGTATTAATCTTAGCCATTATTTTTACCCACTAAAAGATAAAGTGGAAGGGTGTAGAAAAATTTGTAAAACTCTAAAAAATTTTAGATTTTTTCCTTATTTCTTCAACCAAACTCGAACCTAGCATTGGTTTACTTTATACAAGCTTTTTCTCTCTAAATCTAAAGCTCAAATTTTGTACTTAGACATAATGATCTCCTCTTTAACCTAGAAAGAGATTTTCATCAAGAAGTCAAGAAATCAAAGGATTAAGAAGGGAAACAAGAGAAAGGGAAAAACAAGGAGGGAAAAGGAAAAGAGAAGAAAGAATAGGTGTGAATCGAGCCAAATTAAGGTTAGTGGATGAAATTTACACTCAATTTCACTCTTTGAGTTGAATTTCTTATAAAATCTACATTATGTAATTATACTAAAATGCATGTAATCGTGAAATAAATTAAGATAACATGATATAATGGTAAATTAAGTCATTAGAAACTCAAATTAGTGAAAAAATTAAATAAAAAGAAAAGAGAATTTAAGTAGCCGAATTGTGTACCTGACCGGTGTCTAGCAAGTGTACTAGCTCAACTAGTAATATAGGAAAATAGAATTATGACCCTCTAATATCGAACCCAAGGGAAACCTGTGTTTGTGTGAGTGATTTTAATTTTAAAACATAATTTATGTGAAGAAGAAGGAAGAGAAATCCCAAAGTTATGATGGTTGTAGTTCAAAACTAAAAACAAAACTTTAATACTAAAAATAAAGTAAAACAGTTAAAAGAGTTGAAAAAATTGAATGTAAAACAAAAGCAAGCAATTAATTAAGGTAAACATCAATATTAAAAGCAACTTTCACTAAAGGACTATCCACCTTAACCAATATTATTATGACTTAATTAAAAGAGCAACACAAGTGATTATGAAGAATTCAGATTAATAAAATCAGATAACTTTACTCAATAATTCCAAGCATTAAAATTCTCTTATTCAGAACAATCCAACACTTAGCCTAAAAGATCTGAATTAATCCTCCTAGATGTCTACTAAATCCTTTCTCAAGTAATTCAACTTTCACCTATTCTTAGTTACACCCTTCTAAATCTCAACTTACTTCAATTAACACAAAACTATAACTTATTTAGATTATAATCATGCATTAATCCAGATAATTTAACCTAAGAACATGCATATCAATGATCCAGCCAAAATCCAATTACTAACCAATGCTTAATCAAGTTAACAATCAATTTTTAGTTAAATAAAGATAAGACTATGTTTAAGAACTAAGAAATAATCAAACTTGTATTAAATTGAAGCAAAAGCTTAAGTCATAATAATAAAAGTTAAGGATTCAAGTATCCTTTAGCAAAAGTTAAAGAAAACTACTCACTAGACATGTTGAAAACTAAAACAAAATTTAAAAGAGAAATATTGAATAAGAATAGAAGAAATAAAACTACGTAAGAAAAAAAAACTTCAAGTGCTAAGCTTTCTCATTTTTTCTTCTTCCCCTTCTTCCTTAGCTTTTATGCCTTTTATAGATTAGAGTCACTGCCAAAGAAGAAGTTTTGCTGGTTAAAACTTCCTTTTCTGAGGTTGAGTTAGAGTTCCTCTTGAATAGGAAGACTTTTAAAGACTTTTATCGAAAACTTCCTATTTTGGCATGGGAGAGCCGTATTTTTGCTTGGAAGAGTGGTCAAAATGCTTGGGAGAGCACATTTCCTAGTAGGAAGAGTAAAATTGTCCTCGGAAGAGCATAATTTATGCTTAGAAGAGCACTTTGCTTCTGTCCTTCACGTACTTTATTTAAATCAACTTTCCCACTTTTGCACTTTTGCCCCAAGTCTTCTTTCTTCTTACAATTAAATCCTTCTTTCTTGCAATTTAGTACTTAAAAACATCAAAACTCTCAATTAATCCAATAAACACCTCAATTAACTAAATAAAACACCTAAAAACATAGTTTATTTTATAGTTATCAATACCTTAGAGTACCTTAACATATTTTAACATTTAATTGAGCATTCCATGGTAATTAGACAAGTTAAGACATAAGAAAGGTAAGCATATTGATTAAAATGAAAGATGAGGTATATCCTTAATTTTGTAGTAGTTAAATAATGGTGGAACTTATTGGAACTAGAGAATTTTTATTTGGATCTAATATATTTCATTATATTATAACTTGTAATGGATAGACAACTGCATATAGCATGAAATTGGAGGAAAAAATAATTGATAAGTATGACTTTGCTTATTGGTCGAATGATTTGTATATGTGGAATGGCATGATTGACTTGAATTCTTATGAAAATAACCACTTGTGTGAGGAATTTATGATTAATAAGCTAGTATGAATGCAATTAAAAGCATAATGTGATGAGAACAAATAATGGCATAAAAATATAAAGGGATATGAAATTTGATAATGCCCTTAGTATTCAGTGGGTGATCTAGAACTTTAGGATAGTATGGCTAGCCATAGGGTTATATATACCGCAGGAGATCATAAGTATATGGAGATTTATACCACGATATATGATTATGATGCATTATGACATTATAGCTGGCTCATTAAAAGGCATAATTGGAGATGGTCTCATACCCTGGCTAACTAATTAATCCAATAAACACCTCAATTAACTAATTAATCATTAAATTAACTAAATTAAACCCAAATTAACTAAATAAAACACCTAAAAACATAGTTTATTTCACAGTTATCAATACCTTAGAGTACCTTAACATATTTTGAAATTTAATTGAGCATTCCATGGTAATTAGACAAGTTAAGACATATGAAAGGTAAGAATATTGATTAAAATGAAAGATGAGGTATATCCTTAATTTTGTAGTAGTTAAATAATGGTGGAACTTATTGGAACTAGAGAATTTTTATTTGGATCTAATATAGTTCATTATATTAAACTTGTAATGGATAGACAACTGCATATAGCATGAAATTGGAGGAAAAAATAATTGATAAGTATGACTTTGCTTATTGGTCAAATGATTTGTATATGTGGAATGGCATGATTGACTTGAATTCTTATGAAAATAACCACTTGTGTGAGGAATTTATGATTAATAAGCTAGTATGAATGCAATTAAAAGCATAATGTGATGAGAACAAATAATGGCATAAAAATATAAAGGGATATGAAATTTGATAATGCCCTTAGTATTCAGTGGTGATCTAGAACTTTAGGATAGTATGGCTAGCCATAGGATTATATATACCGCAGGAGATCATAAGTATATGGAGATTTATACCACGATATATGATTATGATGCATTATGACATTATAGCTGGCTCATTAAAAGGCATCATTGGAGATGGTCTCATACCCTGGCTGTATGCTCACTCCAGTATATTGGATATCCATCCCGCTTATCCGGTTCATGGTTTTCCATTAATGAAAACTAGGGAAAAATTGTAATTTGACATGTAAATAGGGATAAAAAGGTAATTATGATAGTAAATATGTTATTAATGTCAATAAGAAATAAATAATATGAAAAATGAGATTGATAAGTTAAACTGGGGTAAAATGGTAATTATGTGATAAATCAGGGATGAAATTATAATTTAAGTTAAAAGGGTGAATAATGTGGTTAAAATAGCTAAACAGACATAAAAGGGAAAAATCATAATTAAATTAAAGTTTAGGGACTAAATTGTAATTTGCCACCTTTAGAAAAATTTTGATGGATTAAAATGTAATTTGTGCATTAAAATTAAATTAGAAGTCAAAGAAAGTTAACCAAATCAAAATTGAGATCAAATTGGTCAAAATTGAGAAAAAATCAAACTTTAAGGACTTAATTGAAATTTATCTATTTTTTATATAATTGTGTAAATAACTGAAATTAAGTGATAAAAATGACTATTAAGGTAATTAAGAATAAATTATAATATAAAAAGAATAAATTTTGAATTAATTTGACAAATAAAATTTTTAAATGGCAAATTGGTAATTATGCTTAAATTGGGCAATAAAATAATTAGATGAGACTTTATGTAAGTGCAACCACCACTAAGTGAAAAGTTTCCTAAGCGCGTGCTTTTGTTTTAACTGCGCGCAGGGACAGGTACAGTGAAGGAATTTGAAGAAAAAGATTGTGGCATGTGTATGTGGAAGTCCCTTGGCATTTTGTTTTGTCTGAGTTGTATAAGTTGTAATAGGCTATATAAATATGTATACATAAATATGACATGTAAATTAAATGTTACTGTGACATAGTAAAATTGATGTATATGGATATGTGTAATTGTGTGCTTGAGATGCACTTGTGTGAGACTGAATTTAGAAGTGTTGTGCTGCTGATTGAAGTTCAAGAGGTGGAGGAAACTGTTATTGGGAGTGTAATTTGAATTTTACAGGTTTGGGCAGCATGATTTTAAGTCGTCATGCTGTCGAAAATTTCATCAAATAAATAATAATAATAATAATAGTAATAAAATATTAAGAAATTAAGTAAACGTAGAGTGTTACATTTAATGGTATTAGAGCATAGTTTAGGCGATCCTAAGATCGGAGTCAACATGAGCGATACTGACTGGATGAATGAATGAACATATGTACATGCCATATGATTGTGATGTGAATTTTGGAATTTAAATTATATTTTTTTTGTGTATTTCAGTCTCGGCCATGGCTTCTGACTTCAGACAAGTAACTAAGTTGGTGATTGATGCTGAGAACGAGGCTTCAATAGGCACAAAGGTATAAGAATCAATACCGAGTGATAGATCACAATAGCCTACTTAGCCTACTCCTATACCAATGCCACAGGTACCTCCGCCTCCTGCCTTAGTTGATTTTATGCGGATGATGGCGGAGAAGATCCATTCTGGAACAATTAAGAAGGTTGTGTTAGTGTAAGCCCTAGCCCCAATGCATTTGTTTTATCTATTGTATTCCTGTGCATATCAATTGATAGAACTATCCAAAAATGTTGTTTCAGTTTAAGTTATCATGTGTGAGGTACATGGTTGTAAGACCTTGAAACAAATGAGACTTCATTCTAAATATCCCTAGTCAGTCATTGTTATGGGAATAACAAATGAATTAAGACTAGTATGTTCTCTCTGAAAATTTGAGTTCTGTCTTACGGATCATAAGGACCGGAGTGTCAATTAGAGATCATAGATACATGTTTAGAACATGGTATCTGGATTCGATCCGTTCATGAGAACACTACATGGTACAAGTCATAAGTGTTTCTCATGTGCAAGTTTTGAATCAGAGTTCTTAGACCTAAAATCTCTATGAAACTCTTTATGAATTACTGTGTACTTTGACATACACCTAACGTACTCGTAACAGGGTGACAAGTATGAGTATGCTTGGGTATGCACTGATCCATGTTAGAGAGCATGAGAGAAGTGAAGGGATTACCCCTCTCAATAAGAGAGAAAAATATCACTGGCCACTTGATCAGTGAATTGAGAAGTGTATGGCTATACCGAAATGAAATCATGAGTAATCATTATTTATCTAAGAGTTCAGTGTCACTGGAATATCAAGAAAGGAATTAATATATATAAGGATGACTAATTCCATGCCTTATATTAATTCTGATATTTAAGGGTAAGGGACTATGCAAAATTGCATTAGGTCACTAAATGCCATTTGCATTTTCATTTAATTTGGAATGCTATAATATTTTGCTAGAGAATATATATAGCCTTTGGATTAATTTATTAATTCATTGCCAATATTAAATGGACCTATAGGATCGCACATAAAGCATTGGGCTTAAAATATTTAAATAAAGTATTGGGCATTAATTTGGGCTTTTAATTAAATTCAAATTAATGTATGTAATGGGTATTAAAATTGCTAAATGGACCTTGGTCCATGAGAGAGAAATTCTTCCCACAAGGATTAATTTCATTTAATTAATTATCTTGGATTAATTAAGTTAATTGAGTATTAAAGCCTAATAGCATTTAAATCAAAATAAAACACTTAAATAGGAGAGAGATTGGCCGAAATTCAAAGATAAAATAATTGTGAATTTCGGCACATGTGTATATCCTAATTAAGTGGTAGTTTTTTTATTAAATGTCTTATGCCATTTTAAATTAATTTGAATTTAAAATTTAATAGAATTTGAACTAATTTAAATCAATTGATTAGGAAGTGATGGAGGCTGAATATAAGACCTAATTCTAAGGGATTTCGGCAACCATAAAGCTTTCCTAATCTAGTGATATAAATAAGTTAATTCTATTTGACCTAGTTGAGTTTTTCTCTCTCTAAGCTGCCACTCTCAAGGGAAAAGGACTCTTCCTTCTTCTCTTGAATTTTGGGCAGCATTTGAGAAACTTTAGGAAGAACAAGATCAGGTCTTGTGTCTTTAGTTTAATACCCATTGCCATATACACAAAGATTAGAGCTAGCACTCTAAGTTTTAAGCCTTCCTTGCAATTGTGTGTGTGAACATAGAGAGGAGTGGCGTAAAGGCTATTTCTTTGGCATTGGTGATCAAGATCTGAAGCATATAAGTTCATCCTATTTGTTGGTCATCATCAAAATCAAGATTTAAAGTTCATCTAAGATTGTAAGTTTCAAAACCCTAAAATTGCATGTTTTCTATTCTTGTTATGGATTGCGTGGTATGTATGATCAATTTTATTATTTTTACGTTGTGTGATCATCATGTATATGCCATGTTTGATACGACCATGGAGAGGGCAAGTCATGATGATTTCGTCAATCAGCATCACAAGCATAAAGTACTCATCCTTTTGGAAGCAAATGAAGAATTGGGCCAACTTGAGTCATAAAGGGCTTATGCAACTTTGGGCTTTAATTGTACAAGTCATGTGCTTTATTTATAATTCACATGACTCATTTAAAGTTGTATCTTAATGGGTTTAAGGGGCTGATTTGTTTAGTTTTTAGTTAGGGCTTTTAATTCATTATGTTTAGTTGGTTTATTGAACAAATAAGGCCTTATTTAAGTGGGCTACACGCCACCTTCATTAAGGCCCATCATTTTAGTTTTGTTTTAATTCTTTAAGTAGGAGAATGGGCTTGTTTTGTCTTATGAAATTCGGCCACACCTTGTTTAAGGCCTTTTTAGGGGTTGTTTTAGCTTCTAAGGGTGATTTATTACTTCTTAAAGAGGTTATTAGACTTGTTTAAGAAGTAAAGAGTCCTTAGAATTCCTAAAGAGGTTATTTGGCTTGTTTAAGAAGTAAAGTGTTAGGGTTTTAGTATAAATAGCTTGTTATGAGTTGTAACAGGAGAATAATCATTGAATCAAATTATAAACTTTTGAGAGTTTTCTCTTGGCTTTAGCCGAAATTCTTTAGAGAGATTGTGAGATTGCTTGCTTTCTTTTCTATTGCATCAAGAATTAGGATTACTTATCGATCATTTTGATTGTGGCGTTTTCTTATTCTTCTTATCCCAATTATTTGCGTTTCCATTCACGTGTTGTTTGGGGGTTCAATAGGGAGGGTGTTTGTCTTCTTTGTCTTTTGAAATCAAAGCGTATGTTTAAAAGGGGTTTCGGGTTCTTTAACCTTGGGGTTCCGCATCAATGTTATATTCCATCAGTGGTATCAGAGCCTAAACATGCTTATTTTAGTGCTTTAGATGCATTAAATATTTATTCAAAAATCGTTTGTTTAAAAACATGCAATGCTGAAATTTTCTATTTTGAGTTTTTTGCATTGTTTTGGTGTAAAAACGATTTTAAATGATTAGATAGGTATTATAATTATTATTACATGTTAATATACTATCTTAAGATGTTCTTAGAGCTTTTCATGGTCGGATTTGATTATAAATACCTGATGGTGCATGTTAATCTTGAAACTAGGTGCTAGTTTGCATTATATGTGTTTATTTAACAACTAGCTTTCAAAATTAAATGTATAAACGTGTTTGGCATGTTTGTAAGTGATTTTTAAAGATTAATAACAGGTCTGGACATATTTTAAAATTGGTTTTAATTCTGGTCCATGAAAATTTAATTGATTAATTTTAAAATCACTTAAAACTATGACTAGTTTGTGTTTGTTGCATGTTTAATCAACATTGTTTGTTTTGTTTTGATCAAAATGGCAAAAACACATTTAGATCAGATCTGAACAGAACCTCAACTCAATGTTTATGACCTTATTTAAATTATTAAATGGCTCATAAAATCGTTTTAAGTGTTTGTACATTTTTGTGGCATTATATGAGCATTAAACAACTAGTTTCATTGTTGTTTGTTTGTTTTAGTATAAATGCCATGTATGATATATGTTCTTCATGATTTTATGTTTTAATTCATGTTAGAACATATTATATGTATTTTTAATGTTTATGGGCTGTATGATATAAAATTAAAAATGGCAAAATTGGAAATTATACTAGAGTTGATTTATGGCACAAATCTAACTAGTTAGTGTTTTGGGCTTTTAAGCGAACTTATTCAATAAGAGGATTTAGTCCATTGGGCTTCGGCCTAGGCCCATCATGGGGTCTTCTCTTAAAAGTTCAAGTACACAATTTTCATTAATGGGCTTGGCTAAATTAATTAAAATTGAATTTTATTTTATCCATGAATGTTATGTATATTTATTTGCTTGTTTTGTGTGATGAATGGATATGCATGGTGCATTCATGGGCCCTAGGTTTTTGTAATTAAATATAGTCTGCGAGCCATTATGTATTATTGTAAAAGTTTCATTTATTTCTTAGTATATAATTTATTTGAAGACTTTGTAAATCAAGACGAAGCCCACCGGAGTGGAGAAGCCCAACTCGAAGATTCTTATGTAATAGTATAGAATCTTATTTGTAGGTTTTTGGGCCCATGTTTGTCACGCTTTACTTTATGCAATTATATATATATGCATGCTATGAATGGATGACAAAGTGTATACTATGTAAGCCGTAATAAAATGAATCCCTAAAATACTAAGTCTCAAATTCCTAATTCGAAACATGTCAAGGCATCGATCATCGGTCTCGTAGAATAGGAGTCATAGATGCGCTCCATTATCTTTGTGAGGCATGGGTTGTGAATTTAGGTTGGACTTAACATGGAAAGGGATGCCCGGACCTAGGCAACTAATAAATGGGTTTGTGCTATAACATCTTAAGATGTTAGCCCATTTGATCCAAGAATGATATGAGCACGACCAAGCACGCCGACAACAAGAAAGATGAACTAGCATTTCCTTAAGGACCAACAATAAGAGCAAGGTCCAAGAAAATTAAAGAAGTCCTACAAGCATTCATGAAACCTTATGTGGAGAAGATGCAGGTTCAAGAAGAGAAAGAAGCTAAATTGGACTATGAAGACAAGTGTAGGCCGAATGATGCAATGGGCCTTCAAGCTACTTTATTTAGTTTCTATTCTTTATGTAACATTTAATTAAGTATATTTGGGCAGCCTAGAACCTAGGAAAATGAATTGGGCTTTATTAGAATAGGTTTGTTTTATTTTGGGCTTATTTTACTGTTTTGGGTAGTTTAAGTGGGTAGGCTAAAGTTGGGCTTATCTCTTCTAAAGAGTTGGGCCAAAATAACTATTTGAGGCTTAGAATATCTAAGGGGCCCGAATTTTACATGGGAGAATTGAATTTTAATAGGTTTGGGTCAGATTTAGGTTTAGGCCTACATTGGTAAACTTAGGGTCCTACATATTAGGAATGGATTTTCCTTAATAAATACTTATTATTTTGGGATATTATTAAGTAGAGTTTGAGGGAGAAATAATAGCTTGACCATATCTTTAAAGGGCTGGCCGAAATTCACTTTTAGCCAACATTAAGTCTACACCTAACAAGTTAAGTTACTTAGGTAGGAAAACTCCAACCATGTCTCGTACAGGATAATCATGCATATTTATCACCAGCTTTTAGGATTATTTTCAGATTATATTTATCTTTATTTCTTCATGTACTTAGTCCATATTATGGCCAAATACATGTAGATAAATGTTAGGAATTATCTTTGTTATTTATTTCATTATTTATCTCTTAGAGTTAGTGTTTGATTTGAATTCATCTAGGGAGAGGTGGCTGCCTAGCCTATATAAAGGGCTGAATTCTTCATTTGTAAGGGACTTGAATTTTGATTAATGAGAATTTTCTTTGGCTTGGCCAAATTTGTGAGAGTTAATTTATTATCAATTCTTGCTATTGCATGAAGAATTAGACTTAGGCTATTTGCATGATTAATGTATGCTTGATTCTTCTTCTTCTTGTTTTCTAAATCAATCTATCATAAGCGTTTCCAATCAATCTTGTTTGGGGGTTCTTAAGATTGGGGGTTTATTATCTTATTTATGTTCAATATTCATGGTATGTTGGCTTTCTAGTTTGGCATATAGTTCCGCATCAAAGAATCATGTACGAGACATGGTTGGAGTTTTCCTACCTAAGTAACTTAACTTGTTAGGTGTACAAGCTCAGCTTGACTAATAAGTTGTTGTGAAAAGTGGATCTTGGCCCACATTAAATCAGTAACGCGAATTATTTAAAGGGATATTAATTCGGTTTGTGGGATTATAAATAAGACCTCATTTAATCTTGCTAAGTTTTATTGTAGATTGAAAATGGCTTCTTCAAACAACAACTTTTCATTGTGATCAGTCCTGGAAAAGGACAAACTTAATGGCACCAATTTCATAGACTGGTCTCAAAACTTGAGAATCATTCTTAAGCAAGAGAAGAAGTCGTATGTTTTGGATGCACACTTGCCTGAAGAACCTGCTAGGAATGCTTTTGCGGTTCAAAAGGAAACTTTTGAGACCAAGAAGAGCGACTCCAATGATGTGACCTGTCTGATGCTGGCCACTATGGTGCCTGACTTGCAAAAGCAATTCATGTACCAAGAGGCTTATGCGATCATGGTGCACCTCAAGGAGATGTTCTAAGAGCAAGCTCGTCACGAGAGATTCGTGACAACAAAGGCCTTAATTTCTTCTAAGATGACTGAGGGTACTCCTGTTAGTACCCATGTACTCAAGATGAAAGGATATCTTGATACTCTTGAGAAGCTTGAGGTACAAGTCCCGAAGGAATTGGCCACTGACTTGATCTTGGGTTCATTGACTGGTGATTATAATCCATTTGTTATGAATTATAACATGCATGCAATGAACAAGACAGTCACCGAGCTTCATGGGATGCTTAAGAATGCTAAAGAGAGCATTCGAAAGACTAATCCCGTACTTATGGTCCAATGGGGCATTAAGAAGGGACCCATTAAGGAAAAGGGAAAGGAAAAACCCAAGTATGACCTGGCTCAGCTCAAGTCAAATGGGAGTGCACCTCAGGTCCAACCCAAGCCCAAGGCACAAAAGCTCAAGGAGAGCGAGAGCACATGCTTCCACTGCAACAAGATAGGGCATTAGAGGAAGAATTGCGCTCTCTTCAAGGAAGAACAAAAGAAGAATGGAGCCAAGGTGTCCAGTTTTGGTATTTTTGTTGTTGAAATTAACCTTTCTATTTCTACCACTTGGGTATTGGATACTGGTTGTGGTTCTCACATTTATTCAAATGTGTAGGGGCTAAGAAATAGGCGGTTACTTGGGAAGAATGAAGTGGACCTCCATGTGGGGAATGGAGCACGAGTTACTGCCATGAAGATAGGCGACTATCAACTCACTTTACCTTCCAGACTTTGTTTAGATTTGAAAATTTGTTATTATGTGCCTGCTATGAGCAGAAATATTATTTCAGTTTCTTGTTTGGATTTGGATGGATTTGATTTTGTTATTAATAATTGCAATGTTCATATTCGTCGCCAAGGCATTTCATATGGCAATGCCATGTTGCAAAATGGCTTTATATCATTGATCTACAAAACAAAGAGTCCATATACAACATTAATACAAAGAGGGTTAAATCAAACAAATTGAACCCTACTTACTTCTAGCATTGTCGTTTAGGGCATGTAAACGAAAAATGCATTTCAAGACTCCACAAATCTAGAGTGCTTGGGTCATTCGACTTGGAATCTTATGACACATGCGAGCCATGTTTGCATGGTAAAATGATAAAATGTCCATTTAACAAGAAAGGTGAGTGGACTAATGACTTATTGGAACTAATACCTATCGATGTATGTGGATCATTAAGTACACAAGCTAAAGGTGGTTTTAGCTACTTCGTGGCGTTCGTAGATGGCTTCAATAGATATGGCTACGTCTATCTAATGAAGTACAAGTCTGAAACTTTTGAGAAGTTCAAAGAGTTTAAGAACGAAGTAGAAAAACAACTTGGCAAAAGTATAAAAGCCATTCGATCAGATCGAGGTGGCGAATACTTAAGCCAAGAGTTTGACAGTCATCTGAAAGAGTGTGGTATTATTTTACAACTCACTCCTTCTGGAACACCACAATGGAATGGTGTATCCGAAAGGAGAAATCGAACTTTGTTGGACATGGTTCGATCAATGATGAGTCAAGCAAATCTTCCTGTCTCTTTTTGGGGTTATGCATTAGAAACTGCTGTGTTTCTACTAAATTGTACTCCAACTAAAGTAGTTGAGAAGACAACATATGAAGTATGGACTGGGGAAGAACCCAATATGTCATTTCTCAAAATTTAGGGTTGTGAATCACATGTTAAGAAATTAACATCTGATAAACTAGAGTCCAAATCCACTGTCTACTTGTTTATGGGTTATCCCAAGGAAACAAACGGATACTACTTTTACTCATAAGCCGAGAACAAAGTATTTGTTGCTCGCAAGGCAATTTTCTTGGAAAAAGAGTTCCTTCTTAAGAAAGACAGTGGGAGTAAAGTAGAACTTGGAGAAATTCAAGTGCCACAAACTCCTATAGAGGATGGGTTGGAAATAGGATCAAGTTGACAACCAGTTATGGAATAAGAACCCATTGCACAAAAACCTAGAAGGTCCGATAGGGTACGTCGGGAGATTGAGAGATATAGATTTCTAATCACCGACAGTAACACTATTGAGTTAGTAGACCGTGAGGATCCTACTACCTACCGAGAAGCTATTGAGAGTCCAGACTCGAAAAATTGGCTTGAAGCCATGAAATCCGAGATGCAATCAATGTACGATAACCAAGTTTGGAACTTGGTTGATCCACCGGAAGGTGCTAAGGTAATTGAATGCAAGTGGCTATTTAAACTCAAAGCTGATAAGACCTACAAAGGTAGACTAGTAGCAAAATGTTTTCGACAAACTCATGGTGTATACTATAATGAGACCTTTTCACCTGTAGTCATGCTTAAGTCCATTTGGATCTTGCTTTAGATAGCTGCATATCATGATTATGAGATATGGCAAATGGATGTCAAAACTGCTTTCCTCAATGGAAATTTACTTGAGGATGTATATATGACACAGCCTGAGGGTTTTGTCAATCCCAAGCATCCTAAGAAGGTTTGCAAGCTTCAAAAATCCATTTATGGATTAAAGCAAGCATCTGGAAGTTGGAATCTTCGTTTTGATAAGGCAGTCAAAGAATTTGACTTCGTCAAGAATGAAGATTTCTTGTGTGTATAAAAAGGTTAGTGGGAGCATAATAGTATTTTTGGTCCTATATGTGGATGACATCCTTCTCATTAGGAATGACATTCCAACATTGCAAAAGGTTAAGCAATGGTTGGGGAAGTGTTTCTCAATGAAAGACTTAGGTTAAGTCGAGACAATGTATTTGAATCTATAGAGATAGATCGAATCAGCTTTTGGGACTAAGTCAAGAAAAGTACATAGATAAAGTACTAAAACATTTTAGCATGGGATACTCAAAGAAAGGGTACATACCTTTGGCTTTGGGAGTTCCTTTAACTAAAGAACAATGCCCTAAAACCAAAGAGGAAAGGGACAACATGAGTAGAATCCCATATGTATCTGCTATTGGATCTATCATGTATGCTATGTTATGTACTAGGTTGGATGTTACTTATGCACTGAGTATAACCAGTAGGTTTCAGCAAAACCCTGGTGAGAAGCACTGGTCTGCTATGAAGGGGATTCTAAAGTACCTGCGAAGGACTAAGGATCACTTCTTGGTGTATGGTGGTCAAGAAGAGCTTGTCATACAAGGTTATGCCGATATTGCTTTTCAAACCAGCACTCAGGACTCAAGATCACAATCTGGTTTTGTTTTTGTTTTGAAAGGTGGTGTTGTTAGCTGGAGAAGCTCGCAGCAAGAGACCGTTGTCGACTCAACTATATAATCTGAGTATATTGCAGTGAATGAGGCTGCAAAGGAAGCTGTTTGGATTAGAAATTTCATTTCTGGATTAGGAGTGGTCCCAAACATCCTAGATCCATTAGAAATTTTTTTGTGACAATAATGGGGCCATCGCATAGGCTAAGGAGCCCCGGTCACACCAGAAATCCAAACACATACTTAGAGGTACCACCTGATCAGAGAGATCATTGATCGTAGGGACGTCAAGATTAGCAAGTGAAAATAATGTAGCTGATCTTTTGACGAAACAGTTGCATCCAAATCTGCACGAAGCTCATTTGAGAGCGTTCGATCTTAGGGCTATGCCCCAATGCATTGTTATAAAACACTTAAGTTAATAAATGAGGCATTTGTTTTATCTATTGTATTCCTGTGCATATCAATTGATAGAACTATCCAAGAATGTTGTTTCAATTTATCATGTGTGAGGCACATGGTTGTAAGACCTTGAAATAAATGAGACTTCATTCTAAATATCCCTAGTCAGTCATTGTTATGGGAATAACAAATGAATTAAGACTAGTATACTATTTCTGATAATTTGAGTTCTGTCTTACGGATCATAAGGATCGGAGTGTCAATCAGAGATCCTAGATACATGTTTAGAACATGGTATCTCTTTAATTAATTATTCTCTTATTCATTTCTCTTCTCCCATAATAATGTCAAATATTATTATCCTTGTCATTTTACCATTTTATCCTTTACTCTATATGTGTGTGTGACCTATTGGATTTCTGTCCATATTGGCAGTATAATATGTAATTATGAGTTCTATTCAAAACTCATATGATTTAAACTTCTTTAAATCATTTTATCAATCCTTTATTGATATTTATGATACACTATTATACAAATCATTAGCGGCCTCTAGCTAGGCATCATGACTATCCAAATGTCAGAAAAGTCAAGTGGTTTGACTATACCCTTCCAAAAAAACAGTTACCATGCAATTACTCCTTTCACCACTCTTATCTCAATTAGATTCTGAGTATGAATTTATGTCAACTCATATAAATATAATTATATATGTTCTATTAATTTAACCATTTTTCCCAAAATACCCTTTATAGATCCCTATCCATCTTGGCATATTGCTCTGGCCAGAGATTCTCTGAACAAGGCAATTATAGAATCATGTGAGATTAGTTTCCTTAATAAATCTGGGATGGTGAATCCTTTATTGATTACTCAACTATCTTCAAGTAGTTCATGATATACCCAACCTCCTAACTATGTTCACCCTAGTTGCAAGTAATCAGTTATGGAGTCAAAGTATATCACTTATACTTAAGATAACCTTGGTGATCTCAAGTCTATGGATACTTGCACAACCACTATGAAGAGATTCCTCATCGACATAGATTTAACATCCATGTGAGGATTCTTTTTGCGGGTCTTCAATGAACTTGTTCTTCTAACAAGCATCCACATGTTAGCTTTGATCATCTTCTAGAATCATAGTTATAAGAACCACTGCTTGAACTATTTAAGAAGCATAACATGTGCTAGTCTGTCCGAATCAACAATGTCCTATCTTGTTAATTTTATGACTAGGGATCTTTAGATATTATCACATTTGCATGCAATAGACATCTTATATCATGAACACTTTCATGATTGCCTTTACACTGTGTTTATAATATCTAGGACTTCATTTATTAATTTAAGATATACAAACTCATGTATTTAAACATAGCATTAATAAATGAATGATGCCTTTTATTAAGAATATGAATTCATACATATGAAATACATCCCTTTTACATGGGCTCTAGGGAATACTCTCTAACAACTACCATCCTGGTAGGGCAAAATGGTTGTTGATGCACTTAGTTGAAAATACTTAACGTCATTACGAGCTATAAAGGTAAAGTTGAATGTAGCATAAGATGGAGCACTTATAGCTGAAATGCAATTAAAACCGAATTGGCTCCAGTAAGTAAAGGCAGCTTAGAGGTAGAATGACATGTTAGCCTCTATTATTTCTCATCCTCAAATATAAGCAGGAAAAGGCATTGAATTTTCCATTGACCATGATGATTGCCTTTGTTATAAAGGCAGAGTATGTATACCAAATGATGCATAATTAAAGAAAAATATTTTGACTGAAGCTCACAGTAGCCACTACACCATGCATTCGGGTAGCAACAAAATGTATCAAAAATTGAAGACAACCTATTAGTGGCTAGGAATAAAGAGGGAAATAGCAGACTTTGTGACTAAATGCTTGATATGCCAACAAGTAAAAGCTGAGCACCAAGTTTTATCAGGGTTATTGCATCCCATTACCATACCCAAATGGAAATGGGAGCGGATCACTATGGATTTTATGTTGGGGTTGCCGCTTATCAGGGAGCAAAATGATTCAATTTGGGTGATAGTAGATAGAATGACTAAGTCTATCCACTTTCTTTTAGTGAGGATGAATTTCTCCTTAGCAAAGTTTTTAGAGATATATGTAAATGAGATTGTGAGATTGCATGGTGTGCCTATCCCTATCATTTCAGATAGAGATCCAAGGTTTACTTTTAGATTTTGGCAGAAGCTTTAGAAAGCATTAGGAACCTGCCTGGATTATAACACAGCTTTCCATCCACAGATAGATGGCCAATCTAAGCGGGTGATACAGATATTAGAAGATATGTTATGGTGTTATATACTAGAATTTGGTGGCAATTGGGAGAGATACCTTTATTGGCATAATTAGCTTACAATAGCAGTTATCAATCTAGTATTAAAATGGCATCATATAAAGCATTTACGAAAGAAAATATAGAACATCTTTATGTTGGATTGAGTTGAGCAAGAGCAAGCTAGTGGGACTTGATTTGATCAAAGAAACAGAAAAAAAAGGTGAAGCTGATCAAAGATAATTTGAAAGTAGCAACGGACCGATAGAAATCATATGAAGATTTGAAAAGAAAGGACATAGAATTCAATATGGGAGACAAGGTATTTTTGAAAGTTTCACCTTGGCAAAAAGGGCAAGCTCAATCCCAGATTTATTGGGCCCTATGAAGTGATACAACATATGGGACCAGTGGCTTACAAGTTGAAGTTACCCTCAGAATTGGAAAGAATCCACGATTTATTCCATATTTCTATGTTACGAAGATACTATTCAGATCCTTCCCACATCATTACACTAGAGGAGATCCAGTTGAGGCCTGATTTATCCTATGATGAAGAACTGATAAAAATTTTGGCATGAAAAACCAGGCAACTACAAAAAAATCAGATCCCATTGATCAAAGTGTTGTGGACATGCCACAATGTAGAAGAAGCTACTTAGGAGCCTGAAGAGACCATGAAATAGCAAAATTCGCACTTGTTCAATCCTGGTAAATTTTGATGATGAAATTTTAATTACTGGGGGGAGTATTGTAATACCCCCAAATTTGCATTTGTCATGCATAGAATGAAATAAAGCATAAATAATTATCTTAGGATAATCGGAGTTGAATAAGATAGAAAAATCGAAAAAAGTATAAAGGTTAAATGTGTCCGAACCAGGGTAATCAGAGGATGGGTGATCCAATAGAAAGTTTACCCTAAGAGTATTTTATGAAATTAAGTGTTAAACGGAGTCTAATGATACAATTTGAGTAGAAAACGAGCTTAGGTTGACCCTTAAACAAGATAGAGAAGTTTTTACTTAGTACCGTAAAAACGGTTTGGCCGAAAGTTTGAACTCCGAATTAGTGTATTGACCTTCAAAAATTATTTTGATTGCATAAATATATTGGTTATAACCTAATTGACCTATTAAAAGAGAAAAATAAGTGTTCTGGCAATTTTAAAATTTCAGGTTGGCTGCAAAGGCCATCGAAGCTAGAAGTATACCGAAATGATACGAAAATTGGCTGAAATTTTAACCAATTATTATTGAACATACTATAACATATGGGATGAAATTTAAGGGAATTCTGATATTAGGAATGAAAATTCAATATTCAAGATGCAAAATCGAGATCGAGCTAATTAAGGAGCCTAATTCAGAAATTTTAAGTATATGAGGATATGAAAGTCATTAATAGAAAGTTATAATCATGTATAAGTAAACCTAAAATAAATGGGTGTGTAGAGATTGAGGATTTGGTGACATGTGGCTTAATTTAAAGCCATTAGATTCAATAATTAGAGAACTAATCTTGGTCATTCTTTTTACCCACTAAAAGATAAGTGGAAGGGTGTAGAAAAATCTATAAACCTCTCAAAAATTTAGATTTTTTCCTTGTTTCTTCACCCAAATCTGAACCTAGGTTTGGCGAAAGTTTGAACTCCGAATTAGTGTATTGACCTTCAAAAATTATTTTGATTGTATAAATATATTGGTTATAACCTAATTGACCTATTAAAAGAGAAAAATAAGTGTTCTGGCAATTTTAAAATTTCAGGTTGGCTGCACAGGCCATCGAAGCTAGAAGTATACCAAAATGATATGAAAATTGGCTGAAATTTTAACCAATTATTATTGAACATACTATAACATATGGGATGAAATTTAAGGGAATTCTGATATTAGGAATGAAAATTCAATATTCAAGATGCAAAATCAAGATCGAGCTAATTAAGGAGCCTAATTCAGAAATTTTAAGTATATGAGGATATGAAAGTCATTAATAGAAAGTTATAATCATGTATAAGTAAACCTAAAATAAATGGGTGTGTAGAGATTGAGGATTTGGTGACATGTGGCTTAATTTAAAGCCATTAGATTCAATAATTAGAGAACTAATCTTGGTCATTCTTTTTACCCACTAAAAGATAAGTGGAAGGGTGTAGAAAAATCTATAAACCTCTCAAAAATTTAGATTTTTTCCTTGTTTCTTCACCCAAATCTGAACCTAGGTTTGGCGAAAGTTTGAACTCCGAATTAGTGTATTGACCTTCAAAAATTATTTTGATTGTATAAATATATTGGTTATAACCTAATTGACCTATTAAAAGAGAAAAATAAGTGTTCTGGCAATTTTAAAATTTCAGGTTGGCTGCACAGGCCATCGAAGCTAGAAGTATACCAAAATGATATGAAAATTGGCTGAAATTTTAACCAATTATTATTGAACATACTATAACATATGGGATGAAATTTAAGGGAATTCTGATATTAGGAATGAAAATTCAATATTCAAGATGCAAAATCAAGATCGAGCTAATTAAGGAGCCTAATTCAGAAATTTTAAGTATATGAGGATATGAAAGTCATTAATAGAAAGTTATAATCATGTATAAGTAAACCTAAAATAAATGGGTGTGTAGAGATTGAGGATTTGGTGACATGTGGCTTAATTTAAAGCCATTAGATTCAATAATTAGAGAACTAATCTTGGTCATTCTTTTTACCCACTAAAAGATAAGTGGAAGGGTGTAGAAAAATCTATAAACCTCTCAAAAATTTAGATTTTTTCCTTGTTTCTTCACCCAAATCTGAACCTAGGTTTGGCGAAAGTTTGAACTCCGAATTAGTGTATTGACCTTCAAAAATTATTTTGATTGTATAAATATATTGGTTATAACCTAATTGACCTATTAAAAGAGAAAAATAAGTGTTCTGGCAATTTTAAAATTTCAGGTTGGCTGCACAGGCCATCGAAGCTAGAAGTATACCAAAATGATATGAAAATTGGCTGAAATTTTAACCAATTATTATTGAACATACTATAACATATGGGATGAAATTTAAGGGAATTCTGATATTAGGAATGAAAATTCAATATTCAAGATGCAAAATCAAGATCGAGCTAATTAAGGAGCCTAATTCAGAAATTTTAAGTATATGAGGATATGAAAGTCATTAATAGAAAGTTATAATCATGTATAAGTAAACCTAAAATAAATGGGTGTGTAGAGATTGAGGATTTGGTGACATGTGGCTTAATTTAAAGCCATTAGATTCAATAATTAGAGAACTAATCTTGGTCATTCTTTTTACCCACTAAAAGATAAGTGGAAGGGTGTAGAAAAATCTATAAACCTCTCAAAAATTTAGATTTTTTCCTTGTTTCTTCACCCAAATCTGAACCTAGCATTGGTTTCCCTCTCCTCCATTTTTGCTTCATACAAGTTTTCTCTCTCCAAATCCAAAGCTCAAATTTTGTACTTAGACACTTAATGAGCTCCTATTTAACCTAGAAAGAGATTTGCATCAAGAAGAAGTTAAGAAATCTAGGGATTAAGAAAGGAAAAAAGAGGAAGGGAAAGGCAAGGAGGGAAAAGGAAAAGAGAAGGAAGAATATGTGTGAATCAAGCCAAATTGAGGTTAGTGGATGTAATTTACATTTAATTTTCATGCTTTGAGTTGAATTTTTTATAAAATCTACATTATGTAATTATACTAAATTGCATGTAATAGTGAAATAAATTAAGATAACATGATATAATGCTAAATTTAGTCATTAGAAAATTAAATTAGTGAAAAAGTTAAATAAAAAGGAAAGGAAACTCAAGTGGCTGAATTGGGTACCTTAGAGTACCTTGGCATATTTTGACATTCAATTGAGTATTACATGGTAATTAGACAAGTTAAGACATAAGAAAGGTAAGAACGTTGATTAAAATGAAAGATGAGGTATATTCTTAATTTTGTAATAGTTATATAATCGTGGAACTTATTGAAACTAGAGAATTTTTATGTGGATATAATATATTTCATTATATTATGACTTGTAATGGATAGACAACTGCATATAGCATGAAATTGGAGAAAGAAATAATTGGTAAGTATGACTTTACTTATTGGCCGAATGATTTGTATATGTGGAATGGTATGATTGACTTGAATTCTCTTGTAAATAATCACATGTGTGAGGAATTAATGATTAAGAACCTGGTATAAACGCAATTAAAAGCATAATATAGTTAATATAATGTGATGAGAATAAATAATGGAATAAAAATGTAAAGGGATATATAATTTGATAATGCTCTTAGTATTCAATGGGTGATCCAGAACTTTAAAATAGTATGCACTACAAAAAAAAATGTCGTCATGGGGAGGATATTTTATATTTTTTTGAGATGAATTAGCAACATAATGAATAAATAGTCGCTAATTATTGGCAGAAAGTATACATGCCATGTTTTGCAACAAAATTAGCGACAAATATTTCCGTCGCTAAATTTTACAATTTTTTATTCATGAAATTATTTCCAGAAAAATTAGCGACGAACATGTTAGTTGCTAATTTTTTAGGGAAATTATAGCGCCTTTTTTGCAGCGGTTTAGCGACAGAAATTAGTCTGTCGCTAATAGTAATTTTTATAGTAAAACAATTAGCGATGGATATTATTAGTCGCTAATCCGTTGCAAATAAATTAAAAATATTTTTTTAATTTCACTCACATGATTTATGTATAGTTTCAAGTAATTTTAATATAAACCATATGAAATCAATATTTTATTTTGTAACTGAAAATTATAAATTATTTTATAAGTTGATAATAATTTTTTATCAATTATACCAAAATCTAAATTTATTTATTTAGAAAATTTACATTTTTAATAATAATAATAAGCTAATTATTATGATTATTATATATTTACTTGTTCAAGATTAATAAAAATAAATATTTATAAAATAGTAATATAAAATTTATTATTTCATTTAAAATAATAATAAAAAAATTTGTAATTTATTTTTATTTTATAAAATTTAAATCAAATATTAAATTATTAGGAATTCTATTGATTTCTTTATCAATTATCCCCAAATATAAACTTATTTATTTAAAAAATTTATATTTTTAGTAATAATGATAAAGTAATTGTTATAATTGTTATAACTATTATGAAAAATAATAAATATAAATATTTATATAATAATAATATAAAATTTATTATTTCATTTAAAATGATTATGAAAAATTTATAATTTATTTTTATTTTGTTAAAATTTTGAGCAAATTTTAAATTATTAAAAATTTTAGTTATATATATTTACAAAATTATCCTTGGAATATAAGGATAAAATGATGAAATTTGGTAGGGGTATTTTAGTAATTTCAAAAATTTACCCTACATATAAAAATAACATTTTCTCTCCCCCTCACCTCTCTCTACCGTTTCAATTGAAAATAGCTATTTTCAATAGCAAGATAAAAAATAAGAACTAGTGAAATTGACCTTTTTCTTCACATAGTAGAAAAATAAGAACTAGTGAAATTGAAATTTTTCTTCACATAGTGAAATTGACCTTTTTCTTCACATATCTTAATAAATTATGTATTCATTATGTGTGATCACATAATTATCTATAATCAAATGAAAATTAGCATCCAAATAAATAGAATTGGTTATTCATTAAATTTTAATTTATTTTAAAAAATAAATAAATATGAACTTATCATAATACTAAAAAAGTATTAGTTATCTTAATGGAAATAAGAAATAAAATTTGAAATTGGGGAGTTTGATCTGTAACGCCTCAAAATTTGAGTCATCCAACAAATACTTTTTAATATGTGAGCAATATTTCTGATACCGATTCACGAGGATCAATTTATTCAGGATCCTATACGAGCAAGTATAATTTGAAGGTTGATATATATATATATATATATATATATATATATATATATATATATATAATTTGAAGGTTGATATATTTATCAACAAATTAAATTTTAGAACATTACATTAATTATAATAAAGTTAATTATATATAACTATAATTAAAAATTAATTAATTAATTATATACAAGTATATAATTTTATAATTATAATAATGCATACATATTATATCTATTGATGCAAATAAAAATTCAATATAAATTTATCTATGAAATTATCCTCCATTTAATAAAATATTGTACATATGAAAGTAGGGGTATTTTTTACTTTTAAAAAATAAATATAATTATCAACAAATTAGCCAATTTAGATTGAGTTTAACCAATTAAAAAATTTATTTTTTTATATATACTTAGTTGTATAAAAAAATAAATATAATAACAAATAAGAGAAAGAATAAAATATAATATATTACATATAATAAATTCTAACATAAAATATGTAACGCCATGAGTCGAGTTACCTGAGTAATAGTCAATTAAACCCAACTTTAGTCTAGACTCAAAAATAAAATAGAGAAAAATAAATAAATTTAATAGAGATGAAGTGAAACAGTGTAAATTAAATTGGGATTTAATTGTGAATAAAAAAATAATAATAATAAATAAATTTGAGGGCTAGATTGAAATTTTCAACCTCCACACACAAAACTACGTCATTTTGGGGTAGGGTTTAATTGGGTTGCCCTATATTTGTTTTAGGAGGATCGGATTTAATTTTGAACCTTCACATCCAAAACTCTGGTTACGACAATCCTGCCATGTAACGTCCCGAAATATCGAGGTTGTTAATTGAACCGAAAAATGGAGACTTATACGGGTGATGGGAAAAATAAATAAATAATATATATATAAATTATAGGCTTTTGAATTTATAATTAGTGTTAAATACACTTTAGTAACAAAAAAATGTTAATATAAATAGGTGTGTGTGAGAAGAGAAAATAATAATCATAAAAATAATAATGTTAATTTACAAGGAGTCCTATAATTTTCTAGAAGGAAGGAATATAGTCACAAATGTACAAAAACAAAAAAAAAAAAAGGAAAAAGAAAAGAGAGAGGAGATCGGGATTAGGGGAAGAAGGTGGCTGGCCAATGACGACGACCACCGACGATCTTCTTGCCGCCGTCCCTTCCTCGCTGTCCCTTTCTTTGATTATCAGTCCATCATCAACACCACCTACTTCCTCTCCGTTTTATCTCCCCTCCGAACCCCTCTTTGTTCTTTTTTCGATGACCGGTGACGGCCTATTGCATCACTACCTACACGATCGAGTTCCTATCGATTAGGGGAGTCCAGCATCACCTTCTTCGGGTCGTCATTCACCAGAACTAAGTAGATCAGCGATCATTGTAGCCGCGATTTTTGGTGCAGATCTAGGCCGTCACTGGACACCTCCCAACATCGGCTACCTTTAGATGTGGTCGGTTCACGTCGGCGAAGCTCCGGTGAGCTTTGTTACGGACTGAAACAAGAAAAAGAATTATGTTAGTTAAATAATTTTTTTTTGTCTGAATATCTCATGATGTTTGTTTGCTTTATTGCAGTATATAATTTCTCTTTGTGGGTTCTGTAAAACCCTACTGTTGCTGCAATTGTTCCTCAGTGATTTTGGTTCCTTCTGCTTTAATAATCTATGTTTTTCTGATGCTTTATTCCTTTGCTCGCTAGAGGTTCTTTTTAATGATTACGGGATTAATGAAAAAAGATTGTATTTTAGTTTTCTATTGGTTATTTGCAAACTCTAAAGATCAAGAAAAATTCAGTGAATAAATTATTCGATATATTCTTTTAATCTGATTATGCTTAGCTGGCCTTCATTATGTATAATGTTGTTTGACCTGATCTAATTTTAGCCAGGAGATTGATAGTTTTTAGTTTTTAATGAATTGCACCTAGATGTGTTCTGCCATTTTGACTGCTTAGATTTGGTCTATTGGTTTAGGTACACTACTTTTGTGGGATTTAAACTATTAAACTTCAGGTTGTGGGGGGAATGGTTCATTGGGTTACTTCTATAATATTTGCATGATCTAGGGAGTTGGCCATGAGCCACTGCAAATGGCTTGAATTTTGTTTTATAAATATAATAAGTGTAGATACCAAGGCAACATTATTTAATCCTAAAAGTCAATGAATGATGCCATTGCTTAACCACATTTTTCGTTATATTTTTTGCAAGTTACTCGTAAAAAAGTCAGCTGAATGAGAGGGTTTTTGGTATTTGCTTCACCTGTACTGCTAACAAAGAACCATGTGTCGTTGCCTTCTAATTCAAGAACCAAAAATAATGTCCATCTGTATTTAGAGGAAAATGCATCTTGTTCAATTTCTCTTTAGATTTTCCCTTTTGAATGGCACACTGAATGCTTCTTTTGATTTGACATGTTATTGGGGCAGTTTGTAAGGAGGATTGGATCTCATAATTACCGTTTCCATGGCCAGGGATCAGGTTGGTATCTTGGATTTTCGTTGTTCCGGCTTCATCATTGCACAGTTATCTGCATTTTCATTCATACTGTTGCTGCAATTGTTCCTCTATTGATTTTGGTTCCTTCTGCATAGGGTTCATGCGTATTGGGTCCTTGAAGTTCTTCTTATTTTGATTGCGCTTACTTTTGGTAGCTTTTTTAACTGTCGCACTAGTTAATCTGCCTCTACTTTGGAATTTGCAATTTCATTCTGAGGGTTCTTTGAGATTTTTTTTTATTGTTAACTGCAATTTGCAATTTAGAAGTTACTGATGAAGAGAGTTAGTAATTGCACATTAACAGTTACTGATGAAGGTTTGCAACATGTATCTCAAGAGATGGAGGCTAAGTTTGCTCTTCCTTTTGCTCCAGATAGGTTATTGCTACCCCTTCTCTTGTTTATGATTATCTTATGATTGACCCTTATGTTGGGTATAAATGTTTGGCTATGAGAATAAGCGCTTTTCAGTTGAGAATAGAAAAATGCTGGAAATTTGCATCTGAGAATATAAAATGTTGAAATTGCCTAAATATAATAATCATATTACTTGATTTGAACTTCTCCATATTTTCGTAGAATATAAAAGAAATTATAATTGGAACATTATATAAGGTGACTGATATAATATAATTGTATATTTAATTGACTGGTTAGAGACCATTTGAATTGCTCAGGAGACTGAATTTAGGAAGCTCGAACGAAGTCTCATTGAAATTTCTGCCGTGATGACATAATCTGTTGTTTTTTTGTTGTAACACGTAGCCAATTCTTTTTTTCATATGAATGGCTTATAGGCAAGCATGTAACTGTCATTCATATCGAATAATAAAGGTCAGATGCTGTAATATTTCTGTAGAAATTACGCAATAAATGAACAAAATTTTACTTGGTGGCTGAGTTTTCAATTGTCCTTTACTGCTAGAAATCAGCTCAGGATTTTGATATGCTCAAATAGGGAATAAAAATGATATCATTTTGAATTAATTTTATTTATGATTATTCAACTTTTATTCTAATAATATTGTGGTCAATATATAATAATAGATTAATTCAAGCATAATTTTATAATACTAAAAGTTAAAATTTTACTTGGTGGCTCAATTTTCTGATGTCAAGAATATGTGATTCATTTTTATTTCATTTTTTTGAGACTTCTGATTTCATTTGACACTTGAGAACAGTAATTAAAAGTTTTGGAAAATGATGGTGAGATTGGTTGTCTTAAATGGTAGAAGTGATAGTCTAAAATAGGTTATGTCTGGTCCTATTTCCTTTTGTTCTCTTTATAAGGGCTGCCTTGACTCACAGCAATGGAATCCAATGCTTATTTAACTAATTATTTAGATAAAGCACCTAATAATTTAATATGCCATCTTTCATATTTGTGGACCAACTGTTTTCTGTAACTTTTCAGTGCTGGAGTTTTGCTAGTTTCAGATGTATTATATTTCGTTTAATTCCTGCATTACTTGATAGTAGCAGCTTCAATAACTTTGCAGTGCAAGTTTAATATATATAGTTATTGTTAAGATATAAATTATTCACTTCCTTCATACTCTATCACTGTTACTTCAATACTTCTTACAGAATTCAGTAGAGATTTTACAGTTTAGATCCTACCTACATTCTTACTTTCACAGTTTTTGTCTTTTTAAACCAATTTGCGCAAGTGAACATGAAAGCAAGAACTATATATATATATATATATATATATCTGCTGTTCTTGAATGTGATAGAACATATTTCTCTTTAAGCCCTTGCATTTATTCCTTCTATTACTATTTGTTGAAAGTGATAGTTCATTTCACTTCTAAGCCCTTTTATATTTTTCTTTCCCTCCATTGTTCTTTGTGTTTACATGCTGATAAAATTAAGCAGCTATAGAATTGCTTCCAGCATCTACATTACTCTTGAGCTTGGTCGAAAAGAAGCATTTATTGTGGGTGATGATGTTGATGTGGCTCATGTATGAATTCCAACTTTATTTATATTATCACTTAATTATCTCTTGGCTGCAATTGCCATATGCTATACTTATTTTCTCACTAGCCTTTTTTTCAGATATATCCACTACCATAATCATTCAGCTTGATCCTGAAGTTGATTTTCTAATTGCCAACCAAGGTGTGCGAGACCCATTTCGACTTGATTGGGCTGAGGTAATTAACTTTTGCGAATTCAATTTCAACTTGATTGGGCTAAGGTATAAGATAACTGGGTTGAGTGAGAAACCATGCAAAGAGCAAGTATTCTACTCATCTGCCATTCATTAATTTTGGAAGTCCAAAGCGACCTACTTATATTCCTATTGAGGTCAGTTATCAAAGTAATTTGTCTTTGAATGCTAAGCGGTGCCGAGTATTATTGCTATCAATACACTGCTGTTTGTTTGGTTAGGTTCCTTTGATTGATTGATTTTTGTGATTGTTCTGAAGAATTTTTGAAAATAGGGGGCAAGTAATGTTTGGTCAGGAGAATTCACAAGAAAAAGCTATCCTGGATGTAAATCTTGCAGCTACAAAACAAGTACGTGGGTCATTGAGTTTAGTATAACTTTATACAAACGGGATATTGTTGGTATCATGGGTGATTTCTGATTTCTCCCTTTGATTTAGTTGCACCAGAAATACCACTTGAATTTTTTCTTGTTACATCCAGAATTTAAATGGAAGTGCCAAATTCTAGTGATGTTTTTGTTGTTTGCTTCCATTCTCTTCAATTGATTTTAGGTTTGTTAGCTAGTGCAGTTATTGCAATGGTTGCAAACTACAGTTTCTCAACACTGGCCATCTTTTCTATTGATCAATTACTGATATGAATTGATTGTGCCGAATTTTATTTCTTTTTGATAGATTGGGGTTCATTTTGCAAGTAGGGTCTTCTTTGGGCCTCAGGTGCCCAGGCAATCTTCTAGAAAAGAGACTTTGATCCCATTTGAAATGAATCAGACACCATCAATGAGACTGTCCTTCAACCTTTTCTCTTATATACAACATATTTTTGGTATAAACCATCTGATATTCGATGCCCACCAGTCCGACTAATTTGGATCTGCATTGAGCAGGCCCACAAAGAGGGGGCAAAGCACTTCTTAGTATTTAAAGGTGCTTAATATTCAAGTCTTGAAACCTTTGATTAAAAGAGAAGGGATCCGTACAATCCCATTTCAACCTGGGGGGTATATAAAGCTTATTTTTAATATTACAATATTTGATTGCTAATTTTTTTTAATGATAGTATTTGGTCCAGCAAATCCGAAGTTGACAATGATGTATGATAAATGAATTTAATAAATATAATTTGTGCATGCTCATACAAAACAAGTATTCATACATTTGCTGAGCATTAGTTTTGGCATATGCCGATTATACTTTGTTATGGGAGCATGCATGACATAGCAATTGATCTTTGACACTTAGAAAATGAGGCTTTTATCTAGCTTTTCTTATGGTGGGAGTTATAGTGGAATATCAAGGTCTTGATTTGCTTTTAATACATGATTTTATAGATAAAAGAAAGTAATGGCCATTTACTTGAAAGAGCAAGATATTTAAGTCTACACGTTTTTATGGGAACTGGGAATTATGAGGGATTGAAAATAAGGCGGAATTTGGGTGCTGAAAATGCAGTTTCCTCACTTGGGGATTCAACAACCAGCTGCTGATCAACCTAATACTACTACTGATGGATCTGGACATGATGATGTTAGCCCTTCAATTGCACAAGATGATCATCCACATAATGATTCTCCATCTGCTTATGGTGGTGGTTCTGCTTCCTAGTGATATTAGCAGCACTATATGTTTGATCATTATTTTATTTATATGATACTGTCGACGCTAATTAATACGATAATATTATTATTTTATTGTTTCATGAGAGATTGTTTGAGGATAATATTAGGTAATTTTCTATATATATATATGTATTTTGGAACATATTTTTATTTGGAATAAATATATATTTATATGTGTGAGATCATTGTTATTTACAGAATTAAAATAAATAAATAGCGATTATTGTCTACAGGATTAAAATTTTAAAATACAGCAAAAAAAATCAATTATGCAATAATTTAGCGACGGATTTGCGATAGATTTAATCTGTAATAGATATAATTTACGAAATAATTAGCGACAATATTAGCGACTAATATTTCGTCGCTAAATTTTACATTAATTTTTTAATTAGCAACGGAAAATATAGTCGCTAAATATTATTATTATAATTCAGCGACTAATTAGAAATATAAATTAGCGATGGAAAAAAAATTAGCGACTGATTTTGAATTTCGTCGCTAATATATTCGAGACTAGCGTCGCCAATTTAAATTAGCGACGAAATTCTGCTAATTAGCGACGGAATTTTTCGTCACTAATTAGCAATTTTTTTTTGTAGTAATGGCTAGCCATAGGATTATATAGACCGCGGAAGATCATGAGTATATGGATATTTGTACTACCACCATATATGATTATGATGCATTGTAACAGTATAGCAGGCTCATTAAATGGCATTACTAGAGATGATCTCATACCTTGGCTATATGCTCACTCCAGTATATTGGATATCCGTCCCACTTATCCGGTTCGTGATTTTTCATTTGTGACAACTGAGGGCAAAATTGTAATTTTTATATGTAAACAGAGATAAAAAAAGGTAATTATGATAGTAAATACGTTATAAATGTCAATAAGTAATAAAAAAAGATGAAAATGAGATTGATAAGTCAAATAGGGGTAAAACGAAAATTATGTGATAAACTTAGGATAAAATGGTAATTTAAAATTAAAAGGGTGAATAACGTGGTTAAAATAGCTAAACGGAGCTAAAAGGGTAAAATCATAATTAACATGAAATTCAAGGATTAAACCATAATTTTCCACCTTTAGAAAAATTTTAAAGGATTAAAATATAATTTATGCATTTAAATTAAATTAGAAATAAAAAATCAACCGAGTCAAAATTGAGAAAAAGTCAAACTTTAAGGACTATTAATTACCTTAATAGTCATTTTTCTCACTTAATCTTATTTATTTACACAATTATATAAAACCACTCGAGTTCGAAGACTTCCAAAAATTAAGAGCAAGACTTTGGATGGAGGAGAAAAGTTCAAATTAAGGAAGAGTGTTATAAATATAATTTGAATTTCAAAGTTTCTAGAGTTTTCATTAAAATTCTCTCTTCATTTTTAAAATTGCAATACATGGCTAGAATTTGTTTCTAGAGTAACATTGTGATTAGATAATGACTAGGGCGCTAATTTTTTTTTTTGAGCATTTAATATGTTACCTTGTGTATAAAGTAATTGGGCATTTAAGTAGTTATGGAGTAACCCTAATCTCTCTATAAATATCTCATGGTACTAAGCATTTTATGCAAGCAAAAAAAAAAATTTTTGAGCCTACACGCTTTCCTCTCTAATTCTCTCTTCCACCATCTAACATTATTTTTCTTATTTGATATCATGCTTTTATAAAACCACGAATTATTTGATATCCTGCTTTTATAAATGCATGAAAAATTCATATGAAATAAAGAAAATGGGAAAAAATTAGGATGAAAATCATAAATACAAAAAAAGTCCAAATCGTATTTAAACTGAGCTGTGCAATGGTCAGTTTGGTTCAATAACCGAACCGAAATAATCGAAAATCGAACTTTTAAGATTTTAATCAATCGAACCGAATTTATAGAATAACTGAATTCAAATAGAACCAAAATTTTCGGCCGGTTTAATTAACCCAAAAATCGGAAATTAAAACTATTTAAAAAAAATTGTCTAAAAATTATATAAAATTATAAATCATAATATACTAAAGTAAAAACATATATGTTGTACAAAATAAAAGTTCAAATTTAAGATACAATCTCAAAATATATAATAAATAATATAACAAAACCGTTAAATAAATTTTTTCATTTAATCGTCAAAATTATAAATTATCATATGAAAAATAGATATTAATAATTGATAAATGTAGTCATATAATTTACAATTCAAAATACGATAATTTACATGTAAAAAATAATTATTCAATTAAAAGATTCAAAAAATTATATAATTATATAGAGTTTTGGTTCAGTTCAATTTTTATACGATTTTTTTCTTCAAAAATCAAACCGAACCGAAATAGAATATTTCTAAAATTCAAAATCGAAACCAAATCAAAAAATCAATCAGTTTAATTTAATTTTTCGATTTTAACCGAAATTTGCTCACCCCCTACTCCGAACCCTATCAAAATACCTTTTATATACAATATTGTGTTGGGTTGCTCTTTACCTTTAAACCGCCCCAAACCTATACTTTGGTTGGGTTGGACTCATTAAACCTTAATGTATAGCAGATCACCCATAGTAAATAGAGTTATCTTACATAGGTGCTTAATACTCCATAATAACCATTGTGTGTAAATGTTAAAGTCATCGTTAATTAGCGGAAAACCCTTTTTTAGCTCCTCTACGCTAATCCCCTTCCTTGAAAATTGCAAATCTATGTTAGAGCTGAAGCAAATTCATGGTCTTCTATTCACTTTAGGCCTCTTCCAAGATGAACATTTCGTCTCCAGGATTATTTCTTTCTCTTCCCTATCTGGAAGCATCCACTACTCCTGCTTGGTTCTGTTCTCCCTCTCAAATCCAACTATTTTCAATTGGAACACTGTCATAAGAGGCTTCGCAAAGAGCAAAAACCCAAATGGATCCATATCGGTTTTTGTTAATATGCTGCGGGCTGGGATATTTCCTGACCATTTAACTTACCCTTTTCTTGCCAAGGCATGTGCTTGCCTCCTGAAGCCAGAACTTGGTATGGCTATTCATGCTCACGTTACAAGAACTGGGTTTGAATCTGATAAGTTTGTTTCGAATTCTTTGATTCATATGTATGCTTCTTTTGGAGATGTATTTTATGCGCGAAAGTTGTTTGATGGAATTCCATTTAAGAATTTGGTTTCTTGGAATTCTATGCTTGATGGGTATGCGAAACGTGGAGATATGGTTTTGGCACGTAAAGTGTTTGACTCGATGCCTGAACGAGACGTCTTGTCGTGGAGTTGTTTGATTGATGGATATGTTAAGAGTGGAAATTATGGAGATGCGATGGCATTTTTTGAGGATATGAGAATCAAAGGTCCCAGGCCGAATGCGGTAACCATGGTGAGTGTATTGTGTGCTTGTGCTCATTTAGGCGCTCTTGACAAGGGAAGGATGATGCATCGGTTTGTGATTGATAATGAATTGCCCTTGACCCTGCCTTTGCGTACTTCTCTTGTGGACATGTATGCCAAATGCGGGGCAATAAAAGAAGCTCTGAATGTATTTCGCGGGGTATCTAAGGAGCGCAGTGATGTTTTGATTTGGAATGCTATGATTGGAGGACTTGCAACTCATGGTTTAATTAAAGAAACACTTGATTTATTTTCACAGATGAATATAGTTGGGGTTAAGCCAGATGAGATCACTTTTTTGGGGTTGTTGAGTGCTTGTGGTCATGGTGGATTGGTAAAGGAAGCTTGGTATTTTTTTGATTGTCTTGGGACACATGGCATGACACCTAAGATCGAGCATTATGCTTCTATGGTAGATGTCATGGCTCGTGCTGGTCAAATAGAAGATGCATATCAGTTTCTATATCACATGCCCATCAAGCCGACAGCTTCAATGTTAGGTGCTTTACTAAATGGGTGTATAAACCATGGGAAGTTTGATCATGCTGAAATAATAGGAAGGAAGCTTATTGAGTTGGAGCCGAATCATGATGGAAGATATATCGGGTTATCAAATGTTTATGCCATTGTGAGACGATGGGATGAAGCTAGAAGCACAAGAGAAGCCATGGAAAGGATGGGGTTAAGAAAATCACCAGGTTATAGTTTTGTCGAGATGCATGGAGCTCTTCATAGATTCATTGCACAAGATAAATCACATCCCAGTTCGGAGCAAATATATATGATGTTGAGTTTTATTATAAGCCAAATGAAATGTATTGTTGATTCTGAAGATCAAGAATATTTGTTTTACGATTACGACGGAGTTAAGTATGCTTTTACACCTTGAACTTTTTATTATAATTTTGAGCTTTTTTATTACTGTCATGTGCTATCTGATGTGTAATTCTATTACCAGAACCTAGGAATCATTTGATACTAAATTATCTTAGCATATGTTCTAGTTTAAAATTATTGTATGCAACTCTAAATTATCTTCCAAGGGGTTATTTACTGTTGGAATTTTTCTTTCTTTTCTTGGTTTCCAAACAGCACTCTTTGCCATTGTTAAAACAAAAATTAGCAAAGGGGAGCAGAATGGATATAATAGATTATGTTCAATTCCTAGTCATAATATAGTTGACTAAGAGAAACAGTTGATAGGAAACACAACTCTATTGTTTATAACTTCAAAGAACATAAACCCTTATATAAAATAAAACAAAGAAGCAATATTTATGTCTTTTTGGTTAAAAATACACCAAAATCTATATTGCACTATATGCCATTGATAGTTTGATTCCACAAACCCTTCTCGGAAAATCAAATTAATCTGCAAAAGACAAACCAACATAATCGTTACATATATAGAATTTCATGGCTGTGTAGCTTGTCCATAAGAAAAAAAACATCCATATAAATAATCGAAAAACCAGTATTAGAGAAAAATAGGAGCATATAATTAATTAGTTTAGGATGATATGAACCTTAAATATTAGAAGCCTGAAGGTTGGGCTGAGCAAGCTGGAGATGGTATGAATAAATTTGAGGTGTGGTTGCAAGTTGAAGGACGCTACTTGGTTCTCCACAGAATGGGAATTGATCAAGAACTTGTTGATGCTCCACTTGCTTCGCTTCTATTGATACCTGCTGATACTCCAGCGCTGCACGGTGTTCCTGAATCTAGAATCAATACACATGGTTTGTATATTATTACTCAACATATAATTAATACTTAAAATGTATCTGTCTCATAAACTTGACAATTTCAATCATTTTACTGTCTTAACTTTCCGATAAATCATTTGGCATTATAAACTATCAATTTTTGTCATGTAATAGGTTTCTAAATATTGACGTGGAATTTTTTTCCTAAAGAGAAAAGGATGTATATTTTAAATATACGTGGGAGAATATATATATATAGAGAGAGAGATTAAAAGTTCAAGGGGTAAATTGTTTTGTGAAAAGTTTTTTTGACCAAAATGATTGATGTTGATAAATTGAGAAGGCTCCTAACTATAGATGGCAAATGGATGGATTGGA
This sequence comes from Excoecaria agallocha, assembly GCA_037975025.1. Lineage (NCBI taxonomy): Eukaryota > Viridiplantae > Streptophyta > Magnoliopsida > Malpighiales > Euphorbiaceae > Excoecaria > Excoecaria agallocha. Next base: position 27,272,134 of record CM075814.1, on the reverse strand, counting down.
CGGATTTGAATTTGATTATTAATAGACGTATTACTAATGGGTTTGATCATAAATGCATTAATATCCAAATGAATTTGACGAATTTGGATCGATTTATTGGTTTAATGTAAATTTTTATAAAATTTTTTATTAATTAATTAATAGATCCGATAATAATAATATTAAATTAAAAACATAATATAAATAATAATTTGATATATAAATAGACAAATGTCTAGTAAAATTCACACAATCCATATATATATATATATATAAAGGTAGTTCATAACTGAAGTTACATTAACAATGCAAAGATTAAAAAAGAAAGCTTAAAGATAGTTAATTCCTTGTACTACTGCTCAACTTTGTAAACATCAGGTGTGTGCTACCATTTGAATTACTCGCACCATAGATAGAAGTAAAATGTATACAAAATTAAATATTATTTATTTTTAATCAAATTGTATAATTTTTCATTTGTACATTGTTAAGTAATCCTCGTCTAATAAAAGGCATAACATCAAACTGCAATAGTAAAGAATTGAATTAGAATTTATGAAATTAGCACCTAGAATACATTGATAATAATTACAAGTGCATCTTTGCACTACTGTCAAAGTTATAAATATATTTAACACCAATTTTAATAATTATAAGAGCATTTTTGGCTAGTTTCGAAATAAAAGCTTTTTTACTTGAAAATATTTAAAAATAATATAAAATTTCAAGATAAAAGCAAAATAGTGTGATGTGGTACTCTCAAAGTTGGATTTGAAGACAACAAAATCTGATTGTTAAATTATTTGACCAAATAAAATCTATTGGATACGGATCTAATGGTTGAAAAAATGGATTAATTTTGGTTAACCTAATGGATATTGGGTTAGGTTGAGTTGGGTTGAAAAATAAAATGAATCAATTTTGGATTAATCTAGTGGGTATTTATTTGGATTAGGTACGGTTTGGATCATTTTTTTTTTTTTTTGTGGATTTGATTTAAACTTTGGAGTTGGATCAATTTTGCCACCTTTACTCCTAACACATGAAGCTTATAATTAATTATACCATATTAATTGTTTTTAGTTAATATTATACAGCTGAAAATAACCAAAACATTCAGAAAACACATTGATCGATGTTAATCCTTACCCAGCGGTACATATTGCCATTTTCCTCCTCCAACATTCGCTCCTAACATTTCTCACAAAATTGAAGTTAATGTTTTCATCAAGAAAATCAAGAATTTAAATAGAACGTGCCATTTAATTATATGTTTGGAAAGTGAAAAACAAAAAACAAATTATGAGAGACTTTTTCACCTTCCTGCGCAGATTATCCAGCTGTTGCTGCAGGAGTTCATTCTGTAATCAAAGGCAATCACATAAAATTAAGTTTGTATAGTTGGAAAAATTTTATTCTAGCTTAATACATCAGCAGCCTCCAGAACTTGTAAACAGCAGTCATTTTGCTTTCTAAACTTTTCAAAATACTATATAGTCTATGAACATTCAATTTTCTTACAGAATATATTCTTAAATGTTGAATTTAACTAGTTGCATTCAAGGGTTTAATTAATTAATGAAAGTTTATCACATTAAACTGGATTCTCAGAAATTAATCCAAATGGAAATTCCTTGTTCGTATTGGATATAAATTAATTCCTTTAAGAGACAGAAGAAAATGCAATATAAATTGCATTTGAATTTTAATTTAGAAAAGTAAATACCTTGCGGTCGCGGACCTTTGCAACAGAGCATTCAAGTTCTTGTTCAAGCTCACCCAATTCCTCAAATGGAATAGAGCTCATGTCTTCACCGGTGTAGCGCCTCATATTTAACTGAAGACGACGAGTTTCTTTCCTTAGCATTGCCAATTCACCATATAATTGTTCCTATATATAAATATATATACATATATGTATATATATTTTTTAAAATTAAATAAAAATTAACCATGTTTAATTGAATAAAAGCTTATGATCATGAACACTGTTAATCAATTAAATTAAGTTTTGTTTTACCCTGCTGTCATGCAGAGGAATGCAGGTCCCTGTCATCTTCTGGTACTTTTCTATGATTTCTTCCATTCTGCAACAACACTAATCAACTCTCTCTCTCTCTCTCTCTAGATATATATATATACACACACACAATAGCTAGAAACAAGATTTAAAGCAAGTTTACTAAAATTCTGGATCCTTTTTTACACTTTGTCTAAGCAATTATTGCTACGACTCAAAATAAGGTCAAAATTTTCTGTAAATGACAATTTACTTTTGTAGCTAATATCATCACAGAACTGTTAGATTAGAAAATGAATTATAATCTCTCATACTGAATAGGGAGAGCTCTTAAAGATATTGCAAAATAGAGATAAGAGGGCTAAAAAAAATTAGGAAAAAAAAAATTTGAAAAGCTGGCAAAAAGAGAGAGTTTGGAAAACCATTAACTGGAAATAAGAAAAACCCTAATTTGTCAGAAACACGCAAAAAATAGAAGTCAAGACTGAAACTTGGTCAATCAAAATGATGATAAGAAATACCCAGATCCTATGAATTTAGGAACAAAATGAAAAATAAAATCAGAAAAAATCATATATTGTTGTAATTAGAAGGAAATATTAAAAAAGACAAAGAAAAATTAATGACCTGTAAGGCTCGGTGCAGTACTGGCACATCCTGCCAGTGCTGGAGAAGATGATAAGACCAATTTGAGCATCACAAAGCACAGAAAGTTCATGAGTCTTCTTCAAAAGACCAGCTCTTCGCTTTGAGAAGGTGACTTGCCTTGTTGTCTGATTTTCAATCCTCTTGATTGGTATTTTTCCACGACCCATAATGTGCTTTTTACAAGCCTGATTTCCTGGTTTTTCTTTTCATGCAAAACAAAAATGATTAATTAAACCCACAAAAAAGGCATACAAAATTTATATTACAAATAATGGAAAGTAAATAAAAAGCTAGCTAATTCTAATAATATCTACAGATGATGTTCAAATAGGGAACTAGAAGACATAAAGAAATGACAAATGAGCTTCTGAAACCTACAATAATATTTTGGTTTAATTCATAAACCAGACCAGTAAGATAGAATGGAAAAGTTTCTTTACCTATCTTTCTCTTTAAGTCCTTGCTGGTAGAATTAGAGAGTTTGTATTAAAAAGAGTGAAGAGGCATATAAGAAAACTAGTAAAGTACACTTACAAACATGGATTCGTGTGTATGCATGCCACGTCATATGGAGACTTAAGTTTATTTTTGTGATTTAAATCAGCGGTAGCAAACTCATCATCACACTGTAGAAATTAAGCAGACCAAAATATATAATATATAGTGGCATAAAATGTAATTATGTGTTAGAAGTTTTCCAATATTGTCCTTTGATTAGTGGAAGGATGGACAAAAGAGTTGCTGTGACTGTTAACCACCCTCTGATACCATCTGACACGTTACCTTAACTCTTCTAAATTTGGAAATTATCAACGATGGTTAAAGAGAGGTAGGGTTTATTGTTACCAAAAAAATAAGAGAGAAGAAAGGTTTATAATACGAAGAAAATTAAAGAGAGGAGTTGGCCAATAGCCCTGACCCTAATAAGAAACGACAAAGTGTAACAATCCCATAATAGACACACTTTTTTTGTATGCGTGGTTTAATCATGGCTTGCTCATTAAGTATCATATTCATACTATAACTTAATAAGGAAAATTTATGGCAAACATTTATCATCTAAATATACCATTACTCTAGTCTTCACCAGAACCCCTTTTTTTTTCTTTTAATTATGTGGGTAATTGGGTATAACCTAATCTATCTCTAACTATAATTAAATTATAGATACTGTAAAGTTCTCATAGGTTTTACCATAGGAATGATCCATTTAATATGCACTATTGCTGAGTCTGATTTCACAAAGCTAGCTCCTCCATCTCTTTTTTTTTTATTTTATTAATTGTTTTTTGACAGCTTCTTGAAAATGAAAATTTCAAAATAAATTTGATAGCATGTAATGATTCTTTTCAAGGATAATATATAAAATGGCTAAAGGTGTAAATTAGTACCTAATGTTTGGCAAAAAAGGTAATGTTAACAGTAACGTTTCATTTGATACACTATCACTCATAATATTTCGAAATTGGGGTAATTTAATTTCCAAAATTATGACTGGCGCTCAAAAATTTAACATGTGTCATTCAAGAATTGAATTAATTTTTTTAGAAGTCAAATTACTCCGATTTTCAAAATTAAGAAGTGATATTACACCAAATGAAATTTTAAAAATTACATTACCCTTTTTGCCAAATATTAGGGATCAAATAAAACCTTCCAACCTATATAAAACCTTCAAAACTATGAATAGGAAACCGTTTGCACACCTCAATTAATTGAATGTTGCATTACGTATTCCTACACTAATAAAAACTATATAAATTACCTGTGCACTAATAAAAAAGTTATAAAATCTCTAAAAGACAAACAACTAGCCTTAGCATTGTACATGTCTCATGTATGTTTTTTTTTCCATGTTGATTGAAGTGTTGCTATAGGTATAGGTAGATATTATGATGTTTTTAATAAGTGTTTGAGTAATTTTACATTTCTTTTTTTGAAGTAATTTTAGAGCATATTTAATTTAATTGAAACCTGCTATTTGACTCCAATCACAAACAACTACGATTCTTCTTATTCAAATCCCAAGTTTCGTCTTAGGTGATTCACTCCAGTTGTCGAGGTATGATTACTCCTCTTTTCATTTGTTAATTGATGATTCTTTTATGTTGTGTATATATATATATCACTTTATGGTTTTGTGTGCTTGTTTGGATCGGTTAGCTAGTTGGTTGGCTTTCATTAATATTATCTCTAACCTAAGAGCATTTCTTGTTGAAGATCTATCAAAATTCTTTATTTTAGGGCTGGATAAAATATCAAAAAATAGTTAAATAGACTTTAGTAGTAATCAGTTCAATCAAATGTGAACATGTAATTTAATTTTTAAAATTATAATTCAAAGACTTGGACTTAAATTTAAATGTCCGATTATCTGGCTGTTTAACGGTTAATAAGTTTATATTTAATTTTACGTGTATGGATATAAAGTTAATTTTTACATGTATCTCTATTTTGTCATAATTTTACAAAATAAATTATTGATAAATTAATGTCTATATAATTTTATTTTAGTGTACTGATATTAAATTTAAATGATTTATATTTTATGTTCAAAGTTTGGGAAACTTATATTTTAATTTGATGAATGGATAATTTTTTTTTCAATAAAGTTTAGGATAATCAAAATTGTATATGTTTAATTTTTTTAACGTTTAACCAATGATCAATGAATAACCGACTATATTTAACTATTAACCAGATGTTAATGGACTAAACTTTGACTTTTTAAAAAAACAAATTGTTGGAATGCATGTAACAAATATATAAAACAAGACAGAATGTATGTCAATTAAGAGAAAAATGTATTTACCTCTCATAGCGTAAAAAACAAAGGAGTGGAAACGAGGAACTCATTTGTCATTACTGGCTAGGCCATATTATCTACAAGCAAGGACCCGGGATAACAATGATAATCTACAGTCTAAAAATCCTTTAGACACGTAAAGGTAGGCAAGAAAAATTCACTAATTCTCTCTCAATTTTCTGAATATAAAATCTCTAACCCTTCAATCTCATTTCGTATACTATATTTATAGAGTCCTCATATCTATTCAAATAGCAAATAAATCAATTAGTAACTGTTTTCTTACCTATCTAGATTCTCCCAGTTAGGAAACCAATCAATTAGGAACTCTTTCTTTATTTAGAAAGATTTGATTTACTTTCTATATTCAGAGTTATGGGCATATTTACATTGTCATCCTTAAAATGTAGATTGAAGCTGAGTTTCATTAAACCTAAAATAGAAACTAAATTCCTACGAATATCTAGGGTATAAAGTATATCATGTAGGTGTAGGGATTGGCCTTCATGCAAGACTAATTCACATGTGCCAATCTATTGAACTGCCACTCTTGCATTATTTCTCATATAGAACAATTTTTCGCCATTTGGAATTTGTTGCAATTCAACAAAGGTGTCACGATTCCTTGTTATGTGATCCATTACTTGAGAATCTGTCACCTAGAAAGTATGAAATTTTGTTAGAAATACAAAACTGAATACATAAATTTCACTCACTCTTAAGTCAGAATAGTGTACCTTTTTGGCCTAAATGCAATCTTTTGCATAATGTCCTTTTTGTTAGCAGTTAAAATATTTCACTTTTGACATGCTCATATTCTTTTTCCATTGGGCCTTCGTGATTCTATTTTATGTTTTGCTTTTTAAGCTTTTGAGTCTTTTCCTTATCCATACTTCTAAAGCTTTTTTTCTTATTCCATTTGGAACTCATTCCACCGAAATGGGATTGTGCCATATGCGCTTCTATGTTGACTTAATTGCCACCAAATGGTTCTCTTCAAGCACCAAATGATAAGCGATGCCCCTAAATCTCTTAATGTTATCTATATAAGTTAGTTGCATTTTCAAGTGCTCCTAAATCTTGGGTAAAAAATGAATAAAAACTTAGATCTGCTGCTCATCTATTAACTTATAACTAGCTTTACTAAGCTCACATATTATATTTTTCATCTCTCTTAGATATTTTCATATTGTATTATTAGACTTCTTCTGATAAGTGTTAAATTTGATCATTAATTATCAAAGCTTAGTTAGAGACACACCTCGAAACTATCCTCACAAAGCGATCTATAAATACATTGCATTTTGATACTTACAAAACTATTTAGTTAGTCATCATCAATTGCACTAAGCAAAATGATTTAAGTAGTCAAATTTTTCTTTTTTCATGCCATATAGGAATCTTAGTCCTTCCTATACTGGGCTATAGTGCCATCCTCAAGTTTAGCCATAACCAAATTTAAAGGTTCTAAAGCCTTTTGCTCTTCAAGCACACACTGGATCTTCATAATCTAGATTTCTCAGTTTCATATCTCTGTTAAGCTTGGCAATAATGGATTTGGAAGCAATTTCCATTTTTGATCCTCTGATCACTAATGTAATAATGTTGCACATTTATTATAGGAGATAAGGTAATATATGCAATTTAATATCCATTTGAAATAATAACCTTGCAAAGTTTCACTATAAAAAATTTGATTTTACTGATGGAATTTGGCATTTTACTGACAAAAAAAGCATTGCTGATAGTTTTTTAATGGATTACCGATGGAATGCTTTCGTCAGTAAAACACATGTAAGTAAAAATTTTATCAGTAAAAATACCATCAGTAAGAGTTACTGATGAAAATATAAAGAATTTCATAGGTAGCTTTGTTAAAAAATTCATCGGATATTTCAACATTTTGACTTTTTATCGACTAATATTTTGTCAATAAACCGTCGATAAATTTTAATATTAATTTATTTTAGAAAAAATAGCAACAAATATATACATCGATATTTTATTGGTAAAATTGAATTATTTATTTTTTTTTCAAATTTTTTGCAAAAATTATATATTTCTTATTTGTAAAAGCAAAAATAAAAAATATATTTAATACAAAAATTCTAAAATTTAAATTGAAAATATAGATTAATTAACAATTTTAATATAAAAAAATCAATATATATCATAACTACTGTGCAAATAATATCAATATTATACACAATATTTTACAATACTGTATAAAATTATCTAATGTTTTGCAATACCGTACAAAATTATCTAATTCTAATTCTAATTCAAAGACAAACAACAACAATAAAGATATATAACAGGTTTAAGAAAGAAGAAAATGACAAGTTAGTCATTAATAAGAGGCCTTAATCTCCTCATATGCTTTATATCAGCCTACTGCATACTTTGAGCTGCCAAAAAGTTCATTATTTAAGTTCGTAAGATCATCGTCAATTGATGAGCTTCTCAAGTAAAACAAACTACAAAACTAATGGCAATTATGGAAATTGTAAGATATTTTTCAATAGAGAGGACTCAAATGAACTAATAAAAATAGCAAGATAAAATAAGGTTAGATGATATCATTGATCCATTTTCATCAATAGTATTAAATTTGTCTTTTATACTAAAATTTAAGTTGCTTATACTTAAATAATTGTCCCATGAAAAGTTTTCATCGAAAAAGAGAAGGATGGTCCAACTGTATCATAAGAATTATAATAAAAAAAAATCTAGTCAAGAAAAATAAAGGAAAAGTAAAATGAGATTTCTTTGTAAGAATGTCATTTCGATTTGCTAAGTTTTGTTACTAGATGAAAATATCACTTAAGTTTAACAACAATTATAATTTGAAAAGATAACAGAAATGGTATTTTTAGTTGAGTTAAATTCTTTTGTATAATCTGAAGGGATTGTAAATACTTAAAGCATTCACCTAATTAATTGGATTTTTCCAACAAACACATACCAATGTCCTATTTTATTCCGAAAATGACACAGAGGAATTTCATAAATATTCATGCGAAGATCAATGTCCTCATCCAAGTAAACTTAATTTCGAGATATATGTGTGAATTTAGTTTTACATTTGTAATCAAATGGTTTATAGCTTTCACATGCACGCTTTACAGCTTTCCAACGTGCTTTAATGCACTTTATTTTTTCTTAGCATAATTTTCCATATGAGAAAAGAGATAAGATAAATTAATCTTTAAAATTCATTTATATAACATCAACCAAAGGTATAAATAGGAGTGAAGTTCGAACTCTTTTTGGTTTTGGCTTCATAAGGTTAGAACTCATTTTCCAATGTTTTATTGGACGATGACTCTATGATACCTTCTTTGTGGTTCCTAGCAGATGCCCTCATATGTTGATAGCCAACAATAAATAGGGATAGCCCAAGCCACTGTATCATGCCCTCTTGATGCTTGAGGCAACGCGGATTATGTTGAATCCCTATGCTTTGCGAAGTGACCGGCCTTCACAAGTTAAATAAACCTTAATCCGATCTTGAGTCCTAAAAGCGGGCTTTCAAGAGCAAGTCAGATGCCTTATAGGGTTCAGTACGTGTCACATATATACAATTAATTTCCATTAATATCTATTTAGTATACATATGAACATCATTATATTTACTTAGTCAATATTATGTACATTTATAATTTACTGTTTTAATCATTCTTATTAGGTTTATTCATCATTATATTGTCCATTTTGTGCCTAAATATTTAATTAATCATCAAGGTATCACTTGATTTTGCTTAAGGTTACCATTTGGCCACTTAAAGTTCTATGTATTCTTGGTTGTTTTCATCACCAATTATCATTCAATTCATGTTACTTCATCAATTTATCAAGGTATCTTAATTTGTTTCATCATTTATTCTTTCCTATTCCTATACTTTACTATTGGATCATTATTAGGTTGTGTGCATATAAATTTGTTTAATTCATCAAACACATTCCTACCATTTTTTCATGCATATTAAACATTATTCTAACCCTAAATTAATTAAAATCTTTATCTAACTTTACTTTCATTCACTTATATAATAGGCTTCATGACTTATATACCATTCCTAATCATGTTTTTATGCTTTTAATATCACATATCTCACTCTTTATCCTTTATTTACATAAATCTACTATTAATTTGAATAAATACTAACATTACTTAATTAATCCTTAGGGAACATAATGGGCTACATAACTAATATATTATCCCTAACCTTATTTTCATACAATTAACTTTTTTATTCTATTATTTTTCATCTCATTTCACTAATTTTCCATTAATTTGAATTATAGTTCACATTTAACAATTTTTCTCTAAGTGACGTAATAATCTTTTAAACTAATTTCACACTTTTAAACATTCTTTCATATAATTTTTCTGGTCAATTCAATTCTTTAACATTCGATCAATTTCATTATTCTACCATTAATTTAAATTTAAGCATTATTTGCATAAAAAACCTCAAAATGCACATAATTAAGGTTTACATGAAATTAGTTAGTTTAGGTATCTACTTACCTATTTTCAAAGCTCTATCAATGATTTCTCCTCCTTTTTCTTCTATTTCTCTTTTAATTCCACTTGAATTTCCATAAACTCCACCTTCGTCGAATTCTTCTATTTTCATTTCTTCAATTTTCTTCATCCATAATTCAAATTCAACACAAAATATAAATTTTTATATCAAAATCTACCTAAAAATCTATTAAAACCATTAAAATATCACTAATTTAACTTACTCAAATTTTGTTTCAAACCTTTCTCTTCACAGTTCCATGCCCTTCCTCCACTTAAAATCTTAGTTTTTCTTGATTTTGGGGCTGATAAGAGATGGTAAGAGTGATTCCAATTGATAAAGCATGAAAAATCATGGCGGGAGAGCTTGAATCATGTGAAAATGGTAGAAGTTCACTAAGTTTTGGGTTATATTTTTCAATGAGAGGGACAACTGATTTTTAGTCCAGTTTTTGTCCAAAATTTTAAAGGTTTTGGGTTAATATCAATGTTATTAAAACTGGACCGAATAAAGAACCAGAGAGCTCAAGGGTTCGTGGTTCGACCGGTTCGTTGAGGTTCAACCAGTTTTTTTTTATTTTTAAAAAATATATTATTTTTTAAGTTTTATATAAATATTATGAAAATATCACTATATAAAAAAATTAAAAATAGTTTAGAAAAATATATTTATCATTAAACATTAATAATAAGACTATATTTTCAAGTCATTTAACATTTATAACAAAAATTTAAGATAAATATAGTAAAAAATTGTAAATTTTTAAAAAAATTCTTCAAATATAAATTATAAAATTTTATTTTATTCATAAAAAATTCATTAAATTGTTTGAATTTTAATTATTTTGTATTTATAATTTTATTTTATTTTTTTCTAGAAAAAATAATATTGTATGAATATTTTGGACAAAAAGTTGGTTTTTCTAAAATCAAATCGGTTTTTTATCATTTAACCCGATTTTCTCCAGTTTTATCTCGATTTAATCGGTTTTTTGGCGGTTTGAAACAGTAACTTCCGGTTGTTATCCAATCCAGTTTTCATCCATTGAACCAACCGAATCAGCCGACAGTTCGCGATTAAATCGGTTTGACCGCCCGATCCGGTCCGATTTTAATAACCATGGTTAATATTATGCCCAAAAATCAGCACCAAAATCAGTGGTTTAAAGGGTAGACAAATCAAACTACTTTATATAGATATAATTATGCCACTTGTCAATTTCTCAATAGCTTATCCATCCTTATTTTATTTTTTACCAAAATTATTTTGAAAAATTTTTGGATCAATTGGAATACATTTCATTAAGTTTTAGGGCATTGAAATATTTTTGGCTGGTCCAAAAACTTGATTTTCAAAATCACCAAAAAATTGATTTTTTACCATCAAATAATCCTCCACAATATTTATGGTAAATCCATAATTCCAGATAATTTTTGAAAGATCTCTAGCATTATTTTTATGCCTAGAGATCAATTTTATTGGTCCGAAACTCAAAAATTCAAAGTAGTTAGAAAAATTATTTCTCACTTTCAAAAATTCATTTAAGCTATTGCTAATAGGTTTAAGTGATTAGAATACTTTTTGGAGATCTATGGAATATTTTTGAACTCGATCAAACTTACAGTCAATCTTATTACGATCTAGGAAAATTCTTCGCTGTCTATGTTGAGGGCTTATCCAACCTCAATTTTACCTTAAATTATTCCACTTTGGGTTTAATCAGTATTTTCCAACAGTATAATACATATGATACAAGTCAAAAAAATCCTAAAAGGTCACCTGTCTTAGTATTTATCTCACCCGAACACATTTAATTTCAGAGTTCTTATAGAATCTAGTGTATTAATACTGATATTATTGGGAATTATCGGTTACATGCATCTCATACACAAGCATAATTTAAAATTTTTAACCAATATATCTGATCTTGCCATGAATTTACAATATACATATTAATGAGAATAAGAAAAATCACCTTTGATTTTTTTGAACAGTTGATTTTACTTCTCACCGGGTTGTCGCAAACCACAGTGTCCAAAATCGAACACCTTCAATGAGTAATCCACACTAGAGAAGGATTGAAAGAACCAACAATTGGAAGGAACAAGGGCTGGCTGAAATCCCTAGATGCTAGCTATGGAAGGTGGCGGCTAGGGTTGAGAGAAAAGAGAGAGAGCATTTTCTTAATTGTTCACACTTACTTAACCCTAATTCCACATCTCTTGGATTTTTATAGTTAGGTTAAAAAATCCAACTTCATAATAGGATTGGGCTCTTTAAAATTGCTGGAGAATTATTAATTGGGCTTTTGGAATTATTTATAATTATTTGGGCTCAATTAAATCTAATTTAAGCCCTTTCACAAAAGACTATGCACAAAACCCACAAACTAGGCCCTTTGTACATATACTTGGATTTAATTATCCAAATGAATTCCAAATCCAACCAAATTAAATATGCAGGGTCCACAACACTTATGTAACATATTTAATTTATTTTGGTCCAAGAAGTAGGCCTCTAAGGCCTTCTATTTTGGAGTTGGCGTGTGGCCCTCCTTCTAGAGGGCTTTTGTGCCAACTTCACTTCTTTGGGCCTTTATAATTCCTCCAATGGACCTATTAATTATTACATCAGCCTTATAATACTTATAGTTCAATAATAATCAATTATGAAATACATTATTTCAATTAGGTTCAATTTTACAGAATATTTCAAAAAAAAAATTCTGTGAACAATTTTACTTGATCATAATTAATTAAACTCTTTCATTAATTATTATCTTATTCACTTCTCAATCCCCATAATAATATCAAATATTATTATCCTTGTCATTTTACCATTTTATCCTTTTTCTCTATACGTGTGTGACCTATTGGGTTCCTGTCCATATTGGCCGTATAATATATAATTGTGAGTTATATTCAAAACTCACATGATTTAAACTTCTTTAAATCATTTTATCAATCCCTATTGATATTCTTGATACACTATTATACAAGTCATGATTGGCCTCTAGCTAGGCATCATGACTAGGGATGATCACGGGCCCGAATTTTCCCCCCGCGGGGGCGGGGATGGGGGGAAAAAAATCCCTGTTATAAAATCAGGGACGGGGAATGGGGTATCCGCCCCGCAAATTTTTTTTTAATTTTAAAATATAATATTTTATAAATAATTATAATTAAAATTAAAATATAACTTAATTTTATTACTTAATTTTAAATTTATGAATGGTTAAAATTTATATTATGATTAATTTTAAATTTTTTATTTATTAAATGTTATATTTTAATTTTAATTATTTATAAAATATTATATTTTAAAATTAAAAAAAATAAAAAATTCGGGGATGGGGATCCCCGCGGGGGACGGGGATCCCCGCGGGGCGGGAGACGAGGGGGATTTTCTCCCCGTTCTAGATTTGGGGGCGGGGACGGGGAATCCTCGATCCCGTGCGGGGCAGGGAGTGGGGATGCAATCCCCGGCCCCACCCTGCCCCGTGAGCATCCCTAATCATGACTACCCAAATGTCAGAAAAGTCAAGTGGTTTGACTATACCCTTCCATAGAAACAGTTACCATGCAATTACTCCTTCCACCACTCTTATCTCAATTAGATTCTGAGCATGGATTTCTGTCAACTCATATAAATCTAATTATTTATGTTCTGTTAATTTAACCATTGTTCCCAAAATGCCCTCCATGGATCTCTATCCATTTTGGCATAGTACTCTGGCCAGAGATTCTCTGAACAAGGTAATTATAGAATCATGCAAGATAACTTCCCTTATTAAATCTGAGATGGTGAATCCTTTGTCAATCACTCAACTATCTTCAAGTAGGTTATGATATATCCAATTTCCTAACTATGTTCACTCCCAGTTGGAAGTAATCAGTTATGAAGTCAAAATATACCACTTGCTACTTAAGATAACTTTGGTGATCTCAATTCCAAGGATATTTGCATAACCCCTATGAAGAGATTTCTCACTGACAGAGATTTAATATCCATGTGAGGATTCTCTTTGCAGGTCTCCAATGAACTTGTTCTTCTAACAAACATCCACATGTTAACTTTGATTATCTTCCATAATCACAGTTATGAGAACCACTACTTGAACCATTCAAGAAGCATAACATGTGCTAGTCTTTCCGAATTAACAATGCCCTATCTTGTTAATTCTATGACTAGGGATATTTAGATATTGAACACATTTGCATGCAATAGACATCTCATATCATGAACACTTTCATGATTGCCTTTGCACTGTGTTTATAATATCTAGGACTTTATTTATTAATTTAAGATTTACAAACTCATGTATTTAAACATAGCATTAATAAATGAATGATGCCTTCTATTAAGAATATGAATTCATACATATGAAATACATCCCTATTACACGGGCTCTAGGGCATACTCTCTAACAATCTCCCACTTGCACTAGAGCCAATCACTCATATGTCTTAGACCCATGCTATTTATATTGTGATCATGTTTAATCTGAGAAAGTGCTTTAGTGAAGGGATCCGCCACATTATCATCTGTGGGAATCCTTTCTATTTTCACATCATTTCTAGCTACTATTTTCCTTATGAGATGGTAGCATCTGAGAACATGCTTGGATCACTGATGAGACCGTGGTTCATTTGCTTGCGCAATGGCTCCATTGTTGTCACAATATAAAGGAATCGGATCAACAATGCTAGGCACCACTCCTAGTTCAGATATGAACTTTTTGATCCAGACTGCTTTTTTGGCTGCTTTCGAAGCAGCAATGTACTCAGCTTCTGTCGTGGAATCAGCAATTGTTTCTTGTTTGGAACTCTTCCAACTAACTGCTCCTCCTCCCATTATGAACACATAACCAGATTGTGATTTACAATCATCTTTGTCAGATTGGAAGCTGGCATCCATATACCCCTTTACTTCCAAACTGCCCTCTCCATATACCAAGAATATATCCTTGGTCCTTCTCAAGTACTTAAGGATATTCTTGACAGCTGCCCAGTGTTCCTCTCCAAAATTGGATTGGAATCTGCTTGTGACACTTAAAGCAAATGCTACATCTGGACGTGTACATAACATAGCATACATGATAAAACCAATTGCAGATGCATATGGTATTCTATTCATGCTCTCTCTATCCTCTAGTGTCTGCGGACACATAGACTTAGAAAGGTGTTTCCTATGTACCATGGGTATAAACCCTTTCTTAGAGAGATCCATATTGAACCTCTTCAATACTTTATCTATATATGTACTTTGAGAAAGACCTAGCAACCTATTGGATCTATCTCTATAGATCCTTATTCCTAGAATATAGAATGCTTCTCCAAGGTCTTTCATGGAGAATTGTTTGGATAACCATATTTTAACATATTGGAGAAGAGAAATGTCGTTTCCCATGATCAATATGTCATCTACATATAGAACTAGGAAGACAATTGCACTCCCACTGACCCTTTTATACACACAAGGTTCATCTTCATTTTGTGAGAAACCAAACTCTTTGATTGTCTCACTGAATCGTATGTTCCAACTCCTAAAGGCTTGCTTCAATCCATAAATGGATCTTTGAAGCTTGCATACCTTTTTGCCATTTCCAGATGTGAACCCTTCTGGTTGTGTCATATACACATCCTTAGTCAGATTTCCATTTAGGAAAGCTATCTTCACATCTATTTGCCAAATCTCAAAATCATAATGAGCTGCAATGGCTAAAAGTATTCTTATAGACATAAGCATCGCTACATGAGAAAAATTTTCATCATAGTCAATACCTTCTTTTTGACGATAGCCCTTTGCTACTAAGCGAGCTTTATAGGTAACTATATTCCTTCCATGTCAGTCTTCTTTTTAAAGACCCATTTGCACCCTATGGGTTTTATCCCTTCAAGTGGTTGAGTTAAAGTCCATACTTTATTCTCATACATGGAGTCCATTTCAGACTGCATAGCCTTAAGCCATAAATCATGTTCTGAACTGTTCAAAACTTCTTGACAGCTTGTAGGCTCATTGTCCTCTACTACAGTTATGCCTCTATCCGAATCAACGTGAAATCAATATCTCACAGGGATAGAACAAATCCTAGTAGATCTTCTAGGATTTTGTGTATAATCAGGTTCAACTGTAATCTCATCATTATGAAATTTAGTCTCGGGTTCAATCGGTTGATCCACTTCTATTTGTGGATCTTAAACTTCACCAAGTTCAATTTTACTCCCACTGTCCTCTCGAAGGAGAAATACTCTTTCCAAGAAGACGACATGCCTTGAAACAAATACCTTTTGTTCTAAAGGATGATAGAAATAATATCGAAACGTTTCTTTTGGATATCCCACAAATAAACATTTGTCAGACTTAACATCTAATTTGTCTAACATTGTCCTCTTCACATAAGCAGGACAACCCCATACTTTCATATGAGAAAGCATGTGTTTCTTATTATTCCACATCTCATATGGAGTAACATCAACCGATATACTAGGAACTCTGTTTAACACATAAACAACAGTTTCTAGGGGTGTTCAAATGTGGGTTGGATGGGTTATGATTGGTTTTTTATCCAACCCACCGAAATTATTAAGTGGATTGGGTTCAATCCAAACCAGGTGGGTTATATATTAAAATTTTTGTGTTGGATTGGTTGGTTTATGTGGGTTATATGGGTTATGTTAATGTTTTTATATTATATTATAAACATATAAATTATTTATATTTATATATTTTTAAATATAAAGAATTAATTTTATTTTAAATAAGAAAGTAGCAATTCCAAATTTCACTGATGATTTTAATTTAAGATACGAATTTGCTTACATAATGGAATTTATCGCAAATGAAATATATAAGGTAAAGGATTATAATTTATAAAATTTATAAGTAAATAAAAATTGTAAAAAAATAAAGATAATTTTCTGTTCACTTGTAGGATCGAGAAGGGTAAAGAAAAGGCAGACTTAAAAATGGACCTCATGTCTCTTGCGATTTCGCATGAAGTCGATGCTGACTATTTAGTCCGATTTCTTTTTTAGGAGTTAATTTAGTCGCATTAAGTGCGACTGCAAGTGAAATGAGGATGTACGTCACCGTTTGCTATTACGTGAACAAAAACGTATTAAGCCTTCAGTTGGTAGTTAATATGGACTCGAGCCCAAACGCATTGAATTGCTCCTATGACTGTTAACAGACATGTTACTTGATGCTAAATCGGTATCTTTATTCATTAATCAAGTCAGTTTTATTATTATTTTATATTTCATTCAACTTGTCAATTTTTAAAGCTTTCAATTTTTTTTTCACACACTATAAAGAAAATCATTTTCTAATGTCCATTCAATAAAATATCATTTTTATTAACTGTATATAATTTTATATTATCACTCTATTAATTATTATTTTTAGTGCATAATTAATAAAATATAAAAAATATGTAATTTATATTTTTTGAAGAAATTTTATAGATTTTGAACAAAATTTAAATGAAATAATAAAAATTGAAAAAAAAAGAGTAAAAAAAAGTATAATTGAGAGTGTATTTGAAGAAGGGTGTAATGTGGGTTAATTGGTTGGGTTATATAATAACCCATAACCCATATAAATATTTATAAAATATTAAAATGGGTTGTATGGGTTATAATAACCCATTATAATTATAAAAATTGTGGGTTTTATGGATTGGTTTGGTTGGGTTGATTGGGTTATCCCAATTTTGAACAGCCCTAACAGTTTCTAGTGCATATCCCTAAAAAGACTTAGGCAAGTCTGCTCGGCTCATCATTGATCGAACCATATCTAATAGTATTCGATTTCTCCTTTCAGATACACCATTGTGTTGTGGTGTATATGGTGGAGTCCATTGAGATAAAATCCCATTATCTCTAAGATAATCTTGAAATTCTTGGCTTAAGTATTCTCCACCTCGATCTGATCTAAGTTTTTTAATACTCTTGCCAAGTTGTTTCTCTACTTCATTTCTGAATTCTTTGAACTTTTCAAATGCTTCTTATTTATATTTCATTAGATAGATGTATCCAAACCTCATCTTGCATGTGTAGTCATTGGACCACATACATTTGAATGTATTAAGTCCAAAACCATTTTAGCTCGTTTTCCTTTACCAATAAAGGAGCTTTTGTCATTTTTCCTAATAAATAAGATTCATATGTATCAAATGATTCATAATCAAATGATCCCAAATCAGGACTTGTGTAATTTGGTCATGCGTTTCTCATTTATATGGCCTAAACGACAATGCCATAAGTATGAGGTATTTATATTATCATGTTTCATTCTCTTGGTATCCACATTATACACTTCTTTAGTTAAATCAAGAACAAATATACCATTCTCAATGATAGCTTTTGCATAAAACATATTGTTCTTAAAAATGTAACAACACTTGTCCTTTAAAGAAATGTCATAATCGTTTAATAAATAATTGAAAGAAATAATACTCTTGGATAAAGCTGGAACATAATAACAATTATTTAATTCCAGTACTAATCCACTTGAAAGAGGCAAAGGTAAGTCCCCACAACCGTTGTAGAGATGTTTTATCTAGTAGCTGATTGCAAACATATTTCTTCCTTTCCAACTCTTCTAATACTTCTAAGCCCCTGTAGATCATTACACAAGTGAGATCCACATCCGGTATCTAATACCCAAGATTGTTTTGAAGCAATAGAATAAGTATTAATTTCAATCATATGAATACCTGAAGTAGAAGCATCAGCTTGCTTCTTCTCCTTGAGAGAATCTAGATAGGCCTTGCAGTTACGCTTTCAATGACCATCCTTTCCACAATGGAAGCAAGTTCCTTGGGATTCTCTTTCTTGGCAACCTTCTTCTTGGAGATCCCACCATTCTTTGGCTGCGCCTTTGTTATCTTCTTCTTCTTCTTCTTCTTCTTCTTCTTCTTCTTCTTCTGCTTCTTACCTCTTTAGCAGAAGTGACAACCATGACACTTTTTGGATCCTTTAGAAGGATCCATCAGCTGTTTTGAGCATGTCAATTAACTCAGAAATGGTAACTTGGATCTTGTTCATGTTGAAGTTAAGTACGAAAGGTGCATAACTTTGAGCCAACAAGTACAAGATTAAATATATGTATAGATCATTATCCATTACATAGCCAAGTCTACTCAAATGCTCAATATATCCATACATCTTCAATGCATGAATAGCAGCTGAAGTGCCTTCTACCATTTTGCAGCTAAATAGAGCTCGAGCAATCTCATATTGCTCGGTTCTAGCCTGAGAAGAATAAAGCTCCTCAAGATGCAAAATGATGGTTCTAGCATCCATCATCTCATGTTGCTTCTGAAGCTCCGAGGACATAACACCCAGCATCAGACATGCTACCGCTTCACTATCCTCCATGTATTTTCGATAAGTGCCTTTGATCTCATCAATGGCATCATCTGATGGAAGTGGTGGTGGATCTTTTCAGCTTTGAGAATAATTCTCACTTGCCTGATCCAGTCAGAATAGCTGCTGCCAACCAGCTTGTTATCCAAGATTGATCGTATATTAATGTTTGATGTGCTCATGATGATGACCTAGATGTGAAAAAGAAAATATATCAGAGTATGTTCATATATATGTATGCATTAATTAGGTCTTTAATTAATCCATTTACTCCCACTATTTTATTGCGAATTAATATAGCCCTCACTATTTAATCCGAGAAAACCCGATAGTTTTCTTAGTGGGCCAATATCCAATCTTTGATATGTAATTTGACCTTGACCGTGGTCAACAAGCCAAACTCCATACCCTTGAAAGGTAGGTATCTCTATGCTAATTGTGTCTCTACACAATTATTGGATCATTAAGTTATCAACTCTTGATACATGCATATCATATATGCATTCCCTAATCTTGCCTCTATAACCATTAGCCTTGACTGTGGTCAACAAACTAATGGGCTAGCTAAGATGACCCATTTAATTGGATTTGAACATATTCGATATAATGTGAGCTTGACTGTGGTCAACAACCCACACTATAAAGAACTCTGGTTCTCCTCAAATTAATGGAAGGCTTATATACCTTAGTATTTGTTTGAGGGTTTTAGTTAATTAAGTCTCATCATACATAGTTGGCATACATTGGTATGCATCCTATATCTATCACATAAATATAAGCATACAAATATGATATAGTTATGGACTTTACTACATTGATTTGCCCGAGCCAAAAGGGAAATCAAAAGGTCACACCTAGGTAGTATGCATGATTCAAATATGTAAAAAATAATTACATTATCTTCAAGCTTGTTGGATCTCCATCCGGCCCATCTTGCTCCTTGATAGTGGTCTCCATCTCTATCTCTAATTCTAATCTAAGTAATCTAATTACATATTACAATTTGAAAAAGAAATACAAACCAAAAACAAGTGACCAAGACATGAAAGTCCTCAATGGGCCAAAACATCCATAATGCTCAATCACATTGGGCATTGTCATAACTATCCATCATGCCAATCATACACCCTTATATGCATTTCTAATGCATAAAGTAAAACATATAATGGATTACTAACTTTGTTTTAACTCTTGAAACAAAGTTTTGAGTTATTTTAATAATGTGATCAAATTAGGAAACTTTCTCCATTTTGGAAACTTTCATTTTAGGAAACCTTTTTGCATGTATGTGTTCTTGCCTTAATTATCAATCCAATTGATTATTAATTAATTATAAATTGATTATTTAATTAATTAATCATATTAAATAATTAAAAAATCAATTTTGGGCTTATAACAAGGGTAGTCCGAAACCCACACAACAAAACCCTAAAGTGTGTTCACACACAAACTAGTTTTGTGTCTATTGGGCCATTTGGGCCTTTTGGAATGAGCCAAGCCCACTCCAGTCCTTAAAACCCATTAATAAAATTAATTATAGTTTATAATATTTAATTTAAATCATCTCATTGGGCCCACCAAGTTATTCACTAATTTAAACCAAGTCCGTAAATATAATTAAGCCTATTAAGCGGTTTTAATGAATTAAAATTAATCCAATTAATTTAAGGCCCATTTTAATTAATCCAATTAATTAAAAACACTTTAATATATCAGATATAACATATTTAGAAGATTAAAAATCGTTCTAAGCAAGAACACATCAAGAATACACCAAGAACACCAATTTATCAAACTTCTCGACTAAACTAGTTTTCATGCAAAACTTGTTCGATTTTAATTTTGTTTGATCCTATGGCTTAATATCACATATTAAACACATAAATTATCATCAAAATGATCTTAGAGTGGATCTATAAAAAATTAATTTATAACAGCCCCTAAAATTAAAAGCCATTCACGCCAAAACCATGATCCCTTTCTCAAAAGAATCGTTTTTGTTTTCGTTTTATTTATTTGATCACACATATATCCAGAAATCAATATTTCTCATTCATGAACAATCAAATCTGATATTTTAAAGTTCATGAAATAAATAACTCAAAAATAAAACTTATTCCGTAGAAAAATATAGAATTGTATATTCATGGCAAAACCGAGTCTCTGATACCATGTTGGTAATTATTGATTACATGCAATCTCATACATAAGTGGAATTTAAAATTTTTAACCAATATATCTGATCTTACCATGAATTTACAATATACATATTAATGAGAATAAGAAAAATCACCTTTGATTTTTGTTGAACAGTTGATTTTACTTCTCAACGGGTTGTCGCAAACCACAGTGTCCAAAATCGAACACCTCCAATAAGTAATCCACACTAGAGAAAGATTGAAAGAACCAACAATTGGGAGGAACAAGGGCTGGCCGAAATCCCTAGATGCTAGCTAGGGAAGGTGGCGGCTAGGGTTGAGAGAAAAGAGAGAGAGTGTTTTCTTAATTGTTCACACTTACTTAACCCTAATTCCACATCTCTTGGATTTTTATAGTTAGGTTAAAAAATCAAACTTCATAATGGGATTGGGCTCTTTAAAATTGCTGGAGAATTATTAATTGGGTTTATGGAATTATTTATAATTATTTGGGCTCAATTAAATCCAATTTAAGCCCTTTCACAAAAGACTATGCTCAAAACCCACAAACTAGGCCCTTTGTACATATACTTGGATTTAATTATCCAAATGAATTCCAAATCCAACCAAATTAAATATGCAGGCTCCAAAACACTTATGTAACATATTTAATTTATTTTGGTCCAAGAAGTAGGCCTATAAGGCCTTCTATTTTGGAGTTGGTGTGTGGCCCTCCTTCTGGAGGGCTTCTGTGTCAACTTCACTTCTTTGGGCCTTTATAATTCCTCCAATGGACCTATTAATTATTATATCAGCCCTATAACACTTATAGTTCAATAATAATCAATTATGAAATACATTATTTCAATTAGGTCCAATTTTACAGAATATTTCAAAAAAAATTCTGCAAACAATTTTACTTGATCATAATTAATTACTCTTTAATTAATTATTATCTTATTCACTTCTCTATCCCCATAATAATATCAAATATTATTATCCTTATCATTTTACCATTTTATCATTTTTCTCTATATGTGTGTGACCTATTGGGTTCCTTTTCATATTGGCCGTATAATATGTAATTGTGAGTTCTATTCAAAACTCACATGATTTAAACTTATTTAAATCATTTTATGAATCCCTATTGATATTCTTGATACACTATTATACAAGTCATGATTGGCCTCTAGCCAGGCATCATGACTACCCAAATGTCAGGAAAGTCAAATGGTTTGGCTATACCCTTCCATAGAAACAATTACCGTGCAATTACTCCTTCCACCACTCTTATCTCAATTAGATTCTGAGTATGGATTTCTATCAACTCATATAAATTTAATTATGTATGTTCTATTAATTTAACCATTGTTCCCAAAATGCCCTCCATGGATTATCCATCTTGGCATATTACTCTGGCCAGAGATTATCTGAACAAGGCACTTATAGAATCATATGAGATAACTTCCCTTATTAAATCTGGGATGGTGAATCCTTTATCAATCATTCAACTATCTTCAAGTAGGTCATGATACACCCAATCTCCTAACTATGTTCACTCCCAGTTGGAAGTAATCAGTTATGGAGTCAAATATACCACTTGCTACTTAAGATAACTTTGGTGATCTCAAGTCCAAGGATACTTGCACAACCGCTATGAAGAGATTCCTCACTAACATAGATTTAATATCCATGTGAGGATTCTCTTTGCAGGTCTCCAATAAACTTGTTCTTATAACAAGAATCCACATGTTAGCTTTGATTATCTTCCATAATCACAGTTATAAGAACCACTGCTTGAACCATTCAAGAAGCATAACATGTGCTAGTCTGTCCGAATAAAAAATGCCCTATCTTGTTAATTCTATGACTAGGGATATTTAGATATTAACACATTTGCATGCAATAGACATCTCATATCATGAACACTTTCATGATTGCCTTTGCACTGTGTTTATAATATCTAGGACTTCATTTATTAATTTAAGATTTACAAATTCATGTATTTAAACATAGCATTAATATATGAATGATGCCTTTTATTAAGAATATGAATTCATACATATGAAATACATCCCTATTACATGGGCTCTAGGGCATACTCCCTAACGGATATGATCACACCCAATGTCATTCAAGCAATATGATTTGTGGCTCAAAAAGTACTATTCATGAAGATTGAAATTTTCAGCCATTACATGAACAATATGATTTACTATTGCATCAATGTCATAAAGTCTAAATCCTTATATGCATTTTGGTGTTGCAAACTTTTTGTACTCCTGCATTAGTCAATTCAATCCCATCAGGAGTCCACAGAATCATAAGTGTCGACATAATCACCATTTTTGCTACACATAATAGAAAATTAAATAGTTAATATACATGTTACATATGATTGAAAAATATTTCAATATAAAAATAGGGACAAATCCACACAGAAAAATTTAAAAATTTAGGAAAATAGAAAACTCATTTTTTATGATTTATCATAAATATTTATATTAAAAGAATCCAAAAAATATTTTTTGGTCATAAAAAAGTTTTAAAAATAAGAAAAATTATGAAAAATCAATTTTGCTAAAAAATAGAGTTGATTCGGTGGTTGGAGGCGGCCTTATGCACACTTACATGCTGACAAAGGGTTATGGATGCACTCACGTACCGATGATGGGTTTCTAGCATGTGGCATAACCCATAGGGCCATATGTCACCATGTTAAAATCATTCTGGCATATGGCATCTTCTTATTGGTCTAACTGTTGCCAATGTGGTCTTTTTTGACACATGGCATGACCACTATCTACCACATAGCAACTCTTTATTGGCTATATGGCTTAGTGACATATCAAAGCCATATGGCATGGCCACTACCAGCCATGTGGCTATCCTTATTAGGCCATATGTTGTGATGAAACTGATGGAATATGACATGGCATTTATATGATGATCATGCAGTGGAAAAATAATAAAATCGATCATACATGTCACTCAATCCATAAGCAAGAATCGAAAACATGCAATTTTAGGGTTTTAAAACTTACAACTTTAGATGCACTTCAAGATTTGATTTTGATGATGACCAGCAACCAAGAAGGATTTATTTGCCTTAGATCTTCACCACCAATGCCAAAGGAACAGCCTTTACGCCACTCCTTTCGATGTTCACACACCCAAGAATGAACCGAGCCAGGTCATTTTTGGGTTTTCCCTTTCCCTTTCCCTTTCCCTTAGCAGGTCCCTTCTTAATGCCCCCTTGAACCATAAGTACGGGATTGGTCTTTCGAATGTTCTCTTCAGCATTCTTAAGTATCCCAAGAAGCTTGGTGACTGTCTTGTTCATTACATGCATGTTATAATTCATAACAAATGGATCATAATCATCAGTCAATAAACCTAAGATCAAGTTAGTGGCCAATTCCTTCAGGACTTGTACCTCAAGCTTCTCAAGAGTATCAAGATACCCTTTTATCTTGAGTACATGGGTACTAATAGGAGTACCTGCAGCCATCTTACAAGAAATTAACACCTTTGTTATCACGAACCTCTCGTGACAAGCTTGCTCTTGGAACATCTCCTTGAGGTGCACCATGATCGCATAAGCCTCTTGGTCCATGAATTGCTTTTGCAAGTCAAGCACCATAGTGGCCAGCATCAAACAGGTCACATCATTGGAGTCGCTCTTCTTGGTCTCAAAAGTTTTCTTTTGAACCGCAAAGGCGTTCCTTCCAGGTTCTTCAGGCAAGGGTGCTGATATGAGCACGACCAAGCACGCCGACAACAAGAGAGATGAACTAGCACTTTCTCAAGGACAAATAACAAGAGCAAGGTTAAAGAAGCTTAAAGAAGTCATACAAGCATTCATGAAACCTTATGTGGAGAAGATGCAAGTTCAAGAAGAGAAAGAAGCTAAATTGGACTATGAAGACAAGTGTAGGCTGAATGGTGCAATGGGCCTTCAAGCTACTTTATTTAGTTTCTATTCTTTATGTAACATTTAATTAAGTATATTTGGGGCAGCCTAGAACCTAGAAAAATGAATTGGGCTTTGTTAGAATAGGTTTGCTTTATTTTGGGCTTATTTTACTGTTTTGGGTAGTTTAAGTGGGTAGGGTAAAGTTGGGCTTATCTCTTCTAAAGAGTTGGGCCAAAATAACTATTTGAGGCTTAGAATACCTAAGGGGGCCGAATTTTACATGGGAGAATTGAATTTTAATGGGTTTGGGTCAGATTTAGGTTTAGGCCTAAATTTAGGGTCCTAAATTTTAGGAATGGATTTTCCTTGATAAATACTTATTATTTTGGGATATTATTAAGTAGAGTTTGAGGGAGAAATAATAGCTTGACCATATCTTTAAAGGGCTGGCCGAAATTCACTTGTAGCCAACATTAAGTCTACATTCATTCATTCATTTTCTTAGGATAATAAGCATATTTATCACTTTCTGTTAGGATTAATCTCAAATTGTATTTATCTTTATTTCTTCATGTACTTAGTCCATATTATGGCCAAATACATGTAGATAAAGGTTAGGAATTATCTTTGTTATTTATTTTATTATTTATCTCTTAGAGTTAGTGTTTGATTTTAATTCATCTAGGGAGGGGTGGCTGCCTAGCCTATATAAAGGGCTGAATTCTTCATTTGTAAGACACTTGAATTTTGATTAATGAGAATTTTCTTTGGCTTGGCCGAATTTGTGAGAGTTAATTTATTATTGATTCTTGCTATTGCATGAAGAATTAGACTTAGGCTATTTGCATGATTAATGTATGCTTGATTCTTCTTCTTCTTGTTTTCTAAATCAATCTATCATAAGCGTTTCCAATCAATCTTGTTTAGGGGTTCTTTAGATTGGGGGTTTATCATCTTATTTATGTTCAATATTCATGGTATGTTGGCGTTCTAGTTTGGCATATAGGCTGGGGTTCCGCATCAGGTGCATCCAAAACATACGACTTTTTCTCTTGCTTAAGAACTATTCTTAAGTTTCGAGACCAGTCTATGAAATTGGTGCCATTCAGTTTGTCCTTTTCCGAGACCGATCGCAATAAAAGTTGTTGTTTGAAAAAGCCATTTTCAATCTACAATAAAGATTAGCAAGATTGAATGAGGTCTTATTTATAATTCCACAAACCGAATTAATATCCCTTTAAATAATTTGCGTTAGTGATTTAATGTGGGCCAAGATCCACTTTTCACAACAACTTATTAGTCAAGCTGAGCTTGTACACCTAACAAGTAAAGTTACTTAGGTAGGAAAACTCCAATCATGTCTCGTGCATGACTCTTGGATCAAATGGGCTAACATCTTAAGATGTTATAGGACAAACCCATTTATTAGTTGCCTAGGTCCGGGCATCCCTTTCCATGTTAAGTCCAACCTACATTCACAACCCATGACTCATAAAGATAATCGGGCGCATCTAGGATTCCTAGTCTAAGTGACCGATGATCGATGCCTTGACATGTTTCGAATTATGAAGGCAACTTTGTGACTTACTATTTTAGGGATTCATTTTATTACGGCTTACATGGCATACACTTTGTCATCCATTCATAGCATGCATATATATATAATTTCATAAAGTAAAGCATGACAGACATGGGCCCAAACAACCTACAACTAAGATTCTATACTATTACATAAGAATCTTCGAGTTGGGCTTCTCCACTTCGGTGGGCTTCGTCTTGATTTACAAAGTCTTCAAATAAATTCTATTCTAAGAAATAAATGAACTTTTACAATAATACATGATGGCACGCAGGCCAATTTAATTACAAAAACCCAGGGCCCATGAATGCACCATGCATATCCATTCATCACACAAAACAAGCAAATAAATATACATAACATTCATGGATAAAACAAAGTCCAATTTTAATTAATTTAGCCAAGCCCATTAATGGAATTGTGTACTTGAACTTTTAAGAGAGAACCCCGTGATGGGCCTAGGCCGAAGCCCAATGGACTAAATCCTCTTATTGAAATAAGTTCTCTTAAAATCCCAAAACACAAACTAGTTAGATTTGTGCCATAAATCAACTCTAGTATAATTTCCAATTTTGCCATTTTTAATTTTTATGTCATACAGCCCATAAACATTAAAAATACATATAATATGTACCAACATGAATTAAAACATAAAATCATGAAGAACATATATATCATACACGGCATTCATATTAAAACAAACAAACAACAATGAAACTAGTTGTTTAATGCTCATATAATGCCACAAAAATGCACAAACACTTAAAACAATTTTATGAGTCATTTAATAATTTAAATAAGGTCATAAATATTGAGTTAATGTTCTGTACCAATCTGATCTAAATGTGTTTTTACCATTTTAATCAAAACAAAACAAACAATGTTGATTAAACATGTAACAAACACAAACTAGTCATAGTTTTAAGTGATTTTAAAATTAATCAATTAAATTGTCATGGACCAAAATTAAAATAAAATTTAAAATATGTCCAGACCTGATATTTAATCTTTAAAAATCACTTACAAACATGCCAAAATCGTTTATACATTTAATTTTGAAAACTAGTTGTTATACAAACACTTATCATGCCAACTAGCACCTAGTTTCAAGATTAACATGTACCATCAGGTATTTATAATTAAATCCGACCATGAACAGCTCTAAGAACTTCTTAGGACAGTATATTAACATGCCATATTAATTATAATACCTATCTAATCATTTAAAATCATTTTTACACCAAAACAATGCAAAAAACTCAAAATAGAAAATTTCAGCATTGCATGTTTTTAAACGAACGATTTTTGATTAAATATTTAATGCATCTAAAGCACCAAAATAAGCATGTCTAGGCTTTGATACCACTGATGGAATATGACATGGCATTTATACGATGATCATGCAGCGGAAAAATAATAAAATCGATCATACATGTCACTCAATCCATAAGAAAGAATAAAAAACATGCAATTTTAGGGTTTTAAAACTTACAACTTTAGATGCACTTCAAGATTTGATTTTGATGATGACCAGCAACCAAGAAGGATTTATTTACCTTAGATCTTCACCACCAATGCCAAAGGAACAGCCTTTACGCCACTCCTCTCTATGTTCACACACACAATTGCAATGACGGCTTAAAATCGAGAGTGCTAGCTCTATGTTTAAGTATTTTGCAATGGTGATGGATTGAAGCTACAAGATCTGATCTTGTACTTCCTTTTAGTTGCTATTGCTGCCCAAGAACACAAGAAAAACATGGAAGAATCCTTTCTCCTTGTGAAATTTGGCCAAGAGTGTGTGAGAGAGAGAGTTTATGCCTTGGGCTTTCTTATGTTATTCATTCACAATATATCACTTATCTTGTTAAGTGATAATGCCGAGATTTACTATCCTTTTAGGTAGCAAATTCATTCTCTATCACTTCCTTAAAATAAGTAACATATATTGATTCAAACTCTTTTGAATTAATTTGAAATAAATATAAGACATTTAATAAAAAATAAATCACTTAATTTAAGAAATATACATGTGCCGAAATTTTCTTGATTTTCATCTTACAATTTCGGTCACATTATCTCCTTCTTAAGTGTTTTAATTTGATTCAAATTCTTTTAGGCTTTAATACTCAATTAACTTAATTAATACAAGATAATTAATTTATTGAAATTAAGCCTTTGTGAGCCGAATCTCTCTCTCTAATGGACCAAGGTCCATTTAGCAATTTTAATACCGATCACATACATTAATTTGACTTTAATTAAAAGCCCAAATTAATGAACAATACTTTATTTAAATATTTTAAACCAAATGCTTTATGTGCGATCCTATAGGTCCATTTAATATTGGCAATGAATTAATGAATTAATTCAAAGGCTATATATATTCTATAGCAAGATATTATAGCATTCCAAATTAAATGAAAATGCAAATGGCATTTAGTGATATTCTAGTGACATCAGAATTAATATAAGGCATGGAACTAGTCATCCTTATATATATTAATTCCTTTCTTGATATTTCAATGACATTGAACTCTCAGATAAATAATGATTACTCATTATTTCATTTCGGTATGGCCATACACTTCTCAGTTCACTGATCAAGTGGCCGGTGATATTTTCTCTCTTATCGAGAGGGGTAATCCCTTCACTTCTCTCATGGTCTCTAACATGAATCAATGCATACCCAAGCATACCCATACTTGTCATTCTGTTACAAGCACGTTAGGTGTATGTCAAAGTACACAGTAATTCATAAAGAGTTTCATAGAGATTTTAGGTCTAAGAACTCCGATACAAAACTTACATATGAGGAACACTTATGACTTGTACCATGTAGTGTTCTCATGAATGGATCGAATCCAGATACCATGTTCTTAACATGTATCTATGATCTCTGATTGACACTCTTGTCCTAATGATCCATAAGACAGAACTCATATTATCAGAGAGAGCATACTAGTCTTAATTCATTTGTTATTCCCATAACAATGACTGACTAGGGATATTTAGAATGAAGTCTCATTTGTTTCAAGTTCTTACAACCATGTGCCTCATACATGATAACTTAAACTGAAACAACATTCTTGGATAGTCTATCAATTGATATGCACAGGAATACTATTAAACTGAAACAAATGCCTCATTTATTAACTAAAGTGTTTTATAACAATGCATTGGGGCTAGGGTTTACACTAACAGAAACAATGCCATGATATGTGTCAGACAAATCAGGCTACATGCTTACACCTATGCACCCAATGTGTGGTGGCGTATGCACACCATACGCTGCCTTTCCAGTGGAATTTGATGACTGTACTTTAGTTAGTGAGGGGTTTTTCTATCTTGTGATTTTAGTAGTATGGTAAAAAAATTTAAATTCCTACTTCTAGTTTAGCCTTTTAAACACTTATGTCTACCCCTATAATCATATTGTACATTGTAGACAGTGGGTCCTAAGGCAACCAAAATCAGAGTTACCCGATGATGAATGAAAATTCTTATTTCAAATAGAAAGCATAAACTCCAAGTGGAATTTCAAATTAGGGTTGCTTTAGTGATCAAATTTCAACCAGATTTTGGGGATTGATGGGCAGATTCTTAAAAGCTAGAATTGGATATGTTTTCAAACTCTTTTTTTGGTATTTAACCTAAAACCCTAGTTTTCAAAAGGGAAGCACACTTTGAGAAAAAGGAAGCCATATTGTTAAGATAGTAAACTAATTTCTGCTCTGAAGAACACAATTACTCTAGATATATTTCTTTCAACGCACACACACACACATACAAACACTTATTTTCAAATGTGGAAATCATTTGAATCAGACCTTTGAGAATGCTTTTCGACTTTATAGGAATTGACTTTTTCTAAGAGTAATATTCTAGGCTTTGTTTCTTTTGGTTTCTATGGCCTAAATAGGTTTGGTTATTTAATAACATGACTCTATGATTTCCCATTATCTTAATTCATTTCTTTATGACTCTATATTTGTCCTGATGCTATAAATATGTTTTAGATGTGATAACATGTATAGAATGGAACCTAGGATGTTACTCTCCATTGATACATGATTTATTTCTTAATTAAAATTATATTTTGTTCTTAATTTAATCGTTCCAATATGGTTTATATATGTTTTAATGATCTAGGATTAGTTATGCTATGTTTTAGACATGAAATATGCACGTTTATATTAAAGATAGGTTTTATGTTGTTTTTACCATATTCTGCATCTTCCTATCTATTTGTCACAATATTGATAAGAAAAAAGCCTCATGATAGCTGTCGATCATAGCAGCTGATGGGACATAGTAGGACCTTCTTTTTATCCCATCATCTCTGCTTTCCTGGTCATCTATCCCCACATATGGTTGTATGTGGCCTTGGTTCCTGCTCTTTTCATGTCATTTTATATTTATTTTTCATGATTGTTTGATATGTATGCATGATTATATTTTTAGATGTCATTTTGATTTTATTTCATGCATTTTTATCATTTTGTTTATTAACAATTTTAGTCCAAAATGCATATTTGTTTATTTTTATTTTTAACATATATTTTTTATGTATCACATTCTAACCATTTATTTTATTATATCCCTTTTGAGCATTTGATCATTATTTGTAGGAGAATCCTTAGGAGAACTTGAGGTTGGAGGATCCTAATAGACTTATCCTTGATGGAAATTTTCTGCATTCTTTTTAATATTTAGTTCTTGTTATCATTTTTCCCTTTATTTATTGCCATTGTTTATCTTTATTATTTACTTTGGATGTATTTATGTTGGGATTGTAATAATTTAGTAATAAAATTATTTTTGCATGGTAAATGACAAACTTAACAAAAAATCATTTTTTCTTAATTGAAATGGGTTTTCTATTAAAATGGATCAATGTTTAATTTTCAACAAAAAAATTCACACAATAAGGAAAAGGCCATTTTGCAAATATGCACGAGAAAACCAATGTTCCCAACTCAAATCAATCCCTTAATTTATGTATTATTTTTCTTTATTTTATTCTATTATTCATTTTGCTTATGGAATAGTTTTAGTCGTTTGTTTTAGTTATTTATTTCTTTTGATTATTTACCACTTTCTTGTATGCTTGAGTGTTTATTTATTTATTTATGCATGCATTGTGTGAGAAGAGAGATTCACTTAATATTAAAAACTCATTTATAAACAACACCTAACTGGGATATAAGTAAAAGTGATATCATATACACAATCCCTATTTGGGCATCAAAGGTTAGAATCATTTTCCAACATTCTATTGGATGGTGACTCCATGATACCTACCTCTTAAGCCCACTTAGAAGCCATCATAGATTGACCATCAACAATATAATTAGGTTAAGCTAAACTATGAACTTAATGAATCTCGTTTGATCTTGGACTCTAAAAGCAGGCCTTCGAGAGATAAATTGGACATAAGCAGGGTTTGACGTGCGTCACAGTGGTAACTTCACTAGGGATTAAGATTTTATAATTGAGTTTTTAATATTAATCCTTACTCTTTTTGAAATTGCATTCATACTAAAGCCTTAGAACTATGTTAGGTGTCCCTATTTTATACCTAGTGTAATTCTAAAGCATGCCCTACATTCACTCAATGTAGGAAGGTGTCAAGGAGAACCACCAGCCAAAGTCTAGTACCAATTGGTATATAAAATGGTGATCTATTGATCGTTATGCTTCTGATGAGGTAAATTATTGGCAGAGACCATGCTTGGGTAGCTTTAAAGTTTCACCACCCGACTATAAGCCTATGTAATGACAACAACTACTTCCTCTAGGTCGTATAACCCTAATAACTCTTACTTGCTATATAGACCCTTATAGATTGAACAAATTCAAATAAATTAGGTGGTACTAATTAAAAGGTACAGTTACTTTTGGGCCTAACTTGATTTTTTTTAAATCATTTAAATGCATAATGGCCAAAACCCATATGCCGATGCTTTTGATTTTCCATCGGGTACCATAAGCACCTATTAGGTCCCCAATTGAGCCATGGGCTAAGCCCAACAAGGAAAGATATTGCACTACCTCTTGTGTGGGAGTAATAAGGTTTGAAGGCTATTTCTTGCTTGTATATGGTTGTGACTGTTGCCTAACATTCATGTATCATATGTATGCCATACCCCATGTATCATGTGTATACCACATTTTTTGAATCACATACCATATGTATATCAATCACATGCATCACATACCATATGTATTTCATTCACATGCGTCACATCACTCATAATATGTATATCATACACTTGTATCATCATGCATCATACTTATATGTATGCCATGCATCATATCTACACCTAACATGTATGCATCATAAGCACACCTTACACCATATGTATACTCACACCATGCACTATGTGTATACCATATTTGTACATCATATATTACATATGCATACATCATTCTCATATACTACTCATGCCCTATATACCATACTTTTATACCATATGCATCATCAATCAAGCATCGTTCTAACCCTTCAAAATTTTCAGCCATAGTAAGCTATTCATTCGAGTGGTTTAAGGGATTTGATAGTTTTGAATCTATATTGGAATTAGAAGTGGTTGAGGAAACATAATTGGGTCAATAAGAAAGATTGAATTCCACTGTAATACCTCATTCTACCTTAAAAACATATGATGAGCTAGACATAAGGTTGTATATGAGGTTCCAGGAGTTCAAGAGTGTTTAAACCACTTGTTAAACCTCAACTTGCAGCTCTTGAGAAGGACTATATGGAAGAGGAGGAAAAAGATGATGAACCTCTAGTAGTTATAGCAAAAAACAAGGATAAGGCCCTAAAGAAGATGGAAGAGAAGATTGAGGCAATGGAGCTCTTTTTGTTTGCTAGTAAAGGGATCAATCCTGAAGACATGGATCTAGATGGTGAGGACTTGCTACCTTAAAAAATTCAAGATGCCTAACCTACCCAAATTCGATGGTACATTAAACTTTTTAGCACATATAAAGCAATACCATCTTGTGATGAAGGGTATGTTGTCAATAAAGCAAAAGGTCAATTATTTTTTCCTCAACCTAATAGTTCCTGCTATTGATTGGTACCATGGCTTAAACCATCGAACCAAAGAAGCTTTGGACTTATTGATGGAGGAACTTATAAAGCAGTATGACTGCAACACTTAGATAGAAGTGACCTTGAAAGATATGGAGCTGTTATAATGAAAACCCAAAGAGTAATTCCATGAGCATCTCACTCGATGGAGAAATAGGGTAATGGAGATAAAGCGAAAGCAAAGCAATCTTGATCAAATCAAACTCTTCATCAAGAATTCCAACCCCTACTTGATTGATAGTAAATGAAAGGTTTAAAAGATTGGGAATCCCTCAAAGACATCATCATTGAAGTCAGGGGGAATATCTAGAAGCAACAGCCCGTACTATAAGAGGAAACCTCGGCAACAAGCATGGTAATGGTGATAATAGTGGGGACAATAATGATGGATTCGTAGAGGTATCCACCCGCTTTGGGATTGGAAAAATAGCTATCTTGGCATCTTGATTAGCTTAGCAAGGAAGGGAAGTTACAGCCTTTGCCACCTAAACTAAAAATGAGCCAGGGGAGGCCAACACATAGGGTAAATTGGTACTGCTCATACCATCAACACACAGGCTATAAAACAAATTAAAGGAATACATCCAAGACTGGGTTGACATTATGTAGGTACTAAACCTTGAGAAGAAGAGGAAGAAGTAAAGTGCATGGCACTCATGCTGGGCTTAAGATCACCTAAACGGTACTTGCCTGAAGATCCGACCAGTTTCAAGGAACAAATGGGGCAGTTAAAGAGATTGAAATGTTGACAACTTTCTAAAGAAAAAATAAAAAATATTAATTTTTGATGTAATAAATGTCTTCGACAAATATATAATTTTCTTATGATGGTGTTAATTATATAAATTTTTTCTCCTTTTATTTGTAGTCTCTCATTTATTTGCATCATTCATGGCAAAATCATAGCATTTTCATAACATTAATTCAATAAACACAAGTCTTTATTTGATCTCAAGAAAAATACATCTTAATTGCATCCACTATAACTCCTTAGGTAAGACTTGAGAGAATAAAAGAAAGAAAAACAAGAAAAGAATAGAAAAAGAGGGAAGAAGAAAATGAAAATGAGAGTCTTTACCTCGATCCAAAGTGGCATTGAGAATCAACAAGGATACATTACTCCAGTTCAAAGGCATTGTTAGAGAGTATGCCTTAGAGCCCATGTAAAAGGGATATATTCCATATGTATGAATTTATATTCTTAATAAAAGGCATTATTCATTTATTAATGCTATGTTTAAATACATGAGTTTGTAAATCTTAAATTAATAACTGAAGTCCTTGATATTATAAACATAGTGCAAAGGCAATCAAGAAAGTGTTCATGATATGAGGTGTCTATTGCATGCAAATGTGTTAATATCTAAATATCCCTAGTCATAGAATTAACAAGACAGGACATTGTTAATTCAGACATACTAGCACATGTTATGCTTCTTGAATGGTTCAAGCAGTGGTTCTCATAACTGTAGTTATGGAAGATAATCAAAGCTGACATGTGGATGCTTGTTAGAAGAACAAGTTCATTGGAGACCTGCAAAGAAAATCCTCACATGAATATTAAATCTATGTCAGTGAGGAATCTCTTCATAGTGGTTGTGCAAGTATCCTTAGACTTGAGATCACCAAAGTTATCTTAAGTAGTAAGTGGTATACTTTGACTCCATAACTGACTACTTCCAACTGGGGGTGAACAAGGTTAGGAGGTTGGGTATATCATGACCTACTTGAAGATAGTTGAGTGATTGACAAAGGATTCACCATCCCAGATTTTTTAAGGGAAGTTATCTCGCATGATTCTATAATTGCCTTGTTCAGAGAATCTCTGGCCAGAGTAATATGACAAGATGGATAGAGATCCATGAAAGGCATTTTGGGAACAATGGTTAAATTAATAGAACATACATAATTAGATTTATATGAGTTGATAGAAATCCATACTCAGAATCTAATTGAGATAAGAGTGGTGAAAGAAGTAATTGCACGGTAACTGTTTCTATGGAAGGGTATAGTCAAACCACTTGACTTTCCTGACATTTGGATAGTCATGATGTCTAGCTAGAGGCTGCTCATGATTTGTATAATAGTGTATCATAAATATCAATAGGGATTGATAAAATGATTTAAAGAATCAAGTGAGTTTTGAATAGAACTCACAATTACATATTATACTGCCAATATGGATAGGAACCTAATAGGTCACACACATATAGAGAAAAGGATAAAATGGTAAAATGACAAGGATAATAATATTTGATATTATTATGGGAATAGAGAAGTGAATAAGAGAATAATTAGTTAAAGAGTTTAATTAATTATGATCAAGTAAAATTGTTCGTAGAAATTTTTAGAAATGTTCTGTAAAATGGACCTAATTGAAATAATGTATTTCATAATTAATTATTATTGGAATATAAGTGTTATAAGGCTGATATAATAATTAATAGATCCATTAGAGGAATTAAAGAGGCCCAAAGAAGTGAAGTTGGCGCAGAAACCCTTCAGAGTAAGGGTTACACGCCAACTACAAACAGAAGGCCTTA
Organism: Excoecaria agallocha; assembly: GCA_037975025.1. Lineage (NCBI taxonomy): Eukaryota > Viridiplantae > Streptophyta > Magnoliopsida > Malpighiales > Euphorbiaceae > Excoecaria > Excoecaria agallocha. Next base: position 27,235,500 of record CM075814.1, on the reverse strand, counting down.
GAAGACTAATTCTTGGACCAAAATAAATTAAATATATTTCATAAGTGTTATGGAGCCTACATATTTAATTTGGTTTGATTTGGAATTCATTTGGGTAATTAAATCCAAATATATGCACAAAAGGCCTAGTTTGTGGGTTTTGTGCATAGTCTTTTGTGAAAGGGCTTAAATTTGATTTAATTGAGCCCAAATAAATTATTAATAATTTTAGAAGCCCAATTAATAATTCTCTAGAAATTTTAAAGAGCCCAATCCTATTATGAAGTTGGATTTTTAACCTAACTACAAAAATCCAAGTGATAGGGTTTTAGGGTTAAGAGTGAATAATTAAGAGAAAACATTTTCTCTCTTTTCTCTCAACCCTAGCCGCCACTCCCCTTGCTAGCATCTAGGGAATTTTGAACAGCCCTTGTTCTCTTCTTTTGTTGGTTCATTCAATCCTTCTCTAGTGTGGATTACTCATTGGAGGTATTCGATTTTGGACACTGTGGTTTGCGAAAACCCAGTGAGAAGGAAAATCAACTGTACAACAAAAATCAAAGGTGATTTTTCTTATTCTCATTAATATGTATATTGTAAATTCATGGCAAGATCAGATCTATTGGTTAAAAATTTTAAATTCCGTTTATGTATGAGATGCATGTAACTGATAAATTCTACAGGCATGATCCAAAAGATTGTTTTAACTTCCAAATAACGAGAGAAAGGAAAAGATAAAAAAGATTGCACTAATACATGGAGGTTGAATGCCTTTCATTAAAGTTGATAAGAATCAAGCTATGAAGTACACTTACTGCGAACTCGACATATCTTTATGGTTAGGTCTAAGTGGTCCTATATTAGGTTCAAAAACAATCTAAGTAGGCTATTATTTTCCCATGATGAATCCTAACATTAGGAAGGATACTATACCATTTCTTCAAACCTTTATTGTTGATTCCCTTGGAAGGCATAAATTATATTGAGTTCAAAATGGGGCATAGCTGAAGCTAGAACTAAAATATCACTGTAGCGATCAATGCTCTTTTAAATAATAGCGAAGAGGACTTTCCTTGTATAAGACATAGAATGGCTCCTGACAAACTCTAGGATAAGTATTATAGGCCACTTTGGGAAAATGAACTGCTTGTAGTGGCTTGATGGAATATGTCACTCCCTTCTCCACTTTGTTAATTGAACCAATCATAGAGTAGCTTCATAGGGTTGGACTTTCTCGATAAGGAAATAATTTTCCCATCATCTTTTTGAGTCCAGCATCCTATAAACAATTAATCCACTAGGCAATGCAGACTGGTTGGAAGAGTAATGTACCTTATGGTGCCATGAAACTGAAGATGGTTACAAGGTAAAAAATCATGAATATATGTAGATTGAGAAAGGCAACTTAGGCAGAAATTAGGGGTTGAAAGAAAATATTCAATTAAGAAAACCCGAGAGGGTGGATTTATAATAGGAAGCAAATGCACACAAGGTGTGTAAGGACCCAAAATAGGCCCTAGTAGAATTCAACGGCAATTACATGTTATTAAAGTCTAATTGAGTGTTTTTGGATAAATTATTAAGAGTTAAGATATTGATTGGGCCAAAAATGTTATTAGGTTATAAATAATTATGTGATAAATGTGTAAATTATATGGTATGAATTTTATAAGGGCATAATTAAATTATTATGTTGGTATAATAATATTCAAGGTTGTAATTGAAGTATGAAGTATTAGTTAAGGGGTCAATTTTTGATACAATTAAATATTGGGCCAAATGTAATAATAGAATAGTAAATTGGGATGCAATTAAAAGAAGATAAAAAGGTTGGGGTCAATGTGGAAGAAAAGGTTTAAGTGGGGATCAATGTGTAACATGCAATTAGTTGGAGGATTAAAAGAGGAATTGTGAGGGACCAAGCTGATGTCACATTCCACTTAAACTCACATGCAAGACAAGTATACAAAGGGGCATTGTGAGGTGGATGGCATTTTTTTGAGGGAGTTATCTCAATCTTTCATTCTTTGATGAATCTCTCTACGAAATCCTCGAAGAAATTCTTGCATGTGGATTTTTTTTGAAGAACAAGTTAGTGTATATCTACAAGGTAATTAACTTAATTTGATAATTCTTCTTCTTCATCATCTTCTTGTTTCGGTTAATAGTAGATTGAGTTAAATGCTGGAAGTTGTGTTAATGGATGAAATTGTTGTGAAAGGAAAAGAGGGAGAAAGTTAGGATCTTGAAAGAAGAAGATAGTGAGAGAAAAAGGAGAATTTTCAAGAAGATTTGAGTTACATGTCCAGGTTTTAGAACTTACTTTTCATGCATGTGTTTTCCTTGAGTGAATTATGTGATTACAATATGAGATGGATGCATTTTGATATAGTGTTATAGCTATAAAAGAGGAGACTTAGAGATTTACCTCTTGCATGTGTTATTTGAAATAGTTAGGATAAATAAATTGTTAAAAGCTTGATTTGAGACTATTTTAAAGTGATGTTATTATAGAAAGGTTATAATACAATGTGTAAAATTATATTTGATGAGTAACTTGAAATAAACATCAATCTTTGATGTTTAAAATGACATGCATGTAAGTCTTAAAATTCTGGGTTTGGGTTCACTGAACCTAGTTGTATTCTTTTGGTAATATCTTGAGTTTGAGAATAGATAATTAGTTGATTCCAATTGGATTTTATAATAGACTTCTATACAAAGATTTCACAAGAAGAAATCACATTTTAATTCTGCATCTAAATGGGTCATAACCTAGCTTGAAAATCGGACAAGTGTGAAATCTCATATTCATGAACAGTCTATAGTATTTGGACGATACCTTTCAATTTAGAACTGATATTGAGATAAGGTTTGATGTTATAGAAAATAGAAATGTATATCTACAACTTTGTATAAGTAACCTAGCTATAGATCTGCCTCTAAATTTGCTTAAAATTTACTTGAAAATTGGAATTCTGTGTTGCCTATCCTAATGAACAGTCTTTAGTAAATTCCATTTATCTTGAGTTCTAGAAATGATATTGGAAATATTATTGATGTTTTAGAAACTAACAACATAGGGGAACAAATTTGTGGAAGACCATTTTTACTGAAAATGATGTTTGGGAGGTCTAAAATGATGTGCATTTTGCTTTAGAAAAAATGTCTGCAGAATTTTTCGTAGGGCATTTTTGGAAGGCACGTGCGCACCTTCTGATCTCAATTTCAGCCTTTAGTCTCGGCTGGGATCAATTGGTCTTAGCCGTGGCCCTTTCGTTTTGTAGTCATACATGATATTTAGCCTCATCAAATATAAACACTTACTCTAACATTTCGAAACACATCTAAAGCATGTTAAAACATGTAATTTAACTTAAAATATGACATTAATATGTGAGTTTAGAACATTTTAAAATATAAATATGAGAGTATTATGTAACGTTAAAATATGAGATTAATATAATGACTTATAGAAACAAAGTTATAAAGATATATTGTTACCATATAGATGAACCTTCATTGAAGTAGATTAATATATGGAAGTATGAAGTTATGAAATTATCATTAATCCTATATGTATGATAATATGATTGTGATATGATGTGTTGCCTAAAGATCATATGTTCAAGTATAAGTTCATATGAGAGGTATGTTTAATTACTGGTATTCGAATTACTATATGAATGTATGAATGCATGTTTATACACTAGAGAATTGTGTACTATAATATGATCATGTGCATATGCAAGGAGTATGATTAGTACAGGCATGATATTTTAAATGAATATGATGCTGGAGTATATGAATCAAGAAAATGAAAACATATCATGTTATATATATATATATATTTATATATATGCAGTATGATCTTACATGATTGGGTTTGAAGCTTGAAAGATGTTTAAGAGTAATGATTCAAAGAATATGTTTAAAGTGAAATGTATGAATATGTCTTTACTTAATTGAAATGACATGATTAAGCATATGTGTTGTCACATGTTAGCATGCTAAAATACAGATCTACAGTGCTATAGACTCAATTATAGAAATCTTATTAAAGCATATAATGGTAATGTTATATGAGGCTATGTATACAAGTGTATGCATTAGAGAGGGAGTATCTTGTCATGTGATTGTTACATGATTGAATAGGATTTTAAGTATTAAATAGTAATACCCAATACTGAACATGTTCACAGGTTTACAGAAAGTTACACATGAGCGTGTATATGAGTACATTGTTCATAGTTATACAAGAGTATACATGTGCATATAAGAATATGAATGAATAAAGAAAAGATAAAGTAAATAGATTTTACTGCCTGCATTGAGTCCAGGAAGTGGATAGATAGGCATGCCTATAAGGGTACCTTGCAGCTGCTTCTGAATAGTTTTGACCTGTTTAGGTCCACTTGAAATTAAAAGTTATAGTGACCCTGTTTGGGTTTAAAAGTTAGAGTTGATTTGAACAACCCCATTTGGGTTGTAGCCGACCTCGCTTGGGTTCGCTTGACCGATCTATATTATTTGTTTGATCCCGTTTGGGTCCATGTTATTTATTTGACCCCGTTTGGGTCTACCAATTTATCATACAATTTTATCCCTGCAAGGGATCAATGTTTAATACCTCCGGGTATCTTATTTGTACCTTCGGGTGCCATTGTTATAATCAACAGTATTTGTACCTTCGGGTACTATCATATAACCCAATATCCATCTCTTTAGAATAGTGCATGCTTTATTATCAAAGGTTAAGAAAAGTTCAATAAGGCATGAAAAATCTTAATTGCATTCATACTATTCTACATATGAAATTCCTTTTGTTGCATGCAAAACTCACATCTAAAAGAATGCCCAATAGTATATGTATCTATACTGCTAGTATAAAAAATACATGCTAATTATTTATGGTGATGATATATAAGTGTTATGTTTGGTTGATAGACTTATTTTTATGATACATCTAACATGTTGTAACATGAATAACTTATGGAATCTAAAGTAAGCCTGTAGTAATATAATAATCTCATGGTAATTGGAAGTGTTGATTTGTTATATAATTCCAATGTGTGTACATACAAGAATAGATGTGAGATAATTTCAATATATGTGAAGACTGTTTATGAAATTAATAATAGATAACTACACTTTTATGATTAAGCATTGATTAATAAAATAATCATATTATAAATAGTTGAATCTAAGTCCAAAGGATGTTGGAACTTGTATGATTATATATATGGTGAATGAAATGTCAATGCAAATTCTTATTGTTGGACTTTATGATTTCTATTAGTGAATGTAAATGTTTAATTTCTTTCATTTCTTGAAATAAATCATAGTTATATTTGAGGTATGATGTGTGCACTGTTGACGATCACTGTGAGTGGTCATTTATCATGATTTTAGTTCCCCACTAAGCTTTATAGCTTAGCACGAATGTTACATCCATGTAGGTTTTTGAGGTATATCTGCTGCAGGATGGCCAACTCAAGTCAACGAGAGAGACTAGTATAAACTTTTATTTTTTTGGGTTCTTTGTATATTGTCAAGATGCTAATCAGTTGTTGTATTTTGTAAAAAGACTTTAATGTTTATTGTAAAGTTTTAATAGTATAGCACTCTTAGGTATTAAGTTTGAGTATATGTTCTCTGTATAGTTGGTTTATGTTTAAGTTGCACTGTTAAACTTTGCGTTATGAGAAGGGTAAAGTGATATGTATATGTTAAAGGATAAGGGTGCTACAAGGTGTCCTCTCCAGGATTGAATAAAACCTATGTTTTCACATTATATGTCTTGTTATGATTACTGTTTTTATTGCATGATGCATGTAGATAGGAATGCATATACATGCATAAGCATATGATTAACCAGCCAAAGGAATCTCATAGCATGTACTAACACACATGTTGAAGCTGGAAATAGAGATGTTGCTTAAAGAAAAATGAAAAACAAAAAAAAAAAGAGAAAATGCAAGGCCGTTAGAGATGAAAACCATAACTTACTCTCTAAGCAAAAGTTAGTCTAAAGGGATAGGGAAAAAACCTAGAAATAAGTAGTCTATCTTATGAAAAAAAGAAAATAAAATGAATAAAATCTATTAGATTGGGTTAGATCCATTCTCGAAAAAAATTAGGTACAGGGATATATGAAGATCCCTAACGAGATGCATTTTTCTGTAAAAAAATATAGTGTGTAAATACATAAGGGGCTCATTACCTTCAAATAATGACTACAAGCATCTAGAGAAATAAAGGGTTGCTAATCAAGAAAAGGCCCAAAATAGTTTCCTTTTAGAAAAAGACCCAGGGTGCAAAAGATCCTTAAAGGGAATCAGGTAGTATAGAGAGCTCAGAAATCAAGCAAAAGGGAAAAAATTTGAAAATAGATCTTTGAAGGGGTGCCCATAAGGAAACAACAATCAAGCCATATTTTCCAATAAATCCTTGAGTTGCCTGGAGCATATTCTACACATTTTTGTATGCATTCACACGTAACATTCTTTATATATATACCTAATGTACGATAATTTTCTCATATGCTTGCATCACGTATCATCTCTGCATCATTCTTTATGTGCATGCCTCATACATAATAGGTCTTCATATGCTTACATCATATATCATCTCTGCATAATTCTTTACACGCATCTTCATATGCTTGCCTCACATATCATCTCTGCATATGTATAGCCATTTTGCATGCATTTACATCATCATATACATAGCCATATGTATATAATTCACGTGCACAATCTTTTATGTATATATGTTACTACACATAACCTTATAGGAAAATCCAAATGGACTCCATAAACAATGGTAGGCCAATAGACAGCTCCAGCTCAACATTACCATGTAATAAGGTGGGATAATTAGATCAAGATAAAATTAGTGGAAATCAGAAAAAGACCCTATGAGGAGCTAGGCTTCCTATACACACCCTAGTTGGGGGTAAAAAAGACCTTACGAGGAGCTAGGCTTCCTTTTCCCTTAAAATCTACATAAAAAAAGAAAAGAAAAAAATAACAATAAACAAAATAGAATTAAAAAAAGAAAAAAATGAAAACAACAAACAAACCAAAACAAAAATAAAACTTGCTTTGCCAGCAATCAAAGCCTCTTTATGAGCAATAAACTAATCAAAGGCTCTATGTGAGCAATAAATTAATCAAAGCCTCTCTATGAGCAATAAATTAATAAAAGCCTCACTATGAGCATTAAATACATCAAAGTCTCTTTGTGAGCAATGAATCTTTTAAAGTCTCCCTATGACCATTATACCCCGTAGTCAAAATCTCTATGAGTATCAAGCCCTCTCTAAAGAGGCATGTTAGAAATAAAATCCAATGCAAGTTTGAGGACCCCGCTAAAAGAACAAAGGTCCAAAAATCTTAAAAAGATAAGAAAAAAGAAAAGAAAATAATAATGAGAAAGCAACAGGGAATAGAGAAAAAGAAAGAAATCTTGTAACGAACCCAAAGTTCCCAACCTCAAAAACCTAAAAAACTCAGAAAAAGTTTTTAACCAAATCATTAAATCATCAAAGTCTCCTTTTGAGCATACTACCTATTACAATTCCAAAAATAATACATCCAAATGAATATAATAATAAATAATAAGCGATAAATAAATAAAATGAGCAAAAGAGAATTAAGATCACCAATGGGAATTCTCCAAAGTGTTTCAACCTTTTAAGCTGCAAAACCTTATGCAATAAAAATTTAAATGCTCACAAAACAACAAAGAAAATAAAGGTTAGTATTATATCAAATAAAAACAAATAGTAAATATTAAAGGTAAAATAAAGTAATTAATTCTGAACAAAAAATAATGAACATACAAAATGCTAAATATACTAGGATAGAAGAGGAAAAATGACATTAAAAATATGATTAACATGCGAAACAAATTATGTATGTAAAATAACACATAAAGCAAACCTAAAAAAACAAATTATGTATGCAAAATAAAACATAAAGCAAACCTAAAAAACAAATTATGTATGCAAAATAACACATAAAGCAAACCTAAAAAAACAAATAAAGGCCGTGGATGGCCAATATGAAGGACAAACGACCAAACAATTAGAGAAAGATGGACGAAGGTGAGCTCTCACATCGTCCCGTCTGTTACCATGATAGACGGATGTCTATGAGGGCTTTTTCCCATCTGTCGTATGATGCAAAGACAGTAACAAGTAAAAATATGCAAGGAACCTAAATCTAAATTACATAACTAATTAATTATGCATATTATACTATCTTAACACATGCCATAAATAATTCTAAAGCATCATAAAGCATTTAAATCAGGTTAAATAGTAAACCACGTATAAGAATAGAACTTGAATCAAAGACTAAACGTGCATTATTGAAGATTTAGATAAACCTACAATGCCATTTTACTTATATTAAATCATACTTGACTTATTTATGACATCATGAATAATATGAAAATGTTTAAAAATCATTCTAACAACAATAAATTATGGCATAAAAATTAAAAAAAATAAATAACAATCTCACATAATGAATTGATGTCTCTACATGAAAAATAATTTATTATTAAAATAAAAGTAGAATAAAAGCCTACAATATTACTCTCAATAGCTTTTCAAAAGGCTAGAGAATTGTGCTCCAAATTTCCCTCCAATGTATATTCCACGATTTGATGAAAAAGAATGAGTTTCCCCAACAAAGAATTTGAAATCCTTGCTCCCTTTTTGAAGGGATAAAAATCAAATTTTTTCCTCCAAAAAGGACGGGTGCCTTTAAAAAAATGAGAAAACCTTTTTTCTTAGCCACCCGAAATAAGAAGAAGAAGAAGAAGAAGAAGAAGAAGAAGAAGAAGAAGAAGAAGAAGAAGGAGGAGGAGGAGGAGAAAATAAGAAAGAAGTTCCCTTACAAACCTTACGATTTTTCCTATTTATTTGAGGGAGTTTTTGAGTCCTATTAAATCTCTCATTTTTTAGGATTCAAAATGCCTTAAAACTCTAATTTTGAAGGCTTAAATCATTGATTTGATCCACAAAGATAAGATTTGATTTGAGATAAAATTTTCCTAAAAAATCCCCTCTTTCTTGTCCAACAAACATGGAAAGTAAATTTGGAAATCGTACGATAGACGGGTAGGGTGTCTATCATAAGGTGTTTGTTGTCAGATGTCTATCATAGACGAGCAATGATAGATGGGTAGGATATCTATCCTAGTGTGTCTATCATAGATGGGCAGTGACAGACGGATAACCCATCTATCAATGGAAAAAAGGCGATTTTCTTTATTAAAACCTTATTTTAGCTTCGAAAACATTCAAAAACATTTATGGAAATCAAGGATAAGACTCAAATTTTTATTCTCCATCCAATAATGCTTCCTCATTGGGTAACCACAATTTGGGCTACCTCAGTATCCAATGTTTACATCAACAAAATCGAAGCCCTCTTAAAAGGCATCAAAGTCAAAGTCCTCTTAAGAGGCATCAACAGGTGAACAAGCCACCAGTAAGAGATTTGCTACCTTTGGCATGTGTTACCAAACAATAGTAAGAGAGTTGCTACCTCAAGTACACATCATTTTTCCTTTACTCTGAGTTTTTTCTCACTTAAGCATTAGTGCGCTAAGTTCCCTAAAATTAAGGACAATTGTAGATAACGAATCTTAAGGCAGCCCAAATTAGAGTTACCTGCTGATGAAGGAAAATTTTTATTTCAAATGAAAAGTGAAAACTCCAAGTTCCATCCATAATTTTTACACTTTTCCAAAATGTTTTTGTACTTTTTTAAACTTTCCATTTCTAAGGAATGAAAAAGAAATTTAAAAATTTTGGCCATTTTCTATAATGGATAGCCATATATCATTAATAGATGCTCATCTATGGTCATTTCCTTCTTGGTTATCTCCTAGCAGATGCCCAAAACTCATTAGGTCAAGATTTTAAAGGCAATAGGATTTTATAAAATGTTTCTCATAGATGCTCGGCTGTCACTCATAGATGCCTGGCTGTGGGTGTTTTCTAGCAATTCCCACTTCTTTTTTCTAGTAGAATAAACCTAGATAAATGGCAGTTTTAATGATTAGATTTTAACCAGATTTCGAGGATTGATGGTAGATTTTTAGGAGTTAGAATTGTATATGTTTTCAAACTCTTCTCTTGGTATTTAACCTAAAACCCTAGTTTTCAAAAAGGAAGCACACTTTGAGAAAAAGGCAGCCACATTCTTGAGATAAAAAATTGATTTATGTTCTTACGAACATAGTTGGCTCCATATATATTTCTTTTAACACACGCACATATAAACACTTATTTTCAAATGTGGAAATTATTCGAATTAGAGCTTTGAGAATGCCTTTTGAGGTTACAAAAATCAACTCTTATTGAAGGTAATATTTCACCCATGTCATGATGATGGTGAAAAGCTAAGCACCGTGACCCATAACTCTTTAATTCTAGAATCAAAACTTCAACTATGTCATGGTGAAAACCAAAATATAGTCACCGTGACCCCTAAAAATTTTTCAAAAATTTTTACTTTCCAAAACACTTTAGGCTATACAAACTAACTTTAAAACTACCTTAACAAGCAAATTTTCCAAATAATGGCCTATGACTAAAGTCCTTTGAATCGCAATTGTTCACAAACAACAATTACAAAAAGAAAATGAAAGCTAATAAAAGTATAGGTTAGAGTTAGTTCTGTATTTACCAAGTTTGTAGTTGGACTTTCAAATACCGTCAAGGATCTGTCAAAGTGATGATCACTGAAGGGTCTTCAAATGTCGATTCTAAATGTGGCTTCAAGCGATGTCCTTTCACCTTGAACTCCTTTTTCATCTACTCCAAATTGATTTGCTTCCATAACTTCAAAAGGTACTTTTCACCTTGACCTTATTTTTCTAAGAAAAAGCCTCAAGCGACTATCGTACATTAGCACCTTCATCTCGGGTATAAAATCCTTACCAACTTTTGATTATGACACTTATTGGTCTTATCCTTATAGCCCTTTGTATTGTTGTATGCCTATAATAAAAACTCATCCAGTTTATTTACTTGTAGAAGATGTTTTTCTCTGGCACTTTTTTAGATAAAATTTTAAAACTTTGTTGCTAAAAAAGCCTTGTGCTCTAGTTCCACAAGTAAATGACATGATTTTCCATATACAAGCCCAAATGGAGAAATTTTGATTGGGGTTTTAAAAGTAGTCCTATAGGCTTATAATGCCTCTTTTAACCGTAATGACCAATCTTTCCATGACTCATTAATAATTTTCTCTAAAATTCCTTTTTAACTCCCTATTAGAGATCTCTACCTGCCTATTCACTTAAGGATGATAGGGTGTTATATTTTATGCCTAACACAGAATTTTTTCAACAATGCCTTAAATTGATGGTTTACAAAATATTTTCCACCATCACTAATTATAGCTTTAAGTGTTCGAAATCTAGTGAAAATATTTCTACATAGAAATTCCATCACAACCTTTGAATCATAACTTCTAATAGCTATTGCCTCTACCCATTTACTAACATACTCAATAGCTACTAGAGTATATTCAAACCCAAAGGAAATTAGAAATGATCCCATGAAATTTATGCCCCACACATCCAACAATTCAACTTCTATGATATTTTTCAATGGCATTTCATCTATTTTAGAAATATTCCCTACTCTGTGGCATTTATCACAGCTTAGCACAAAAAATTTAACATCCTTAAACATGGTTGGCCAATAAAAACCTGAATGAAGAATCTTTGCTACTGTTTAATTGGCATGATTCGCACACAGCTTGAACAGTTATGGATCATCCCAAATATAGTATCTCGCATTAGCTTTCAACTTCTTTTTCTGTTGCCATGTCGACTCCTTTAGAATAAATCCACCTATAAGATAATTTTCTATGTTATCAAACAAGGAATATCAGCATTACCTGATAAATAAGACAAATGATATCATCTGGGAAGAAATCATTAATCTCACCTTTCTTGATATGTTTATGCTCTAAGTGAGATAAATGGTTTGCAATAAAATTCTTGGCACCTTTTTTATCCTTTATCTCCAAGTTAAACTCTTGCAACAATAACACCATCGAATCAATCTTGGCTTTGACTCTTTTCAAACAAGTGACACAAAGCTGTATGATCAAACTGCATAATTAATTTAGAGCTAAGAAAATAAGAGAAAATTTTTTTGAAAGCAAACATAATACCGAGTAAATTCTTTTCGTTCTCTTGTCAATTTATGGCTGGCATAATAAATAGCATTAAAAATTTAATCGCACCTCTGCACCAAAATTGCTCCTACTGCAAAGTCACCGATATCGCACATTAGTTTAAATGGGAGATTCCAATTTAGAGAGACAATCTGATGCGGAACCCCAGCCTATATGCCAAACTAGAACGCCAACATACCATGAATATTGAACATAAATAAGATAATAAACCCCCAATCTAAAGAACCCCCAAACAAGATTGATTGGAAACGCTTATGATAGATTGATTTAGAAAACAAGAAGAAGAAGAATCAAGCATACATTAATCATGCAAATAGCCTAAGTCTAATTCTTCATGCAATAGCAAGAATCAATAATAAATTAACTCTCACAAATTCGGCCAAGCCAAAGAAAATTCTCATTAATCAAAATTCAAGTGTCTTACAAATGAAGAATTCAGCCCTTTATATAGGCTAGGCAGCCACCCCTCCCTAGATGAATTAAAATCAAACACGTTCTAAGAGATAAATAATAAAATAAATAACAAAGATAATTCCTAACCTTTATCTACATGTATTTGGCCATAATATGGACTAAGTACATGAAGAAATAAAGATAAATACAATTTGAGATTAATCCTAACAGAAAGTGATAAATATGCTTATTATCCTAAGAAAATGAATGAATGAATGTAGACTTAATGTTGGCTACAAGTGAATTTCGGCCAGCCCTTTAAAGATATGGTCAAGCTATTACTTCTCCCTCAAACTCTACTTAATAATATCCCAAAATAATAAGTATTTATCAAGGAAAATCCATTCCTAAAATTTAGGACCCTAAGTTCACCAATGTAGGCCTAAACCTAAATCTGACCCAAACCCATTAAAATTCAATTCTCCCATGTAAAATTCGGCCCCCTTAGGTATTCTAAGCCTCAAATAGTTATTTTGGCCCAACTCTTTAGAAGAGATAAGCCCAACTTTAGCCTACCCACTTAAACTACCCAAAACAGTAAAATAAGCCCAAAATAAAGCAAACCTATTCTAACAAAGCCCAATTCATTTTTCTAGGTTCTAGGCTGCCCAAATATACTTAATTAAATGTTATATAAAGAATAGAAACTAAATAAAGTAGCTTGAAGGCCCATTGCACCATTCAGCCTACACTTGTCTTCATAGTCCAATTTAGCTTCTTTCTTTTCTTGAACTTGCATCTTCTCCACATAAGGTTTCATGAATGCTTGTAGGACTTCTTTAAGCTTCTTTGACCTTGCTCTTGTTATTGGTCCTTGAGGAAATGCTAGTTCATCTTTCTTGTTGCCATTGTGCTTGGTCGTGCTCATATCATCCCCTCCCCCTTCGAAAGGATTCGTCCTCGAATCTGAATCACAGTCAAATGGAGATAAGTCAGAAATATTAAAAGTTGCACCTACACCATACTCACCTGGCAAATCAATCTTGTATGCATTGTCATTGATCCGTTTCAGCACTTGAAATGGTCCATCTCCTCTTGCATCAAGTTTAGACTTCCTTTGATTAGGAAACCTCTCTTTACGCATATGGATCCAAACCCAATCTCCTGGTTCGAATATCACTTGCTTACGGCCTTTGTTAGCCTGCTTTGCAACATTCTGTTCTTCTTCTCAATATGCTCACGTGCTTTCGTGTGTATTGTCTTAACCAAATCAGCCTTAGCCTTACCATCTAAGTTAGAAAGTTCATTCAAAGGTAAAGGCATCAAATCCAAAACAGTCAATGGATTAAAACCATACACAATTTCAAAAGGTGAAAAACCTGTAGAAGTATGAATTGCACGATTATAAGCGAACTCAACAAATGGTAAACATTCTTCCCAAGTTTTAATATTCTTACCAATTATAGCACGCAACATAGTTCCTAAAGTTCTATTAACAACTTCGGTTTGGCCATCTGTTTGTGGATGACAAGTAGTGGAAAACACAAGTTTAGTACCAAGTTTACCCCACAGAACACGCCAAAAGTGACTTAGGAACTTAGAATCCCGATCTGAGACAGTAGTCCTAGGTATACCATGCAATCAAACTACTTCCCTAAAAAATAAATCAGCTATGTTTGTTGCATCATCAGTTTTATGACAGGCAATAAAATGTGCCATTTTACTAAATCGGTCCACTACAACAAACACACTATCCCTTCTTCCCCTTTTTGTCCTAGGTAAACCTACAATGAAGTCCATAGAAATGTCAGTCCAAGGTTCAGTAGGAACAGGCAAAGGAGTATACAAACCTTGATTTAAGGACTTAGACTTAGCCTGTTTACATGCAAAACATTGAGCACACACTTTTTCAACACTTTTTCGCATATTAGGCCAATAAAAATGTTCAATAAGCATGTCTAAAGTCTTTTTCACGCCAAAGTGTCCCATTAATCCCCCACTATGCGATTCCTTCACAAGCAACTCTCGAAGAGAACATGCAGGTATACATAGTTGTTTTCCTCTAAAAAGAAACCCATCATGTCTATAGAACTTATTAAATGCATAATGTACACATGCCTTGTACACTTCACCAAAATCAGAATCATGATCATACATTTCTTTCAAATGCTCAAAACCTAACAATTTAGAACTAAGCATAGAAATCAATGCATATCTCCTAGAAAGTGCATCGGCAACAACATTATCTTTACCTTGCTTGTACTTAATTACATATGGAAAAGTATCAAGGTACTCTACCCACTTACCATGCCTTCTATTCAACTTACCTTGTCCCTTCAGATATTTGAGAGACTGGTGATCTGTGTGTATCACAAATTCTTTAGGCAAAAGGTAGTGTTCCCAAACCTCGGGAGCTCTCACCAATGCATAGAACTCTTTATCATAGGTAGAGTAATTCAGCTGTGGTCCACTCAACTTCTCACTAAAGTATGCTATTGGGCGATTTTCCTGCATCAAAACAGCACCTATACCAATCCCAGAAGCATCACATTCAACCTCAAAAGTCTTAGAAAAATCAGGTAATTTCAAAACAGGAGCAGTACACAATTTATCTTTCAAAACATTAAAAGCATCTTCCTGCTCTTTACCCCAATTAAAACCAACAGACTTTTTAATGATTTCATTTAGAGGTGCAGCAATAGTAGAAAAATCCTTAACAAATCTCCTATAGAAACTTGCTAAACCATGAAAGCTCCTCACCTCACTTGCATTCTCAGGTAATGGCCATTCTTGGATAGCCTTAACCTTTTCATTATCTACCTCAACACCACGTGCACTAACAACAAATCCTAAGAAAACAACACTATCAACACAAAATGTGCATTTCTTCAAATTAGCATACAATTGTTGTTCTCTCAAAACAGCTAACACAAGTTCAACATGCCTTAAATGCTCTTTTAGGTTTTTGCTGTAAATCAAGATATCATCAAAATACACAACAACAAATTTACCTAAGAATTCACGCAAAACATGGTTCATGAGTCTCATAAATGTGCTAGGCGCATTAGTTAAGCCAAAAGGCATAACCAACCATTCATACAAACCATATTTTGTTTTAAAGGCAGTTTTCCATTCATCACCTAATTTCATCCTAATTTGATGATAACCACTTTTCAAGTCAATTTTAGTGAATATTATAGCACTATTTAACTCTTCAAGCATATCATCTAACCTAGGAATGGGATGGCGATACTTTACAGTGATTTTGTTAACTGCTCGACAATCAACACACATGCGCATGGTTCCATCCTTTTTAGGTACCAAAAGAATAGGTACAGCACAAGGACTTAGGCTTTCTCTCACGTGTCCTTTTGCTAAAAGTTCCTCCACTTGTCTTTGCAACTCCTTTGTTTCCTCTGGATTGCTTCGATAAGCTGGACGATTTGGAATTTGTGCACCAGGAACAAAGTCGATTTGATGTTCAATCCCTCTAATTGGTGGCAACCCAGGTGGTATCTCCTTGGGGAAGACATCTTTATAATCCTGCAATAACTTAGAAAAAGAACTAGGCAAATTTGGGTCAAGGTTAGTTTCAAAGAAATAATTGTCCTTAAACCTCAAAAGTACTAAAGCTCTCATGCCTAAGTATGCATTCCTCAACTCTCTTTCTTTTGCATAAAAGGAGTATTTGCTAAATTTTTCACTCGGCTCACTCTGCTCTCCTTTTACCTCAGCACACATTAACTTCTTCTCTCCTGCACTTCTCTCTTTCTTTTTCTCACTAGTGCAGTCTCTCACAGTTGGGCCTTTACTTTTATTATTTTCACTACTGGCCTCTTTTCTCTCATTTTTCTTTTCTTTCTCACTTCCCTTTACCTCTTTTACAGATTGATGTATCTTTACTTGATCTGCATATACCTCTTTAGGTGCCAATGGGGCAAGTGTGTGTTTACATCCTTTAAATGCAAAAGTGTACCTATTTCTAAATCCATCATGTAATACACGCCTATCAAATTGCCAAGGCCTTCCTAGCAAAATATGACTAGCATGCATAGGTACAACATCACAAATGACTTTATCTTCATATTTACCGATGGAAAATAATACAGTTACACGTTTGGTCACCTTTACTTCCCCACTATCATTCAACCACTGAAGTCTGTATGGGTTAGGGTGTTTCTCAGTTTTAAGTCCTAATTTATCAACTAAGACTGTACTAGCAACATTAACACAACTACCCCCATCAATTATCATTCTTCTATTAAACACCTAGTATGAAAGATGTTTTCCCTCTGTTTTAGTCCTTCTTCTTTCACATTTACATTCAATGCACGCAATACAACTAAGGACTCCCCTTGAACAGGATATTCTACATTTTCATCACAATTCTCATCAGATTCAGAATCAGAAATAATTTCATCCCCCCTTATTATCATGGTCTTTTTATTCCCACATTCATTAGCATAATGACCACGACCCTTGCATTTGAAACATTGAATGTCCCTATGTCTATTAGTTTTAAGGGTTGTTTCAGAAGTACCTTTTTGTGCAGTGACCATTTTCTCTTTGGAATTGGACTGGTACTTGGTAGTGGATTCCTTCTTTGAGTCTCCCTTGTTCCACTTTGAATTCCATTTGTTGTTATTGGAATTTGAATAGGACTTGGATGTCCCACGTCTACTTCTTTGTCTCTCCACTTTAATTGCGATGTTCACCAAATCATCCATATCCACATAATGCTGTAATTCAACAATATCAGCAAGTTCTCTATTCATACCTCCCAAAAAGCGTGACATCGTTTGATATTCATCCTTCACAATGCTTGCTTTAATCATGAGCATCTCCATTTCTTTGTAGTAATCCTCCACAGTCTATCCTTGTGTAAGTCTTTGTAACTGATTGTGGAGTTCCCTATGATAGTAACTAGGCACATACTTCTTTCTCATGATTCTTTTCATTTCCTCCCAAGAAGTGATAGGGAGTTCCCCATTTCTCCTCCTATTTTTCAATAACTCATCCCACCAAATTAGTGCATAATCAGAAAATTCAATGGCTGCAAGTTTTACCTTTTTCTCATCCGAATAGTGGTGGCATGAAAAGATCATCTCCACCTTCCTTTCCCAATCAAGGTAGGCATCCACATCATTTTTACCTTTGAATGGTGGAATCTTCATCTTGATAGCACTCAAATTGTTGTCTTGGCTCTCCATTC
Organism: Excoecaria agallocha; assembly: GCA_037975025.1. Taxonomy (NCBI): domain Eukaryota; kingdom Viridiplantae; phylum Streptophyta; class Magnoliopsida; order Malpighiales; family Euphorbiaceae; genus Excoecaria; species Excoecaria agallocha. The sequence continues at coordinate 27,217,683 of CM075814.1, read as the reverse complement.
GGTTGTCATACCTCCTTGCTCTTCTTGGAAAAGAATGAGCCTCCTCTTCCTCATCATCGTTGTACAACTGGTCTACCTCTTCCTCCCTTGTAGAATTAACCTTGGAACATTTAAGGCTATCTTCCAGACTGTCTATCCTGAGATTTTGCTTTTGCAAACTATCCATAAAAGCTTTGTACATAAACTTATTATCAGGCACAATCTCAGTTTCCTCTTTACTATTGATTCCGGACATCTTTAAACTTTAAATAAACAAATAAAGGAAAGAATTCACTCAACCTCACGTGTTTGTCTCTCAACTCACAAATTGATATCTCACAATTGCACTTCAGAAACAAACTCAAACAAATATGCACAATTAAGTAATTTGATAAAGGGAACAATGAAAAACCTAACAA